>VXAX01002275.1:16270-49777 GCA_013399835.1 Leptocoma aspasia | reverse complement strand
GGCGGTGGCGGTGGCGGTGGCGAGCTCCCTCAGTTTGTTTCTTTCCTGAAGGAGGGAAACGGGTGTGGGCGGTGGGCTTTCAAAGCTCGTGGAAAATGGATCTTTAAACGTCTGCTTGTTACAAATAAAAATTTAAAAGTGCTGCCTTTTGAAGCCGCCCCTGCCAGGTGATCCTGCCCGTGCGGGCTTATTTCCCCGGAGCCACGGAAGGGAATGGGGCTGCAAGCGCCCCTGGGCGGGACAGAAACACAGGATCGGCCAGGTTGGAAAAGACCTCTGAAATCCCCGAGGCCAACCTGTGACTGAACACCAACACGTCAACTAAACCATGGCACCAAGTGCCACACCCATTCTTTTCTTAAACACCTCCAGGGATGGTGACTCCACCACCTCCTTCGGCGGCCCATTCTGGTGCCTCATCATCCTTTTTGTGAAGAACTTCTTCCTAGTGTCCAGCCTAAACCTCCCCTGGTGCAGCTTAACACTATGTCCGCTCGTCCTGTCGCTGGTTGCCTGGGAGAAGAGACCAACCTGGCTACACCCTCCTTTCAGGTGATAAAGTCAGCCTGAGTCTCCTTTTCTCCAGACTAAACAACTCCAGCTCCCTGAGCCGCCCCTCACAGGACTTGTGCTCCAGACCCTTCACCAGCTGCATTGCCCTTCTAGTGCCAGCACAAAAATTATGGACATTTGGAACTGTGCAAGGAAACAACTACCAGCATGAGCCTTTCAATTAATTTCTTCCTCTGGCACAACAATACATGTCAAGCACGAAGGAGCATTCAGTGTCAGGTATTTTGGCTTTAATGATGCTTCAGGTGTTGATAAAATCTTGGCAAACCAAGGGAGTATGGGCTACATAACACTGCTGTAAAGTGAGAATGAAAAAATTATGTAAAAATTGAATGTAAAGAAAACATACCCCAACAAGATTTTATTCATGATCAACTTCCAAATGCAAGAAAGTATATGGGACTCCATGGAAATCTGTTGTGATCTGGTTCTGTGTAATGCTTTCATTGTTTCATTCTGCAAAACGCTCCAATGACTCTGACTTGGAAAAATGAAGAAAAGCTATCTAAGATTTGAAAAAAGTTCAGAAAGGACAAGGACAATCAAGAACCGTAAAATCATGGGATAGTTTAAATTGGAATAGACTTTTAAAGGTCACCCATTCCAACCTCTCTGCAATGAACAGGGACATCTTCAACTAGATCAGGTTGCTCAAAGAGCTGTCCAACCTGACCTTGGATGTTTTCAGGTTTGTGGCATCTACCTCTCTGGGCAACTTGTTCCAGCGTTTCACTACTCTCATTGGAAAAGTCATTTTTCTTATATCTAATCTAAATCAACCCTCCTTCAGATTAAAACCATGACCCCTTGTTCTATTGCAAAAGGCCCTGTGAATTGGCTTCCATGTCAGTGAGAACTGACTTGGAACTCTGCTATCTGAAAAGAAACACTATACAGGACAAAGTAGAAGTGAAAAAATAATGAATGTCATGAAGATATGACCCGGGAAAAAATTAATTTAATTTATTACCAATCAAATCAGAGTAGGTTAAAGAGAAACAAAAACTAAATTTTAAAAAATACCTTTCCCCCTCACAACTCCCTTCTTCCTCAACTTCATGCCTAAATTCTCCACCTTCTCTCCACCAGCTGCATAGAGGGGCAGGAAATGAGGGCTGTGGTAAGTTCATCACACACTCTCTATGCTGTTCCTTCTTCCCCAGAGGAAGGACATCTCACACTCTTCCTCTGTTCCAGTGTGGAGTCATTCCCACAGAAGTCAGTCCTCTACAAACTTCTCCAACATATGTCTGTTCCACAGGCTGCAGTTCTTCATGAACTGCTCCAGCATGAGTTCCTTCCATGGAGAGCAGGCCTTCAGGGACAGGCTGCTCCAGTGTGGAACCCCACAGGGTCACAATTCCTGCCAGCAAATCTGCTGCAGCAAAGGCTCCTCTCTCCACAGGGCCTTAGAGAGCTATTTTCTTTTATTCGAAGTTTCTAGGAGCTGAGGTTAGAGTTTATTCCAATTTCTAAATGTTCTGACTACTGTAGAGGATTAATTAAGTGACCACTTGAGGTCCCTTTCCTTTTCTGTGAGAATGATTCCAGATACACCTAATATTAGAACTACAATATGTATGAACAACTGTTCATAGAAATCAAAGATAAGAAAAGTGAGGAAACTGGAGAATGTATGTTTTTTTCTAAATTAATATGTTTTGAAACCCTCTGTAAGTACAGTAATATTCCTTCAGTGCAACAGTGCCACAGGACATATTTGGTGGCATCTTTTAAAAGCACCAAAATAATGGACTGAAACAAAAGCATTAGGAGTATGCAATCAGTCACAAAATGTTCTAATTTTGTATTTGGCTTATAATTCAGTGCTAAACACAAAATATATTCAGAATGGATCCTCAAAACTTAAAGGATGGATGCAGCAGTATAAAATCCTTAGTAAATTTTGTTTTAAATATAGAGTGTTTTACTGTGATCTGCAATCAGCAGGGATGAAATGCTATTAGTGGACAGTGAAGAGATAATACAAGTTCTTACTTAGCCAGTCTTGCTTGATCTCATTGTGGTTTAAATGCTTCTTAGTTCTTGGGACAGAGAGTGGATAAAATCTTGGTGGTTATTATCTTCCATACTACCACAAACTGCTCAGGAAAGAAGGGAATGAGCGTACATACTAACTGACTCATTTCCATTGCGATAAGCTACACAGTCTCCCAACCCTAAACAGAAGGTCTTCCTTGACCTAAATGCAAGGTTCTTCTACTCTCTGTCTCCTGGGGTCTTTGTGGTGGTTTAGCCACAGCCAGCAACTCAGCCCCTCCCAGCCACTCATTTACTCCCTCCCAGGTTTGGGAAGAGAATCGGAAGGGTTGAAGTGAGAAAACTCATGGGTTGAGACAAAAACAATTTAAAGGTAAAACAAAATCTGCACACACAAGCAAAGCAAAACAAGGAATTCGTCCCTTGCACTTACATATCTGAAAATGTCATGCTCAACTGCCTACGAGCAATTGGTCAATCTTGTCTTTCACAGGGAATTAAATCAAACCATTTATCAGCCCTGTGAAAGAAACACTGTCCTTGAAACGTACAGGAAGTTCATTGCTGTGAGCAGTCTCAGGGGGGATGAGAGGTAGACTGTTTCTTTTCAAAAAAGATAATACCATCCTTAACAGTTAAAACTCTGGTGCTCATGGCATTTATTTTTCTACAAGAAAAGTTTTTTTCAGAGATAAAAATTATTTTGTTTTCAGGATTGGGAGGAATATAGGTTGTTGTCAGAAATGGAATGCAGTACTATGTAAAACTAAAAACATTCAGCTCTTTCACTCTGTTTTTTCCTCAGTACATTCTTCACAAAAACATACAAAATTAGAAGAACTTTATGCTAGTTAGCCTACAGCATAGAAGTGAGGAATTGATATTGATTTTTCCATGTTTAAATGCCAAGAGAAATTTGTAGCAGAAAGACTTAGTAAACTTTGGATCTCAGGTTTTTTCACACCTTTTCTGTCATTAGATTGCCAGTTATTCACAAAGAGCCTTCTCTGGACAGTGCTGAGCCCAAGCATCCAGTTCTAAACTGGACCTCTGGTCATCACAGAACACCAAAATATAGGAACAAATTCAATATGTGGGAAAGTGCATTTCAGTTTGCTGTCTCCTTTTACCAAAAAAATAAAAGGGTTTCTCCTCAGATTCAGTTCAACAGCTCTATTAATTTACAGGAAAACTAGGAATTTACAGGAATACTGAGACAGGACTACTTTGAAAAAATACTAAATCTCTGTAGAAAGGAAAAATATCATTAAATAATTAGAAATAGATAAAAGCATAATTTTTTATTTTGCCTGCAAAAAACTTTAGGATCATTGAGCCCAACCATTAACCCAGCACTGCTATGTCCAGCATTAACCATGTCCCTAAGTACCAGTGCTGCACAACTTTTAAATACCTCCAGGGATGGTGACTCAACCACTTCCCTGGGCAATGTGTTCCAGTGATTGGCAGCCCTTTTGGTGAAGAAATTTCTCTTAATATCCCATCTAAACCTCCTCTGATTCAGCTTGAATCTGTTTGCTGTTATCCTATCTCTTGTTACTGGCGAGATGAGACCAACCCCCACTTGACCTACTCCTTTCAGGGAGTTGAAGAGAGCAATAAGCTCCCCCCAAGCTTCCTCTTTCCCAGGCTAAACAACCCAGGCCCCTAAGCCATTCCTCATAAGACTGTACTCCAGACCCTTAACCCACTTATGTTGCCACTCTCTGGACTCATTCCAGCACCTCGATGTCCTTCTTGTAGTGAGGGGCCTGAAACTGACCACAGGATTCAAGGTGCAGTCTCACCATTGCAGAGTACAAGGGTATGATCATTGCCCTGGTCCTGCTGGCCACGCTGTTTCTGATACAAACCAAGATAGCATGGTAGTCCATGTTTCATCAAGGAACAAACTAAAAATCTGAAAAGATTATGATATTTTTATGGGATACCTGAGATAGACAGGCATGAGCCAGTGTTCTTCCTGCTGCAATTCCATTTGCCTTGATTCCATTTCCTAGCAGTGAACTCTAAGTGCAATCTGAGCTCTTCCTGGAAGCAGCTCTGCCAGCAGAGATTTTCTTCTCCACTGCATTGCAGTGTTAGGAGTCAGCACATCTTTGGAGTGCGGCTTGGAGCCATTTTTCCCAGCAGCCATGTGCTCCTTGTGGGCTGAGTCAGCTTCTTCTGGACATGCCAGCAGACTAAGGATGAAAACTGCCCACATATACCGTGCTGGGATTTGCCTGCAGTGAAGGTGAAGCTATATAACTGAGGACCTTTGCAGAATTGTAGTAGAGATAAGCTTAATTCACAGAGATCTTCAACTACCTTCCTCCTCCCCATGTTACCATCAAAGAGCATAAGATATTCACAGGCAGCCTGTGCATGGTGCTTTCCCTCTGCTCTTGAGGGGGCTTGTCTTCACAGAATCAAAGTGTGGTTTGGATTAAACGAGACCATAAAGGTCATCTAGCTCCAGCACCCTGCCACGGGCAGGGACACCTTCCACTAGACCAAGGTCCTTAGAGCCACATCCAGCCTGCTCTTAAACACCTCCAGGGATGAGACATCCACAACTTCTCTGGGCAGCTTGTTCCAGTGCCTCACCACCCTCACAGTAAAGAATTTTTTCTTATATCTATTCTAAACTTGCCCTCTTTCAGCTTAAGGCCATTCCCCCTTGTCCTACCACAACATGCCCTTGTGATAACTCTCTCTCCAGCCTTCTTGCAAGCCCCCTTTATGTGCTGCAAGGCCACAGAAGATGTCCCTTGAGCCTTCTCTACTCCAGGACAAATGGCCCCAACTCTCTCCGTCTGTTTTCATAGGAGAGGTGTTCCAGCCCTGTGATCCATTCAGTGACCCCGTAAATGATCCATTCTTATTTCTGGATGTGTACTCTTTGGGATTGAGGTAATTAGATCAAGGCACCGCAGTCAGAGAACTGTGCATAATCCCAATGAAAACAGAAGTAGAGGATCTATACATATCTCCGAGAATTCCAGTGCTAACACAGCTGCATGTCTGTCCTATGCATTCATTCATGCAGCTGTGTTTTAGTATATCTGGCCATGAAAAATGCTACCACACTGAAACTTCAAGCAACATTTTTCGTCATTGGATAAAAAGCTTTATACATGTATACATGAATCCTTGTTTTTTCCAGAGATTTTATGGATTCCAAAATCTACGTTTCTCCTTGTTATCGCTAGTATTGAGGGTAAGAAAATGTAGCTTTAAACTGTTTAACCTTTATGTGTTATTTATACTAGAAATCAATTTTTAATTTGCATATCTATCTTAAAAATAATCAGTGCAACCCCACATTTTTTTTGTCAATGGGGTTAAAAGTCAATAATAATAATATGGATTATCTCTACATTTATTTCTACTGTCAAAAGAAGTCTGAACTTGGCTGGTTTCAGATTTGATTTCTGATCCTCATTTTTTGTCCTATAGATGCCGAAGCAATACTAATAGAGGCTGCATTAATTATTAATAATAGAAATAATATTTTTGTATTTGATTATTATCATAACAATAATGAATAATAATAAAAATTATTTAAAACCTCACAAAATAAGATCTATCATTTCTAAGCCTTGTCTTATTTTTGAGTAATATGATCCTATGTAAAAAGATGCTGACTTTATAATCACTTAATGGGATTTCTTGAAGTAATTTTAATATATTATTTTAATGGACAAACTTAGTTTCCTAGATAACACTGAAAACCATGTTCTAGAACAGTACAAACTGTGTATACTTTGACTGGGTTTCTTTTCATTTTAGGATGAAGAAATTTCATCAAGGAGGGAAAATTGCTCAGAGAGGGCCCTGAAAGCACCAGAGCTGCTTTGATTCTGCCAACAGACAGGTCAGCAGCTATGGCTCAGGACATCACAAAAACTCCCCATCACTTTTTCTGGTTTTATATTATCTGCCTTCTTGAACTATCTTGCTTTTTATTTCTTTGTTGCTTTGCTGTGTTAACTATACTAAGTCCTGGTTTCTCTTTCTGAGATTATGACACTGCTGCAAAAGAGGTATAATTTTTTTAAAAATAAGGTTTAAAATGTTATTGTCTATTTTTATGACCCACATGATTTACACAGATTGTCAAAATTTCTAAACTAAAAGACCATCAATTACAGCTTGTGCAGCATCCATTTCTATTCTCTGTGGAGCAGTTAATGCTACTTGATGCCTACCTACATTTCCTTAAAGCTGGGTTGCTGAAATTTCTCAAAAATACTATGTCCAAGCTTGAAGATATATTTTTAAACTTTCTCTTTGTCTAATTCACCCAGGCTCCTGGTCTGAAGCAGCTCCTACCAGTTATATTTCTGCTATATTTGTGCTACATTCTCCCTTGCATTACTTTTTCAAAAGGAAGCTTTAATGTGCCTCAAAACAAATCCAGAGTGCTCAAGGATTAGAGTGAAAATACTTTGAACTATTTTCATAATGTCATAGCCCTTAAGTTTGCACTGTCTTTACTGGAGCTTGAAAGGCTTACGACAACATCTCATATTTTAAAAATATCATCACTCTTCTTTTGGAAAATCTTCTGCACAAAGCATTTTAAGAAAAAAAATACCAAAGAGCAAGTAAGATATAAACACAAGGCTTTTTTTTCTGCTAATTGTTACACTTCTCTCAGTATTAGTCTGGGTGGAATCAGGGAAGAGCCAAGTATTTAAACACCTGCTTGGCCAAGAAGAAATCAATAACCATTCTGTCCTTGTCTCTCTAACACTGGTGGTGTTGTTCTTGCAACATTATTTCTGGCTGTCATGTTATCCCTACCATTTCTTTGGTTAGTTGTGTTTGCACCTTTATTCTGTGCAGCAGAAGCTCTCTACAGATGTTAGGGAGGTTTTTTCTCTGGATAATGATGGCCATTTCTTTATATTCTCTCATGTTTCTAGAACATGGATTCTGCAACAATAAACATGACTTAAGGTCCTGTAACTCATCATCACTACACTCAAGCAGAGATCAGAAGAAGGAAACCTGCAAGGTGAAAAACACTGAAAAACTATGTTACATACTGAACAATAACCTAAAAATGTTGAATGAACAGTGGAACCATTCTTTTGCTCCATTTGCTGCAAAGCTGCAAATTTTGAGTTTATGATATTCTGAGGTTTTCACTATCTCTCCCTGTTTCAAGGCCTTGTTAACTCTGTAAAAATTGCATTCAGGCTGACACTATTTGCTGTCATTCTAGAACTGATTCTGTTTTGAAGGACAAGCAAAATCTATTAATTTGGTCCTAATCAACTCATTTTCATCTTGAGAGTATATTAAAACTGGGCTATTTTTAGTTGTTAGGAGACAAAGAAGCATTCTGTCAGTCAGAAAAGTTCAGAGGAAGGCAATCTCCTTTCTTTTCTCAAGCAAATAAATAATTAGCTACGTACACAGGGTTGATCTATCCTCAGTTGATAAAGTAACTGAAGATATTTGCTCTGCTGTTTCTCTGTTACTTGCTGCTGATGCTACACAGGTGGACTCCCCTTGATATCCCAGACCTCATGTAAAGCATTCTTGCAGACATTGTTGATGCCTATGAACAAGCTAATCAAGTACCAAAAGAAGATTGCAGAGCTTCAGATTAGCATCCCAATTACTTTCTAGCTTTGTATCAACACATTGCCAGTTGCAAACATCTGTCTAAGAAAGAAACTTCTACTTTAAAATTTAGAAGAATGTGAATATTGAGCCTCTTAACACAATCCCTGAGATTAAAAAAATAATGTGGCAATTTCTATAGTCTTTGGACTGGCAAAAATAGTATTCTCTGAAATGGATCCTATTTTGCAGAGATAGGAAGTGCATCTTTTACACTAAAATACATGATGAAACCTTGGGGAGCACAGCTGAGTCCCAGTAACTGTCTTGAGTCAATACACGCAAAAGGCAGGTCTCACTATACACATTCTTCTGGACACAGTAACTTTTAACTCACAAAAGACAGAACATCATTGAAGAGACTTTCAAACCAAAGGAGACTCTATTTTTACTCTACCCAAAGCCTTGGACTTTGCTTAGTGTTCTAGGATAGGATTACTAACAGTTTTAAAAATATTCAAGATGATAAATATTATCATGTAAACAGAGACATGATTAAAGAGACTATGATTGCAGTGGTAAGAACGTTTTTGTGCATTAACAATTCAACACCATAAGGCTCTGGGCTCTGCGGGGGAAATAAAAAAGATAATTAAATTTTGATACAGCATTAATTCTTTTCTCAGCTCCCTGGTGGGGTTACTGAATAATTTTCAGAATCGTGTGGCTAATACATCCTCAGTAACATAGAGAGGATGTACAGTAGCTGTTTAAGCCAAGGGATAAATTCAGTCTTTCCTAAGAAGTTCGGGCAGAAGGAGTCGTACAAAAAGCAACCACAAGATGTCAGTCTTAATGAATTACAGTAGATTATTCTGATTGGCTCCTTTCTGATAAGTAACCCAGGCCGGGAAAAACTATTGATCATGTTGAAATCTTTGTGGAGAAAGTGATCTGGGAATAATATTTCTAGTCCTAAACATATTCATGAAAATGAACGATCAGATATAAATATAGCCCCTGTGCATATTTGTTTCTTCTAGAAGATTTAACCCTTCTGCTAGGGACTCACAGGAAGGACGTAGCAGGGATTTGTCCCTCCCCACTTGCCCTTTTCCACACATTTTCTCTAAGCATCTTCCATCAGAGATGGAGTATCAGACTATATAGACTTTGGACTTTTTACTGTAAAGCTATTTTTATTTTCTTAATAGTCTTGACCATGTTCTAATCCTACAGTTCTGAATGTTTGTAAGATAATAAGAAAGTTCAGTTTCCATTTCCAGTCCAGGTTGGGAGACATCCAAGTGACAGGTATTGATCATTGTTCCTGGAATACTTTACAATCCATTCCCTCATAGTTCACCATTTGAGCCCTGACAAAGGAGCTGTGCTCTACACTGGGTTTTTTTTGAGGGACACTCTATCTATCTCTTGCTACTCACACCAGCACTGTTCTTGTATTTCCTACCTGTTTGCTCACCAGGTTTACCAATAGCTACTGCCAGCAGTCACAACCTCCTGTTGTTGCTGTTTCTGCTGGTTGTTCATACTGTGCTGCTTTGCTCTGCTCTGATCTGCAGCAAAACTGCTGTTTGCTTCTGTGCCTCTGCTCAACCCTTTATTTCTGCAGTCCATACAATCTTTCAGTTGTGCTTGAAAAGTTGAAGTGATATCCAGGATCTGTAAAGAGACCTTGTGAAAAAAAGCAATTTTCCAGCAGGATCTTTCCCAGATTCTGAAAAATACAGACAAAACACCAAAATATGCTTTGACCCAAATTTGCTTTTGCTTCCTTTACTGTGAGGTCCAATGACAAGCTGCAGTATTTGCTTCCTCAGCAATCGCAGATAGGTTGCCCATAACACAATTAAAGCCCTTACAAATCATCTTATAGCTGAAATATCCCAAGGCACCACAACACTTACCTCGGAAGTTAAACTTGGAATCTTTGGTTCCTTCACTGGGTCACTGAAGACAGGTTATCTTATGGGATCCTCACAGGGGCTGTCAGCCTCTCCTGCACCTCACACTTCCAGCCTTACAAACCACTTAACTGGAGCTGACCGACTCTTGGCATTCAGCTATTAACTGAAAGCAATTTTACTAAAGTTACTTTATTAAAATTTAATTCACATTCTGTATCTTCAGGTTTCATAATGCACAGTTTGATGGTTGCAAGTCTCCCTTGGGACATTTTCTTTGGCTTTCTGACAAGAGCAGGCATCCTAATATGCAGATTAAAGGTGCTGTGGGGCTTGGCTCTGGTCTTCTCAGTGGTAAGAAGATGACAGAGAGCAGAGACACCACTCTGCTACTGCCTAATACTAGTCCCAAAACAAGGACACACAAAATGCACTCTTACAGGGCAAGAAGGGAGAAGATACACTCATGTGGAGCCTCCAGTAGTCTGCTCCCTCCCCACTGCATCCTGTGGCTGAATGTCTGCTGCCATCTGGAACAAGCATGGCTGCAAACATAGGTTATTTGTGTGCCTGGTTGAAAGATGATTCATGTTCTGCTGAGATCTTTTCTGTGCTTTGTAAAATGAATGGGCTGCTGTAGGATGTTTCAAAATTTAGGAGGGAAAGTGTTTTGGGATGTTAAAGCTTTTTCCTTATACATAATTTATTATAACAGTATCCTTTAGTTACAATAATCCTTTGCAAATATTAAAAGTAAAAAGGTAAAGGATGAAAATCTAGTTTTTTCTTGTTTCTCTCAACTTCTGTCTTGTAATTTGCCTGGAATCTTGTCTGGATTTTGGTACATAATCAGTTCATTCCTGTGTAGTTTCTATTCTGGAAAGCAATTAGACATATTGGCCACTAACACAGTCATGGGGGATGCAGAATCATAGACTCAGGAGTTAACTTACATTGATTTAGTGCTCATCAATTATTTTATAATGAGTACCACTGGAGCGATGCAAAATGTCAGCAAGACAATGACATTCCAGAACTTATCTAAAAATAAATCTGACATAGATAATTTCTGCAGAAAGTCCAATGCTTCCAACAGAAAAAAATCAATTTTCAGATCAGTCAGATAACAATATTTACATTTTTCAATACCTATAAACACACTCTATTAGAATTTGTCATTTAAAGAGCTTGTTTGTGTCACAAAAATAAGTAGCATAGCACCCCAGCTCCTACACTAGAAGCTCATGAAACACTTGGTTTCATGGGTATCTTTACATTAGTCAGTGCAACCCAAGCTCACGTTTCATTGAAGACAGCTAATAGAGTTACTGTATTCCATTAAAAGAGAGTTCTCTTTCCTTACCTGATGCTTAATCGGCTTCTTAAATGTTATTCTCTTGCTCACTCTTCTCAGTATGTGCTTTTCTAGTTTTACCATTTTAAGACAAAGTTGTTGTGCTGGTTCCAGCCGGGGCAGAGTTAATTTTCTTCACCGTGGCTCTTATGGGGCTGTGTTTTGGATAAGTGCTGAACACAGGGTTGATAATAGAGAAATGTTCCTATTATTGCTGAGCAGGGCTGGCACAGAGCCAAGACATTTTCTGCTTTCCATACTGCCACGCTGGAAAGGAAGTTCGGGTGCATGAGAGACTGGGAGGAGACACAGCCAGGACAGATGACCCAAAGTGACCAAAGGTATATTCCAGACCCTATAACATCATGCTCAGTATATAAAGTGGAAGGAAGAAGGAGGAAGAGGAAATTTGAAGCGATGGCATTCACTTCCCAAGTCACTGTTAAGTGGGATGCTCTTCTGGAAATGGCTGAGCATACCTACCCATGGGAAGCAGTGAATTAGTTCCTTGCTTTTCTTCGCTTGTGTGCTTGGCTTTTTCTTTCTTATTAAATTGTCTTTATCTCAACCTCCGAGTTCTCTGGCTTTCACCCTTCCAGTTCTCTCTCCAGTCTCACTGGTGGAGGAGTGAGTGAGCAGCTGCATGGGGCTTGATTGCTGGCTGGGGTTAAACCATGTCTGTCCTATTTTGTCACCCAGTGTGGGGTTCAAAGACTTTGAGATAATGATAGATTTGATTGGGATGTGACAGACTGAATTTACATCTGATAGTGCTGTTTAGCTAGTAATGGGCAGGCCCCTTTGCTTCCATGGGGTTTGCCTGCCTGACTGTATTGTGCTCGTTATTGGCTGCTTTTCACTTTTGCTGCTGCTGTACTGCTTATCACCTCCACTCTGTTGTGCCTGGGAACATTTTGATAACAGCCATGGCGATGTGCCTGGGCTGGCAGGTGGCCAGGCATTGCTGCTGTGTTCTGTGCTGCTCAACTGGACAGGCTGGGACTCCAGTGTGAACTTGAGTTGAAGGGACTGTGATGGGTGAGTGAGCCCACAAGAGAGCAGAGATACATGTGTAGTCAGTGGAGGACCCCATGCTGGAGCAGGTGGATGCCTAAAGGAGGATGTGACATGACCCTGTGAGAAGCCCATGCTGGAGCAGGTTTGCTGGTAGGACTTGTGACCCCACAGGCGACCAGGGGTGGAGATTGTAATGGATGTGCCTTTAAAGTGTTGTAAGCTATGATTTGAATTGGATTTTTCAGGAATTACTGGAACAGGAACCACCCAACCTAATGGAGGAGAAACCTTACAAGAGGCAGTTGTAGTGGAGCAGTGACCTGACCTGAGCTGGCTTTGGTGCCCAGTAACTCCCCACATACATCACCTCTCCTGCCCTGAGTGACCATAACAGATGGAGCCCAAAGTCATGGACTGCATTAATTCAACAGACATTTTTGTGGACATTGTGTGGGCATTTTGCAAAGCTGGTCCATAGGCTAAGCGAACAATACCTGTGTGTTATATCAAAGAATTGGAATGGGGGTGGTGGTTAATGAGGCTGCATTGAATAGTGTGGGACCTGAGCATGATGTAAATGGTATGGAATATGCTGGTTTCAGCACAGGTAGAATTAATTTTCTTCATAGTTGCTGGTATGTGGCTGTGTTTTGGATTTATGCTGAACACAGGGTTGATAATGTAGAGATGTTTTTGTTATTGCTGAGCAGGGTTTGAACAGAACCAAAGCCTTTTCTGCTTTTCAGGCTGCCATGCTGGAAAGGAAGTTGGGGGCTGCATTGAAGATTAGGAGGAGACACAGCCAGGACAGGTGACCCAAAGTGACCAAAGAGATATTCCAGACCCTATGACATTATGCTCAGTATATAAAGTGGAAGGAAGGAAGGAAGGAAGAAAGGGGAAGTGGGGGAAGACACTTGGAGTGGTGGCATTTTTATCTTCATAAGCCACTCTTACACAGGATGGGGCCCTGCTCTTCTGGAAATGGCTGAACATCTGCCTGCCCACAAGTAGCAATGAATTAGTTCCTTGGTTTTCTTTGCTTCTGTGTTTGGCTTTTGCTTTCCCTATTAAACTGTCTTCATCTCAAGCCCCGAGTTCTCTGGCTTTCACCCTTCCAGTTCTCTCCCCAGTCTCACTGGTGGGGAAGTGAGCAAGTGGCTGCATGGGGCTTGGTTGCTGGCTGGGGTTAAACCACGACAAATTGATGTTTCTTTCAACATCAGTTTTAACCATTAACAGTGGTCATGATAAATGACGTATACTTTCCCCCATGGCAAGACACTAATTCAGAATGCATTTCCTGCCCTGCATGCCTAAGATTGCCCATTGTACCCCTTATCTTCTATTCTGCCACTTTTATTTTAAAAACTTGCCCACCCATAACCACTACAGTCATCCACCTACCTTGTGTCAGCTTCCACTATCTCTTGGGACTTCCCAAACACACACAGGCAGAAAACAAACCAACCCAGACCTGATAAGTATTACCAGTCTTCTGTCTCATTTTTCTCCTTGCACTAGAGCATTTTCCAGAGGGCAGGAATGGGGCTAAGGACTGTGCCTGAAGAGCCAGCCAAGCAAATGGGAACGTTGTGTACCATAAGATAAGGTGTCTTTTTAAACGTTTGTGGCAAGGCTATGGAAGGATAGGATTGTGGGTGTTATCCTGGGTTTAGCTTCCAAAAAATATTAAAGATATGATTTTCCAGATTTCTTTTTGGCATGTGTGCTTTCCTGTACTGCATGAAACCTATATTTGGATTTTGAAATTTTCAGACCTCTCAGCATCTTTGTCACTGACCATTTTTCTCCCTGAATTTGGACATATGGCAAGGTTCCTGTGCAACAAGGGACCTGCTGAGGGGCAAAACTGTAGCTGGGGAGTCTGTTTTACAGCACATACCTCTGGGTGCTCCTGAACCTTGTGCCCTCCCTTGTCCTCCCTGCCACATGGAACTGATCACTTGGGTTTGCAGCTGCACCTGGCCTGTGGGATTCTGGATACAGAAAACAGATGCAGTTTAGTTTGGGGATATATCTTGTAAATAGCTCTTTGTTTGGTACCATGGCTTAGGAACATGGGCCAGGAGATAGTTAAACAAGCATCAGTTTTAAAGGATTATTTGACATATCCACATTTGGGAGGGAAGGTCATTCCTGCTCTGTTACTTTCAAAACACCTGACAAACTTTGAGCACACTAGAACACAAGTATATAATGATAATAAATAGCAACACTATTACTTTTCCTTATTATAGTATTTTTTCTTTCTTATAGTATCTATTATTTTTCAGAGAAGTTTGTCATGGGGTTGTGCCTGTTGCCAAAGGATTCAACTCTATAATTGAGAGCAACTTTGTAAGTGAAGAGTTAATCATCTAAAGCTTATATACAGTTGGGAAAAACAGCTTCATAGAATAGCCACTCTTGTCACACTTACTTATATCATCATCTGCATAACTTGCTTGGAGCAAGAAGGGGGTGTGAAGCCTGGGAAGAAAGGAAGGGATATGCAGGACAAGAAGCAGAATGGTTTACATCACTCTGAGCTATTATCTTAGGATGTTACTCACTTCCCTCCCTGAGCTCTTTGGGGCCACCTCAGAGAAATCAGTGAGATGAATTGCCTATTTTATATGCTTTGGACAAAACCTCCATAATTATAGCTTAACTTTTCTGAAGACAATGTATGTATAAAAATATTAACTTATAGAAAATGGAGCCATGATAAAAACAGTGATTACAAAGTGCTAGAAAACATAGCCATAGCCAAAAAGTGGCACACAGCCACTGACTGTTGGGTGAAGTTTACTGGTACATTGTTTCTTTGTAACTTGAGTTACAGAAGCGAGGGAAAGTGACACCCTCCAGGATTCTGCTGCCTGTAACATGCGTGGGGTGCCAGGGGGGGCACCGAGCAGCATGGAGCAAAGGCACTGCACTCATGGTGTTGGCAGCCATGTGGGACAAGCAGACAGGAATGCACAGGAAACAGCAGCAGCAGAAGGCTGCAGGGAGATAAGTACTACAGAGGAGTTTAATTTATTGCCACTGTCTTCCAGGGGCTGGAACGAGTCTCCCATGAGCAAGGCTCTACTAGCAGAGCCCCATGTTCAGGCCACCCACCCTGGATTAATTGTAGGGATGCATGGAGCACCAAGGTCATGCGCTCTGGAGCTCACTCAGAGGTACAAAGCAGAAATCTAGAGTTCTAAAACTTTCATGTTTTATGCAAGTATATTTAGGTCATGAGGTCAAAAGGCTTCTGAGCTGTCACATAAAAGTTGCTAAGACAGCCTAGCACCCACAGATTGTGCTTGGCTTCTACCTCCCTTGGCAAGTTTCACAGCTGACACAACTTAAATTAGGGTGTTCCAGAATAAGACATGCCAGATCTCACATTAATGATATACTGTATTACCTACACATAAAGATATAGTATATGACAGACCACTGGGATGTTTCCAGTCTTGCAATGACCTAGTTTTTGGCTATTCATAAAAGCACTATAGCATCAATAGCTATTTTAACCTGAAACTTTGATTTTTTTACTACACCTAAATAATTAATCAAGGAACAAAAATTATTATCTAAACATATTAATCTACAAAATTACACTCAGCTATATATGTACAAGAGAAATATTATATTTTTGTCTCTGTCTCAAAAAATACCGTCAAAAAGACTGGAACAGGAGTTGAATAGTATTTTTGACCAGTTTTATATATATAGCCGGGGCATCAGATTCCTTGTGAATAAGAGAATCAAAATCTAACCATAAAGGAATTAATATTGATCTGCTTACATACAAATTATACCCTTATGTAATATTGAAATAAAATTTTTGGGAGGTATCTTTCCCCATGCAAAGCCTGGTTTATATATAGATATGTATGTGGAAAATTATTTAACCTGCTATTAAGCAAATTTGATTTCTGGATATGCTATCTCTGCAGAACTTGTGTGCTCCAAAGGTTTAATGTCCGTATCTAATCCTGATTATTCCTAATCTTAAATCAGAGAAAATCCTCTACTCCCCTCTGCAACACCTGATCTTGATTCCTGGATTACCTGATAAATACTTAATTGCTTATTAACATGAATAATCTCCTTTTTAAAATATATATTCTACATAAATAGCACCTCAGCACTGCTCACTCCTAAGCGTCACTCTCTTACACTATTATGTCTCCTAGGTATTTTGGTATACTGTAGAAGAAAAGAGCTGGACTCATCTAATTTTTGAACACTTTTCTTCTGCTCCAAATACAGCACAAATGTACGGGGAAGCAACGTCAGAGATTTGAGAGGACTTGCACCCACTCAGCACAGATACCACAGTGCTGATCTTATCCACCCCGTGCTTCTCTCTCTGCAAGTAAATCTGTGCCTAGGACTGTTGCCAGTCATTGGAACTGAAGTGTCTGTACTGCTAAATTGTTAAAGGAGTCCCTGGAAAAGTCTTGCCCAGCCACACCTCTCCCAAGCAATTTCCAGTCATAGCTAAGGAGTTGTCCAAGGCCAGGAACCATTTCCAAAAGGGCATGCATATGACCACCCTCATTTAGAACCAAGGGCCATTACTGGCTGTTGTTTCAGTTAACTAGTTTATTAATTAATTGGCTTGTAAGTCCATGAAGCCAATTCCTTCATGGACTAAATGTGAGTTCATTTTATTTTGAAGAGCTTGTGACAGCTCCTAGCAGATGTTCCATGTTCCACACTAGGTATGGTAGAAGGAATGTCAAGCCTCCCAAAAGGTGTTACCTCCATGCAGGCATCATCTTTTTCATGGTATTCACATGGAAGGATGATCCACCTTCCTTTGTAAATCAATGGAGAAGAAAGAACAAATAGAAAATGCCATTGCACCACTAAACACAGTAGGCAGTTCTGCCTCCTCACCCAGCTCAGAAAGAGTGAAAAAGTATGTCAAGTACAGTCAAAGTTTTGAAACTGCTCCTATCTGAGGAGTTGCTAAACACCCAAAGACAGAGTTAGGGGTGAGGAAGAATGTATAATAGCTCTCTGTAAAGCCAGGAATAGCATGGAAAAGGTGCACACCAAGTGATTATGATCATCAATGAAATTTCCAGGCAGCATTTTCAATAGAAAAAAAAGGAAGGATTACTGCAGACAGCACAAAAGAAACCAGAACTCATTGACACAGGACACTGTAGTAACCCAAAGTATGAGTTAGAAGAGCAGCTAAACAAGTTCCTAGGAAAAAAAGTTCACCAAAGGCTGTTAAACACCAAGTCCTGGATATAATTTTGTCTCTAGAATGCCAGTAGACCAGGAGAATATACCAAGCAGCACTATATGTTTTACATTCATTTTAGCAAACCATATTGATAATTCCTTGAGATTGGGATGCTGGGCTTTGCATTCAAATTACTGAAATCTTTATTATTTTTTTCCAGTCTATAATATAATCGTCCTAATTAATTGACGTTCATTAACTAGAGTTTAAGCATTAATGGAAACCCATATTGGTCTTATCTAAAAGCTTTTTGGTTTGGATCTTTGGCCTATTTAAAGTGAAATAACTTTGAGGAAGAATGATAGCAGCAACTCCTCAGATACTGGCCTGCCAGATAATCAAGATATGCAATTGAACACATGCTAGGGATAGTTTTAAAAGAACAAAGTTTCCATGCCTGTTGTTAAACGGATATATTATCATTACTGTAGCTCAGAGCTGGATTAACTTTGGATATACAAAAATAGCTTCAGCAGCTGTGCAAGGTGAGTTTTGACTCTGGAGATTAGTGTCTCACAGGAAGAAGAGATACTCTAACAAAGTCTCTGCTAACAACCGCATCTCAGAAATTAATGAAGTCAGGGAGACTAAGCTCATGATTCTCTTCAGTAACAACACTGGAAAAGGTTGACATTATGTAGCTCTGGACCAAATTTCTGCTAAGTGAGACCCTTAATAAGTAAATTACGGAAAAATGGGCATCAATATACCAACTTCTAGTACACAAAGTCACACAAATGTTACTTAATATCCTGACAGATCTTTAAGCTTAGCTGTGAGAAGAAAATTTGCCCTGTTTTTTTCCCATCTGTTAATCATCTTTTTTCTTCATATTTTTCCTTCCTTCCTTCCTTCAAACTCTAGCAAAGTAGATATGTTTTTGAGCCTGACAAGAAAACACTACACTATTAAAGGCTATACAGGTGAAAGGCTTGGATTTTAGCTTCTCAACCTCCTAAGAATTTGGCAAATGAGCTTGTGCAGATCTGTATTTTTTACATATATTTGTCTCTGTAAGATATAAGTTTAAATTAATATTGCTGTCAGCACAACTGTGGTCTTAGTTAAAGGTCTACTCCAGCTCTTGGTCAGCTAGGCTATATGGTCTCAATTTTATTTTGAACTAATACATACAATTACTGATCCCTCAGCCCACAATAGAGCATCCTGGTATACTGCACTACGATGTATATTAGTAGAAGATACTTTGATGGAAAAAGTAACCTTGTTAAAGGGAAAAAGAGCACCTTAAATATACTCCTATGAAATTTTGATCTCCAAATATCTCATTAAGCCCGTCCTTAGAATGCTGGAAGTTAGTCCTGCAGTTTATTCCATCCTTGAGCTCAATTATATATTAATACCTTATATAATCATATTAGAAATGTATGTGTGTGCCAAATTATGTGCCCACTGGTGCTGAGGACAATGCAATTCTCCATCAGTGAGGTGGAAGTGCTGGCTGATTCAGAGATGAGTGGAAAACAGTGCAAGTGGCATCACTGCCTGAGAGGAAAATTAACAGAGATACAAAAGGGCAGCAAGACAAGCACTGTCTTGCAAATGTGCAGACTTCTGAGCATATTGCCTTGACATCCTAAAGACCTTGAATTTTCAATTCCTTTGCATCTCCCTTGAGCACATGCTGTTTCCTCCTCCATTCATGGTCCATGATGCATAAATCAGTAGCCACCACTACTTGATGGCTTGTGATGAACTCAACAGCACAACTGAATCCTCCCAAACACACAGTCAGGAAAGAGCTGTCTGTGAATAGTTTTTCATGTCCTTTTTGTACCTCAAAGACCAAACTAAGAAGCCTTCAAAGTGATGCCTTGTAGATACATTAGTTTTTTGGAAGGGGACTGAAGTGAGACACAATTCACCTGAGGAAGAAAACTCATCCTATGCTTGGTACATAAGACATGTTTTTCAACACTTTCCGATGTAAGTCCAGTTAATGATAGGTTTAAGTGCAGAGATAGTAACACGGGTTGATTTTTTTTTTCTTTTCTGGCTGATCTTTTTTAACTTGCTTTTCATCCAGTTCCATTAACAAAAGTTTAACTGACCAACTGCACAAGCCTAGTTTCTGGTGTAGTGCAGGGAAAGAGGCAAGCAAAAAACTTGGGAGTTTTGACAGTGTGAATTTTAAAGTGACATTCCACACCAAATGAAAAAAAAATCAGTAAATTTCACCAAACCTCCAGCCTTCTCTTCTGAAGTTCAAAAAAATTTTGAGGAGGGGGTTTTTTGTTTGTTTTTTATTATGGGGAGCTGATAACCAGTTCCAAGAAGATGCAAAAATGCAATGCTGTAGAAAGGATGAGAAAGCAATTTCACAGTTATGAAATAGATTGTTGGTCACCAATTCCTTTCCTGTTGACATTTGCAATTTGGTAGTTGGAAAGCCTAATTCCTGTAGTATTTAATGGATAGGTGAAATAGTTATTAGGCAACAGCAGGACAAAAATTTTCTTTAACACTCCCTTTGAAGAAAAAATAATTGAAGTTCACTTTGATCAGTGTAATAAATGGAACATTGTCTTTAGGGAGAAGAGCTGATGGCATTTTTTTACTCCAGATCATCCTGTTCTCTGGAACCTTGCTCTGTCTTTCTTTGACAGAGAAAGTAGAGTCCCCAGCCCTTCCTTAGTTATGTCAGCTGGAGCACTGAATTGTCCAAGGGTTCAGCTGTGGTGGTACTCTAAAGGTCAGGACATAATCTGCAATGTAGGTCACATTTGCCACATGAAGTCAGCAGAACAATGGTACTTTGCTCCATGAAAGTTTGCCTCTAACTACTTTGTTGTCTTTCATACACATAGTAAATGTGTATGTCCCAAGTTTCATTTACTTTGTGCTCTATTACGATTTTGTTTGAGGTTCCAAAAGGACAGGAGAACCGGTCTGCTGCTAGATCTCTCCTGGTTAGATAAAATTCTTTGGACAAAATTAATTTATTAGCAGCCTCTATGTAGTTTATCACTTGCATAGTGATATAGATACATAGTATACTTACCAAGTATATCACTTACATAGTGGCCTGCTGGTTTTTCAAAGAACAGACTTATTTGCTTAGTACCAGTGAAAGTTGGTAGAAGGTGTGTCCAAGTTCATTTAAAACAAAATATAAGTAGGAAAGGGATACAAGATTATTTAATTTCTTCAAAGGATATTGAAGGATGGCTCTTTCCTTGCATTGCCAAGTCCTGGGGTAGACATTTTGGAAGGTGGAGAGAATAGCAGCATTGTTCAATGGAGTCTCTCAAGAGAAGGGACAATGAGCTTTATACAAAATTTGGACGATATCAGGAGTGCCTTGGAATGAGGGAGCAAAGGGAAACGAAAACGCAGCTTCATTTATAGGATTTTTATTTGCTCCCAGTCTACTTTCTTCTGTGTCAACAGGGATTCAGCAGGAGCATTCATGCAGGAGAGAGCAGGTGACAGGACAGTCAGCTTTGGGAGGGGGCAGTGCTGCCACATCTCCTACCGGCATTCCACATACCGCTTCCCACTGAACTCAATTTGTGGTGATGAAGTAATTTGTTAGCAAGATGTCAGTTCCTGTTTCCAATCAGTCTATTTGTTAAAATCATTAAAACCAAACAAAACCCAAACTTTGTGATTCTGCCTGTGCTGTTCCTTGCACTTGTTAAAAGCTCTCAACTGCCCAGCTATTCCATTATTCTTTTTCAAGTAGGTTCTTTATATTTCTTTTATATTTATACTTTTCAAGTAGGTTCTTTATATTTCTTCCATAATGCCTGCAGAAAATACGGCAACAGTTTGATTAAGGGTACGCTGTAACTTCTGTTAACTCACTGACTTCTGATACCTTTTTATCAATCTTCATTCTTATTTTGAATTGCAAGCTCTTTACTGAAGATTTTTTTCCTCTCTATTTGCATGAATCCTTAAAAAAATATATGTCAGATAAGAAAAAAGAGATCAAGAAAAAGAATTCACCCCACATAATCTAATTCACCTATTCTCTGCTTGCTTCACTCACTTTTTAAACTCTAGGTCCCTTTCAATAAACAAAAGTTGTATATTTGCATAGCTACTGTTCAGCTTTCACAGACAGAGCCTGGAGGGTGAATCAGTTTGCAGGATGAAACTGAAAGGAATTTCAACTGAACCTGCAGGATGATGCAGGTTCAGTTGAAATTCCTTTCTGTTTTTAACAGTCACTTTTTTTTCTGTCTATAGAGATAATGAGGGGGTAAATGGCCTATCTCCTCCTTTTCTCATTCTTGCTATTTACCCTCTCAAGGTTGCTGACTGATTAATCAAACAAAAAGAAAAAAAAAAGAAAAAAATTAATCCTTTTTACTTCAGACTTCCAGCTGTGTTAGCATATCTGTTTATTTACAGGTTCCCAGGTCTGGTTAAGCATAATAGGATGGTTCTACAGAGCTGACTGAGGCTTGTCTCCCTTTGTTAAGTGTCAGTTTATAGTTAAATGGCACAGAGATTTTTAAGGAGAATTAGTTATCCAAACCCAGAAAAGGCTATAATGAAGGCTATAAGGAAGTGTTCTGTATGTATATGTATATGTATATGTATACATGTATCTATATCTATATCTATATATTTATCCATAATAAGGAGTTACAGAAAATTCCTTGTTGTGGTTTGGTTTCCATTTAATTTTCCTCTGAGGGTTCCACTATTAACTTTTAAGTAACATATGTAGTATGTCACCAAGTTGAAGTGCATGAATCCCAGCATTTGCCACCTATATTAAGAAAAGGCCATGCTGAGGGAGACAGTTGTCTAGGCTTTCTGACTCTTCCTCAGATTGGTAGTTATTTTTTTAGAAAGGCAGTGAGAGTTGTGGTTAACCAATTTTGTGGAAAATTCTTT
Organism: Leptocoma aspasia; assembly: GCA_013399835.1. NCBI lineage: Eukaryota > Metazoa > Chordata > Aves > Passeriformes > Nectariniidae > Leptocoma > Leptocoma aspasia. The sequence goes on along the minus strand of VXAX01002275.1, from coordinate 27,189 downwards.
TCCCTAAAGTCTTTAATTAAGAGATATTTTCATTCTTGTGCTGTAGAAACAGAAAATGAGGGAATCTTATTCCCATCAGAGAAAGAATTTTTAGCAGGCAGATTAGATTTCCCAAATTCCATTGTACAATTTAGTCTTAATTTCTATATCCTTAGAGTGAGGTTAATATTCTTGTAAGTACCAAAAATAACTCACTGGAAGTATGCTAAGTGACAAGAAGCACTGATACGTTGTGTAACACATACAATTAGGAGAGCACTGATCTTACCTGATTATAATCTTTCACCAGTAACCAATAAATAGAAAAGAATTTCTTAAGCCATCAAAAAATTCTTCAGTCATTCAAAGACTCTTGAATCACTGTCATGAAACACTCCAAATGAACACTTACTTGAGATGAACTTAGGGTAATGAATTTACTTAGTTTTAGTAAGTAAATGTATATGTATCTATTATATTACACCTAATCTATAACTTTGGAATACCTTCCTTTTATCAAAATTGCATTTTACTTCAAAACTGGGTGAATATTTGCCCAAATTTCCTTGATGTAGGATATTTATTTCAAACAATTACAGTGGTGTTCCTTCCTGTTCTAATATGACATCTTGTGTTTGATATCTTTGTATTTAGTGCATTGTAAATTTTACAATTCTTTTGAATTTATATTGTATGGTTAGGGGGATTCACCTCAAATCAGATCATAATCTAAGAGTTTCTCAAATAGCTATTGTATGTTGATTTAGTAAATCAGTGGTGTAGAAGTTACATAGAAAATATGTAAACATATGTACACATATTTTTTTTAACTAAAAGGTGATGAAAGCTGCAGAAATTTGTGCTTATTTTATCAGATTAGATCTGTGATTCCCTTTGACTTAATGCAAAGATGAACACTCCCTTAAATGTAAAATTCTACACGTGACATTCTCAGATGTTTTCTCAGAGAAGGTTTCAAAGTTGATGTTTTATTTACTCAGATCTCTATGATCTAGAGTAAATCTTTAAAAGTTCAGTTGTTTCAACTTTGCTAATGGCCTAATTAACCTCTAGGTTTGTATAATGAAATTCAATTTGCTTAAATTTTTAAGGTTTTACTTTATAAGAAAAATAGTCTAATGAATAAGCTGAAATTGAAGTGATAGCAGTTTGCTTTTCAACTCAATCATAGAGCCATCAGCAATAACAAGGAAATAAATTAGTCTATGTTGCCTATCTGTTAAATTAGGAGAACACTTCTATTTCTTTCTTGGTTGTCATAAGAAATAAAATTCACTAATGGCTATGAGGCTTTCAGATACTGGGATGAAAAACATACAGATGCCCATACAGTAGTAAACTAAACAGTGACAGAAGATGGGTCTGAACACAGGAACTTACTCACCTGCATAAACCCTGGACCAATCAGGGGTTTTTTCTCAGCAATGTAGGGCACAACTCCCAAGTTAGAAAGAGGAGGCATTTCTAATCATGAGGTTGTACCTCGCCACTATTTGAAATTTAGAGAGTTTAATAATACAGACTTTGGCTACCCCAAGTCAACTGGCCAAGAGGCAGAGAAAGACACAGAGCAAATTTGTCCTTAGACACACTTTCTCTGTACCCATAGCTGATGAGTACATTTCCTGGTGATAAAATCAGATCTGCATGCCACGATATACAGTGCATTTCTCTTTTATGTGAGCAGATTTGAGGAAGGAAACATTTCCTACTCCACAGCAATCACTTTTTGGAAACCTCTCTGGTCTGCACATTGCAGATGCTCAGAAAACAAACGATTTTCCAATTTTCCTTTATTTTTTTAACTGAGAGACAAAGAACAAGATGCCACACTGGTTACCCCTGCTCCCAAAAATACATTTAGGAGACCTGTCTAAAACCATTGTCTGGATTCAGCAGGCAATTTATTTCTTAATCGACCAGTTCCAATTTGCATAATGCACTTATCATATCATATTCCATCATAACAAATCCTACTTGGAATTACCCAAGTATTTGACCAAGTGAGTTCATGTCCTAAGTTAAGAAGAGCAACAGTTTTTTCAACTTCCTTAATTTTGACACGGCCTTACCTGAGCACTGATCTTGCAAGCTGTTCCACCCAAGTGAGCCCATGCAGCTCTGCACAGCTCCAGCTGAATTGCAGATATAGGTTTCACCTAGGTTAGCATTTCTTACCATAACTAATGTGATATCTTTTACATGGCTTGCCTTATTTCACAGATCACAGAATCAAAGAGTCACTGAGAAAGGAACCTCTGGAGATCATCCAATCCTCCTCTGCTCAAAATAAGGTCACCTACAGCAGGGTGTTCAGGGCTGGGTCCAGTCAAAATTTAATTATCTTTAAGCATGGAGATTCCACAACCTCTCTGGACAACCTGTGTCAGCATTTGATCATCTTCAAAGTGTGTTTAAATGGAATTTCCAATATTTCTGCTAGTGTCCATTGCCTCTTGTGTTTTCACTGAGCATCACCAAGAAGAACTTGGCCCTGTCTTCTCTCCTTCTCCCATTAGGTATTTGTTATACTCATTTATCAGGTTCCTCCTGAGCCTTCTGTTCTTCAGGCTAAACAGTTCCAGCTCTCTCAGCCTCTTCTCACACAGCAGATGCTCTAATCCCTTAATCATCTATGTGGCCCATTGCAGGACTCACTCCAGCTTATCTTTCCTGTTCAGTTTGACGTCAACCAGAACCCCCACCTCATTTACTGCCATGATGCTTTCCAGCTAGGCAGCCTCCACCATTTTCTGGTGCATGGAATTGTTCTTTCCTAAGTGCAAAACTTGTCTCTTCTCCTGGTTGAACTTAGGGAATCCCTCTCAACCCATTGCTCCAGCCCATCCAGGTCCCACTGAATGGCACTGACTGTCTGATCTATCAATCACTCCTTGCATAGTTTTGCACTTGAGCAGGGAAAATGCTCATAACTTTATAACTCATTTATGAAATTAATCTTTAAAAAGCCTCTCATTTCTCTAAGACTTGCTAGTCTTTGTGCAGGTTCTTTCTGGGTTTTGTCTCATAGAAAGTATAGAGCAAGTCAACTCTCTCCCTGCAAAAATCCACATTGCAGCTACCGTGACTTTTAAAGAGAAAAGGATATTATTGTTGGTTTTTTTCTTCATGTCTATCCATTTTTGTAGAATTAATCTCAAGTTTACAACTCCAGTCAATCCTGGGATACGCTCCTAGAATGGACTGTTCTTCAAACAAGATTGTTGCAAGCAATAAAATGCCTTCAAGGGTCTTCCATTGCCCAGGAAAGCTAACTGATGCAAGGAAATAAAATCTTTGTCTTAGTAAATCCCCTGCCAAAAGTGAAACTGAATTTTTAAATAAAGTCCTGCAGGTTCGAAGGAACCTGGTAGAGACCAAGACTTTGGAAGAGGTACTTGCAGTGTTATTTAGTTTTTTTTCTAGAAACAATCAGTGTTTGAAGAGAAGATGGAAAAGGCAAAATCCTTGATTTCTATATATGGCAGGCAATGAAGGATATCAGTATGTTTGAAAGGGTAAGAAGGGCACTGCAAGCTCTAAACCAGGTCATATATTTTAAATACGCAGTTAGACCAGATGAGTGTCACTTAATTTCAGAGGATTGTTAGTTTATAACCTTTTACTAGAGTAACACTTGATTATGCAAGGCAAAAACCAAAACAAGTACAAACCATGGGTATACCAGCAAATATCTTCTGCTTTTTCCAAGGATGTGTTACCTATTACTTGCTTTGTATGTTGCCACTGGAGAGTTTATCAGTTCAGTTTTCATCTGTCTCATGAATGCTTTATCCCTTTACTTCTTTCCAGGCTTGTTTGTTAGCTTTTTCTCTTTCTTCTGAAGAAAGCAAGCTTGATAGGTTTTGCTAATGATCATGCCCTCTACACTAACTATAAAACACATATAATTAATGATGGAAGCAAAAGGTTAAGTAAACGAAAGGTCATGACAATTGAGGCTGATTTCATTAGACAGCATCGGTATGTTATTGTTCCCAATGCAGAAATCTAGGTTTAAAGATAATGCATTCATTAAACTGGGCCACAGGAAATGATCATTCTTCCGTTTCTGTTGGGTCACCTGCAACTCTTACTTTAATTAGGGTCACAAGAAGACACTGCTAACAAATAACCTGAAAATTATATATGAATGTGCTTTCATCAAAATGACTCAGATTTTGATTCTTCCACATTTACTCATTGGATAAAATTTCCCAGCAAGAAAAATCAGTCTTATATGTAAGGGTGGAAAATTCTCCCCTCTGATTTGTGTCACTGCCATTTTCATGTCTTGGTAATAAGAAAGGAAAGGGACACTTGGGTCCATGTGTTTTGAAAAAATAATGAGCTAGGATTAGGAAAGGGATAATTTATCACATGAAAACTGAAGCATGGTACTTAAAGAAACACACAAAAATGATAACTTTCAGTTTCCTACATTAAGGATACATTGCTGAAGTACAGATAAACTGCTTGGGAAAAGGACAGCATTTAAAACTAGAAGGTAGATGCTTGGCTACTTAATTTCTATTGGTCTATATAAATTGTAGCACTGGAGGTCCAGAATAATTTCTTTGATACCTCCAGTGCCCGAAGCAGAGTTTTTCTACCAATGAATTTAGCCAAAGTCACTAAGCCTAATAACTTCAGAGTCTCAGTCAGCTTATGCTGTGTTCCTGAGAGAGAAAAATGTCAGACACCTAGATGTTTTTAATATATTCACAGTTCATCACTGAACTTTTCAGCTGCTGAGTGTCAGTCCTGCTTTCCTTCTTCCCCCATGTCCATCTAGCTCTGGCATGGAGTCTTCTCTTCAGTGGCTTCATTAACCAGCCAAATATTACTGCTACTCACAGAGCTGGTCCTTCAGTGACTGTCAAATTTTTGACGCTCCAGTTTCTCTGCCCTGCTTTTCATCATCAGTATTTCTTCCTTGATTGCATGGAGAATCTTTGCCTCTGCTGCCATTCTGTAGCTAACCAATTTGTTCCCTTTATTTTGAGCCTCAGACATGCCTTTGTTATTTATACTGCAGAATCTGTTGGAAAAATTTGTGAGATCTGTTTCCACAGAAAACTGATTCTTCACTTCTGAGCTCAGCTTTTCCTTCGGCCAAAGAGCCTTTCTTTTCCTCTGCAATTTTTATTTCTGTCTGTTATCTGTCACCCTTTTTTTTGCATTTCTTGCTTTTTTACAAGAATAAATAAGTAAGATTTGTGAGGATCTCCCTTCAATGTATCCTTCCCCACTCACATTTTAACTTGGACTCTAATTGAAATTTTCCAAATTTCTTCTGATAGCAAGGACAATGGACAATTAAACTATACTGACTTTTAGTCAGAAAAAACCTCAAAGTTTATTAAAAAGCCATGCTTCTATTTCCATTGTCTTATTTATTTATTTATTTAAAAGGGTAGGGGAAATATGAAGAAAGATTCTCCTGTATCAAAGCAGCTTCCATTTGAATCAGTGTCACTTTCAATCAGTTCACCCTTTAGCAATGTGGTTTGTTTCTGCAATTAACCTATGGGTGAATTCTGATTGACTGAAACTGAAGTGGCAGAGGTAAGCCAGGAGTGAAACAAAATCTTTTGAGACAGTATTTTTGAGTAGTTTAAGCCTTGCTTATCAGTTAATGTTTCGTTCTTAAAATTCATGAGTAACAATAAGACTGATGCTGCAAATGAAGGCTTGGACATTATTATTCTAGTTGTATATTATTCTAGTCCAGTGGAAATGCAGAGAAGCTCTTTCGAAGTCAAGTTAACTTCTCTGCTTGGTTTTTCAATATTCAATAGAATAGGGAAATGCTGACCTAACTGACTGTAATTAGTTCTTGTGATTGGAGCAATGGTAGATAAAGAAACAAATTAAATGTATAAGCCAACTGTGTCTTTCCACCCACAGATGCATGAGGCAGGCACTTTCTCACTCTACGCCCCCAACTCCAAGTAATCGTTTCCTTTCTTCACCACTGTACACTTTCAAAAATGTTCTGTAATTTTTTTCTACCAGCTAACAATTCAATTTTTTGAGCCTGCAGTTCCCAAAAGAAACTAGCTCAAACTCCTTAAATCAAGCTGCTGTAAGGAGCCAGACAGTTTCAGTTGGTGAAAACCACATCCAATGTAATGCAATAAAACCCACAGATCAGTCTCACCCATAACCTAAAATTTATTCCTAATGTTAAGCTAACATTTTCTTATGGTCGTTACTCTTAAAGGCTACACATATTGATTTAAAAAGCATTAAATATTAATGGTTAACCATGTCCATCTCCCTGAATTCCTTATACAGTATTTGAACATGACTGTCATAGTTTTGAAGTAATTGCTTATGTGTGAAGATCTTGTGCAGTAATTCAGCTTCACCATAAATCTCTCATCCTGCTTCAGACTCTTTGCTGCTGCTTTGATGAGCATTATATGAAAAGCTCCATATTACTTCTCCTTTTTAAAAAGTTCCATAACCTCCATTCTGTTAATTATTCTGAAGAGAAGCATCCTGAAACCTTTCTGTTTGAACTGATCCTGAATCCTGAGATCAGAAATAGAACAAACATTTAAAAACTTAGTCAAAATCACCAGTTTGGGTAATCAGCTAGACACAAGGAGACCTGAGTCCTTATTTCCTCCCTACTAACTTTTTCTTTAATGGTGGTATAATGTAAAATACAGAAGAAATTCAGAGCAGAAACCACTCAATTATGAGTCTCATTTTTAAAGCTGGCTCTTAAAAAGGAAGCCCTCATAGTGGGCATCCCCTTGTTCCCCTCCTTCTCTGCTTCCCCTCCTCCCACCAAACTCATTGTGGGGTCAAGGCCATGTCTCTACCAGTGAATAAAAAAGTCCAGGGCTCATTTTCTGCTACCCTGTGGCTAACTAGCCTAGCACATCTCACAAGCATACAAGAGTTTTAACCAGTTGTTCCTAAAACCAGACCAATAGGAATCTGCACATTAGGGCTTGAGTTTCTCCAATGCTAGCTCCTCAGGCACAGCCTGGCACCTCTTGTTTTGGTGAACCCTGGCTGGCACTAAAGCACTTCATGGACTACACACAACCAGTGCTCTGGCAATTCATTTTGGTCGTGTTCATTTTGCTAATTCAGATGTGGCCAGAAAGTTTCCACATCCCTGAGCAAGCAAGCCAGCAGTGAGGACCTGGGCACAGGATTTTCCATCCATGAAACAAAACATGATAGGGGGAACAGATAAACTGAGAACAGTAGTCCCTTATACTTGGTTTGTCAGGGGCAAAATATTTGTCTTCTTCCTTGATGTAAAACCGATACCTATGTGACACATACATGACATGCTCATTCCCATTAACAGAAAAGCTCAAGCCAACACTTTTTTTGGAGCTGCATGTGTGGCCTTGGTGTAAAAAGCAGAAAGCAGAATCTGCTTTCACTGCAGGGGTTCACATCTTCCTTTTTGGTTTGGTCTTCCTGATGAATCCGTTTCCAGTTGATGTTGTGGCAAGTCTCTGGAGGGACACATCTCAATTTCTGCACCAGTTTAAACAAGAAGCATAAGGTCAGCTTTCAAATTAGTATATCTGAGCCCCTGAACAAGGACAGAAATGACTGAGCATTTGAAGAAGGCCAAGTATCTACTGGCATGTAATTAAGTGCAGGCTTATAAAGACGGTAAATACTGGCTTAGAAAAGGTGTGGAGAAGTAACAGTTAAGGCTTGGCTTGGCAGAGCACTCTGAGTGTGCCTATGTAATAAATTGACTTCGCAGCAACTAAACAAATGCCTAAAAAGCCATTTTTGATAAAATAATTTTCTCTGATTACCATATTGAATGTTCATGTGCTTAGATATCTGCCTAGGTTTGCAAATGGAACATTCTTGAGAATCTCACATTAAAATTTAAAGCTTCATAAAATGCTGCATAATTTTCATAAGGCCACAAAATAAAGCAGAACAGCATATTTAGGCACAGCTTTTTCAAACAAACTTCTAAAGAAATCACTTCCTTTCTTCAGCCCCACTGGCAAATGCAAATAAAATAGCAGGAAGACACATGGAAAATAGGAAACTCCTCTGTTACTAACATTTTCATTGGATCATTAAAAAATTAAAACAAACCCAAAGGCAAAGAAGGAGACTAATGGCTAAAAAGAGGACAGAGAGAGTTATGTAACCGCACACAGCCAATGGCAGGTAAGAAACAGTTTGGACAATGAGCATTTCTGGGGGAAAGAAAACAAGACCCTCACCAGCATCCTTCTATAGCACATTTCATACCACTTTTGCTGCCAGCATGCAGGGAACATCTAGCTTTAAAACTGCAGTAATTTCTTTTGGTTGAGTTTTATAGTGGACTTGATGTGGTTTTAAAAAATAAATCTGTTAGTCAAATGGAAAAAAGACAAATGCAAGACCAGAATGAGAAAAAAAAAAAACAAAACCAAAACAAACCGTGGATTAAGAGGAATAGTCTTCTGAAATCAGAGGTGTTCCAAGGGGCAAAAAGCTAAGCCTGGAAACTGGGGAGCAGAGGCAGAGACTCGCTGCCAAGAGCATCTCAGTCATATCAGTGTGTCCATTGGCCAGCATAGCTTAGTCCATGATATGTGAAAATGAGTTAATGAAGATTAGCATTACTGTTGGCTGGAAGAGCTGTCATACATATCTTCAGGAAGCAGCAGCATCTCTCCTGTTAGTTGAAAGGGGTAAGGACAGGGGAGGCTGATTAGAAAACCATGAGGAAAGGATGGAAAGTTAGTGGGCAAATAGGATAGGCTAAAAGAAGGAAGAGGAAAAGGGTCTGGGAATGCAGTGGAGGAGGAAAAAATATTTAGAAGCACATCTGCAAAATGGGGATTGGGATGGCAGGCCACTTTAAAGGTCACCTTAGGAAGAAATGCCATGGCTCATGAAAATGCCTAGGACTGTTTAATCTGCATAGGAAGAAACAAAATTTTCAGCAAGTTCTCAGGGGGAAACCCTATGAACAAGATCAGTGGAAAAAAGCTGAAAAAAGGAGAAAGTAATAGGAAAAAAATGTGCAGTGTTTTCACAACCTGTTTGCTGTGATTTATTGAAGAAGTTTAATTCTGCTTATGTTCCATACATAATTTGTTTTATACAAACTTGCTATAAAATTAGGTTACATCATATTCTGAGGGCACAGCAAAAGAAAGCATGTGGGGAAGTTTCTTTTTCTGCAAAAATAAATACCCCAGCAGAAATAGCAGGTACCAGGAAGGAACTCTTCACCATCTATAAGAAATAAATAAAAATTAAGTGAAAAACCAACTTCTAACCATGATTTGGTTTTGTTTGTTTGTTTTTCAGAAAAGATCATGTAATCTCAAACTATTAGCCAAATACAACTAAAGTTGTGTTAAGGTAATATAGCTCTGTGCTAGGCTAGATTTATATATATACACGCAGAGTGTGCACCAAATTTTAGGTAATAGAGTCAAATATTAGGACTCCAGACAAATGTGGGTACTTAAAATCTCACCTGTGAAACATGAAGCAGCTTTCTATGGCTTGTGCCTAGATAAGCCAAAGTGAAAGAGTTTGGTCATTTGGTCCCTGGAAGACTCCCTCCTGAGCCTTGGAAATATCTCTCTGTTCCACACAAAACCTTTCTAAGTAAGGCACAGTATTTGAAGGCTAGAGACATTCCACAGCTGCTTTAATCACAGGCTAAGATCACATAGCAAAATTCTGTGTAAAGCTTTTTCTGTTGAAAGGAAGTTATAAAGCTATGTATAAGAATTTTAGTGCTGACTTTGCGCTTACTTACACCAAAAAATGCTAATAAATTCTCGAAAGCCTTACTGTACCCTCAAAAATTAAATCTACAAAGGAAAGCCCAAGAGTGGGAAGTTCAAGGCAAGCATACCACTGCCTAACAATAGAAAATACATATGAACTGGGCTCACTACAAACCTCATTTTTATCTTGTTCTCTTAAGGAAATGGAATTGCATTTGCTGTCCATCTCTTTGCTCTCAGGCAAATTTTGAACCCTTTTCACAGTTTCAGCCCAATTCAACATAAAGGACCCAGAAACACTACATGTCATGACAAAAACCAGCAGTAAGGAAAATGAGACTGCTAATTGGTGTCCTCTCCAGATGGAAGAGGGTGTGACTTCACCAGTTGCCTACTGTTTGACTCACCAGTTGGCTAATCCTCAGCACATGTGCCTGGTGAGGAACCACACCGCTGAGAACCATATCCTTCTTGCTAGTGCATGTGGAAAGTGGTGACTACTGGAGCCTATGTAAAGTGGATTGGTGGGAAAAGGATGTGGAACACTGGTCCATAGGTAGCCAAACTTTGTTAACCCTTCTATTTTTAGAGCAACGAACAATATACCCTTGGGTAAAGTTGATGCTGGCTTATGACAGTATGTAAACTACCATTGGGGTATTCCACGGTTAAATCAGGCAAGCTAGAAAAATAAAACTTTGGCATTTATAAAGTCTCATATGCCAGTAAAGGAAACCAATAATGCTGCAAGACTACTGGGAACGGACAAGTTCTGGACAAACCAGTTGTACAGCGGGAATCCTGCCTGCTTTGTGGATGGGGACTACACACCAGCAGAACCCCCAGCTGCAGGTCGTGGCTGCAGCTGGTTAAAGTCATGTTAAGACGTGCAAGATCGTCCACACAGGAGCGATGCCCCGCCACCTGCCAGCGGCAGATTTGGGGGTGAGCAGCAGCGCAAGAGGACACCGCAGCTGGAGACTCCAGTCCTCGGGGCGGCGGAGCCGGACGCAACCACAGGTGCCAAATGGCCTCCACGATGTGCAGGCAAGGAGGTTGTTGGCTGGATGCGGCGACCGGGGGGCCCTCCGGGCTGGCCCCGAGAGAAAGGGGCCCTCGCCCGGTGCCGGCTCCGGCGGGGCCGTCGGGTGGCTCCCGGGGGCGCGGCTGGCCCCG
>VXAX01002275.1:4044-15339 GCA_013399835.1 Leptocoma aspasia | reverse complement strand
GGCTGGCTCTGAGGTGCCAGCCAGGCACGGTGCGGGACGCGGTGCGGGGGAGAACAAATAAAGTGCCGAAATGCTTCCAGTACGCCTTGCTCCTCCCTTCTTTGGTTGCGCGCCCGCGGGCAGCGGCGGCGGTTCCGCGTGGCCGCTGCCTCCGCGGTGAGGGTACGGCCGCGGCAGCTCCGGGCTCCGCGGGCAGCGACCGTGTCTGAGCGCCGGCAGCTCCACTCGGCCGTTTTGTTGTTGTAGTACACCATACAACGGGTCAGATAACCAGCTATCGAATGAGAACATTAAGCTAAAAATTAATAAACAGCAGCAATGCGTGCATTTTGTCCGAGCTATAGTAAAATATGCAATTGGCGTATCTAAATAAATTTGAAAACTCTAAGTTAATATTAAGTATCTTTTTAGCTTTAACGTGAGGGAATTACCCATTTTAATCTGATAAACATATTACCTAAAGAGATTTGATTCATTTACTTGTTTCTCTCTTACCGGTCATTAGCTTATTAGTGATGGTGAGTAAATGATGTACGATGATGATCTTGCAGTGATGGGACAAAACAGTAGTGCACGCTACACCGATTTGTTTACAGACTTGACTCCTTTTCCCTTATGTAACTGGTCTTGCTGTTCTTTTTAAGTGGGCTGTTCACGGGGCTGTGGTTTTTTCCCCACCTGTTTTGGAATTTCTCATCTTGCATAGAAATTGCAAGTATGGAGAAGTGTCCTGTCATGGACAAGTCTTCAGACACTGAGGAAATAGTTACAGCTAAATTTGGTCATAGCTAATTTAAATGTAGTTATGTGTACTTTTAGTGATATCTGGATATAACATTGTACTGAAGTGCAATAGTGCATGTTTACTCTTCAGCTGATACCTGTATGCTTCACTTTGTGAAACCACGAGCCATTTCTTTTTTAAAACACGCTACTGAAAAAAAAAAACCCAAACAAACAAACAAACAAAAAAAAAACCCTGAAGCTTCAGAGGAGATAATACTGACAAACTTGTTTGGAAAATTATTTGTAAGATATGCAGCTAAGCCATAATTCTTCAAAGGATGATTAATTCTTTTTCTCTTTGGTATAAGAGTAGTAAGAATCAATGTTGAATTAAATTATGACCTAAATTATTAATGCACCAGGAAGTCAAGTTTCCTTTGCTGTAGTCAAATGAATCATGTATGTAATGGTAAAGGTAGTGATTATATCTAATGTTTGTCCATTGCAGTAGTTTCAAAAATGCAGCTGTACTGAAAACTCTGCCTGTGTGTGTATTACAAAAGTAACTGCCTTCTACTCTGATCATTTTAAAATCCATTCAGTAAGGGACGTGTGCTGCTGTCTCACTTGTATCAAAACTTTTTTTTTAATTTTAATTAATCTGAAAATTTATTAGCTGGCATGTACCGACAATTTCATGAGAGGGAAGACAGTGATAGGTAAATGAAGAAGGAAACCCCACATGCTCTCCCTCCTAGGCCTGAACAGCTGCAGTCTAGGCCATTTGCAGGATGCAGTGGTAGGTCACACGCGGTGTTTCATATTGCATCCCCGAGCACAGAAGTGAATTTTAAGGCCCAAGCGGTTAAGCCGTTTGTTCCTCCTCTTTTTCTGCTTTGTAGCCCCGTGGCAGCGTTTTGTTTGAGCGGCAGCTGGAGCCCGCGGCGCGCAGCGCGATCCCCGGGCGGAGAGGCGAGGCGCCGCGCGTCGCTCCGAGCAGGGCGCTGGGCCGGGAGGCGGCTTCCAGAGGAGCCTCTTTCCCCTGGGCGGGGAGCCGCGCATCCCCCGCGGCCAGCGGACCGCGGCGGGGCGGCCGTGCCGCCCGANGGCGGGAGAGCTGCCCCGAGCGGCTCTCGGGCGCTTCGGCGCACGGGTCACGGCACGGGAGTGCTCTCACCCACGGCCTTTATGTGATGCACTGTATCGCGCCGGTGTCGGATGCTGACAGCAAAATCAATGGCAAATACTACAGCGCTTTCTCCTTCGGAACACGAGCTCTCCCAGCAACGCAGATTTTTTTGTAGCCGACTTGGGAAGCTTAACGTTACCTATGTGAAATGGAAGTGTGCGGATGAAACCAGCAACTAGACAAGAACTTGGTATTCGCTGTTTTTAACCACATGTTCAGTTTATGAAAGGATGTTCTGAAAGTGACTCTCAAAACAGCATGTCATCAGTGAGAACGAAATAACCGCTCATGGCACAGGGAAGGTTCAGGAAAAAGCAGGTATCCATTAGCAGCAATGCAAACACAGGCATAGGGTTTTCTCCTTTTTTCCTCCATTTAGAAGGGTGTGCTGTCTAGCAGATCTTTTTTTCCAAATTCACTTTGATGCCCTGCAACATCTCTACTACATGAAAAGAATTTAAAAGCTTTTTTTTTTTCATAGCAGAGACAAGCATTCATTTTCTGTAATTGCACACTGGATGTTTTGAATACAGTTGCACAATAAAAAGCAAATATGCTCCTCTGGTGTGATGTGTAGAGGCTGACAAAAAAAAGACAAAACCAACATGGTGTCTTTCATATGGGAGGTTAACAATTTTAAAAATATACATTCTGCTTCTAAAAATAGAATGAATTGATATGCAGAATGAATTGACCTTCAAATTAAAGGTCAGAGGTGACAAACCAGGACAAAGGTCATGCAGCTCATTTTCAAGCAATCAGTTTCTTCATAGTTGAACAAAAGCTTAATTATACAGAAGAGAAAGGACTGTAATATTTAACTAGTCAATTCTAACAGAGAAATAGAAGTAGTTTACACAATTCTATATTTTCTTGAATGTAGTTCTGTTAGGGAATTGTTTGTTCTGTTACTGATGAAAAAATGGGTCTATCTTAAAATATTTAAATACATTTCTTAAGTTAACATTTAATAATCCACCATCTGTACTTAATATTACTGCTTCAGAGATGACAGGGTTGTGTAGCCATTTTCTGCTTTTTCAGTGATTTTAGCAAAAAAAAAAAAATCCTGCTCATGCTATTGTTTCAGTAAAGTTAGATTGCAGGTCCATTCATTTTGGCATTCATGCACATGCTTATTATTTCTAGCAAACCACTTCCCCATAATCCTATTTCCAGTCTGCAGCATTCTATATGTCCATATGCATTAATTAGACAGACCTAATACCTGATGGTTTAGCTAGTATGTGTATGTGATTATTATTTTATTATATGCACTAAGATTCAGTGTTCTAAAAATTTGAAGGTATTGGTTCAGTGTTTATATCAGTAATATCACATTTATGAAACCAAGCTTTCATAAATATTCTGAAGGTATTTAACAAATATTCTATAGGCTGACCATATGTAGTAATGCAACACCTAAGGATAAATACTAGAAATTCAACTGTTAAAATTTGTACACTCACTAATAATTTTGTATCACATATTATATGATACTGTATGTCCTATACCTACTTCGGCTACTGATGTGTACATTGTTTTTAAAGTTTTCATCTTTTCTTTTAGAGATTGTAACTTTTAAGTTATATGTTGCTAATGTTCTTGTTTACTTTTTTTTCTGGTTTGAATTAATGACCTATCTCCACTAAAGTTTATAAAAAGTGACCATTGCATTACTTTATTTGTTCAGTTGTTTTAAACAATGACTCAGTCAGAAGCCATTGACATACAGGACTCATGTCCACTGCAATTGAAATGGGAAAGATGTGCCCTGAACTGTCCACTGTTCTAGGAAAGTGAATATTGGTGTTTGAAATACAGACACTCATCTGCTCTTTAACTTCTACAATATTTGATTTTATTATTTTAATGGACAATATCCGTATCAGTACTTGATAAGCATATTACAAAATAAAAATGATTATAAAATCCATCAGTAGTAGTGCTCTCAAGTTATAATTCAGTGGTTAAAAAACCCAACAAAAATGAAGAAAAAAGATTCTGTGGTTTGTAGGTAAATAGCACATGCAAATAAGACAAAAGTTCTGTGCAAACGAAAAGATATGTGAAGGTGTGTAAATTCCATCAAAACAAGTGTTAATGTAAAACATCTCAGAAAGGCCTGAACAAACCATAATAAAATTGTTATAAAAGTAAATAAAAATGATTCATTTTTAAAAATAAAACTTGTAGTGCCATCACTTTTGACAGGATGATATTAAAATCCTACTTGGCTGCAGTATTTTTATAATGTAAGTGAAAGTTGTAAGTTATACAAATACTGAATTCAGCTTGTCATAATATTCGTTCGTCATGTGACCTTTATCAGGTATTTTTTTCAGTGCTTCATTTGGCATTGTTTTGTTTGCAAAGAGTTATCAAGTGGGGAAATAAAATCTTACTCTCTATATGTAGTTTCTCACAGAAATAAATAACAAAATAAATCAGGGATCAAGCTCTGAAAAATGTTACCTACCTATGATTTGAGAATTAGGGCTTTTAAAGTTCTTTTCCTTACAAAGTAGTGATATGAAGTAATTTAAGAAGCACAAAGAAAAATCCATCTGAAAACACATAAGATCACAAGGTAGTTTTCTTATTGTTTCATTTGCTGTATAGCAAATCAGTGAGTGGCAATTTCAAATGCCCTTGCTAACAGTAAACTGGAAACAAAATACTTTAAATATGTAGGAAGTAGAACAGTAGTGATACATTTCTACATTGTGTGTTTAAAAAAAAATCATCTTTGAATCACAAAATATTGTTTGAAGCATACCTGGTTTACATTGCTTTTTAATTAAATAATTTTCATTGTTTAGTATATGTATATTCAAATGCAGACCATAACAAATTGTAGATTTTACTAAATCAAATATAGTAAATATGAGAATTGTATATAAGTAATTTCAATCCTTTAAACAAAAATAACCTTGTTCTGCATATTCCTTTGTTATGCATTATTAATGTTTTAAACTAAATAAATGCTGAATAGTTTTTATTGCTAAAACAATTGTCAGTATAGTAGTAGCATTTAATTTTGAGGAGAATCTCTGATCCTAGAGTTGTCAGGCTTTCATTGGCTCTCATTCTGATATTGTGGAGTTCATTACTCTTTTTATTGCCCAAAAGAATCAGATTCCTAACAATGGTGGAAGCACATTTTACCTTCCTTTGTTCCAGTTCTCACTGTAGTCAAATTACATTCTTACACGTAATTAAAAGGTGCATAACTGGATGTTTGATCTCCAAAAACTTCATTTCCTAAAAACTAAGATATGCTTAGACTCTTTTACATCAGGACAAAAGCATATCTGGGTGTTGCCTAGCCGTGTTATTTACTTGAAGCTGTAGTTACCCTCCTTCAGATCAGTGACAAAAGTGAGTGAAATTAGCAAAGAAAGCTAAGTTTTCATTTGCTAGTTGTTCAATTAATTTTCTTAAATCAGCATGGTGAAAATATTTTAAAATATCTCACACATGCCTGCTTTCATCTTAACATGCTAGAAAAATAATGGTGTATAAACAGAAGTATGGAAGTAAAGCAAAGAAAATTATGGCTAAACAAAGAATAAAATTGTGAGAGTGTTCAACTTTATCCACCCTGTAATTACATAAGGACATTAACACCTGAGTGTACCTTTTCAGGAAATCTTAATTTTTTCTTATTTATGCATTTCAAAGTAACTATATTGAACTGAATGAAATGAAAAGGAAAAAAAAAAAAAAGTTTAAACAATGAAAACATCTCAGGAGGAAATCCAGTATTTAGAATTGCACATTGAGGAATCTGTGGAAAACAGGTAAATTCAGAGTGTCAGACAACACTCATTTGTGAGGTTTGAAATCAAAATACTGTGTGCATAATGCTTCTATCAGCAGTCAAGAACAGTAAATAAGGTTAATTTTTACTGACTGGTTCAAATGACAGCAAAGTTTGTTAATATGTCTGACTGGTGTGTGTGTATGTGTATATAGATACATTTTAAAAGCTCACATTTTATGCTTTTGCTTGGGTTCTGTCCAAAAATTTTTAAAATTTTGTGTATACTTTGCCGTGTTCATCCATTTAAGTCTTCACTCCTGATGAGTTAACTGAAAGAAGATCCTTTCAACACTGGAATGTTTTCCCCTATTCCTTTGCATCACTATTTTCTTGTTTGTTATAAAATAAAGGATTGGTGGGTTTTGTTTTCTAGTTCTTCTACTCTCTAATCATACTTACAGTACCCAGCATTCTTTAAAAAAATACCGCTGGCTTTACTCTGGAAGAAAACAGTCCCCTGGCTACCACTGTGAAAGAAACAAGTTTAACGTATTAATTTTTCTTTTCAACTTACTTTTGGAGGAAAGCGTGTATCTTACTTAAGTGGAGTAATTATTTATGTCTGCTTTACTTTCTTCCAAACAAACTATGTTTCTAAATCCTTTGGCAGCAAACCTGCTTAAGGTAATGAAATCAAAACAATCCATATCTCACAGAATTCCTTTTAAATAGATACAAACTTACTATTATTTTTTTCCTCATTGATAAATTGTCAAAAAATAGACTACATAAGCTGTAAAGTCAGTTGAATTACAGAATGTGCTACTTGTAAGGGAAAGTGGATTACCTTTGTGGGGTGTCTGTCAGTGTGCCTTAACTGATACTGCACTTTTCATTGTATTTCCTATCCAGCAATAATTCCATATGGCATTCTCTTGCATTATTTTTCATGCTTACTGCTACAGTAATCTTCTACATGCTGTGAATGCCTAGTTAAAATTATTGCTTTCAAAGCTAGTGAACTTTTTCTCTGAAAACATCTTGCTGTCTAGTACACAATTCCTCAGCAGCATTTCTTTACTTACTTGTAGTTACAAAGTTCATGGAAATGCCAAGGTAGTTTCAGAAGTAAAATGCGAAAATACTTATTTAGTTTGTACAGCATAAGTAGGCACAGGAGAGTTCACCATGAGCCATTTCAGAGCCCAAACCTGCTTCCATTTAAATCAGGGACTGATTTTGTATGTCTTTCAGTTGGATACAGTAAAATACATGCCAGAATAGTTTATCATTTAAACTATCTATTTAAATTAGTTCATAGAATTGAAATGCCCAGGCTCTTTTACACTAACACATCTTATGATAAGCTTTAGGTATTGTATCAGGAAGCTTTTTGTATTAACTATAAAAAAACTAGATATCTGGTTTTGTGCTTAATAATCTACTATGTGACCCTCTAGAATATGTGATGCTTAAAAATGTGTTACAAAATAACAACACGGGAAACAAGAATAACTTGAACTTGTCTTGTTTTCTGCTACAGTTTTTAAGAACTGTACTTTCCTCCTTTGAATCCCAACACCACTCCCCCAAATACTTATTTTTAATCCCTTCATAAACTGAAGCAGGCTACGTTCCAAAGCCAAGAACGGATCCTTTACTCTATGCTTGCATATTTCATTATGTTGCATAAATAATGCAAGTAAATCTGAAAGACACAAAAGCCACATAGCCACAGGTTGCCAGAACAAAGAAGCAGATACAAGAGATTGGGCTTCAGTGCTTGAAGGTGTAAAAGCAGAGTTAGGTTTAATACTAGACAAAAGTCCACACAATTCCATTGGAAAACTTAGTTACTACAAAATAAGATGAACTGAATCAGCTTGCCAGTGTTGTTGCACTGAAAAGAAAGATTGTACCACCCCCTTTTCCAATTTCTGGCGTTGGAAAGGATTCAGGATATTTGACTAAGGGAAAAGAAGTTAGAGAAAATTGATTCTCATTTGTCCTTGTTCATTCTTCTTCTAGCTTTTGCTCAGTCCTAGGAGGAGATAAAATTTAATTTTTTTTTTTTTTAGTAAGAGAGCAGGATAGCTGTCCAGATGTTCTCTTAAATTGGAAAAAAAGACAAAACTCAGATTTCTCTAAAACAGAAAACTGGTCTTATATCTAAACAGGTTGATACTGCAATTCCTTGTTTCTTTTTGCATGGGTTTAGTTAACCTAGATTATTCAAAAAGACAGTAGAGGGTGACAAGAGGACAGGCTTGTGGCAGGTGAGTTTGTGCATGCTCCTATCTATTCATCCTTCATTTGTTAAGCAAACTGGACAACCTAAGTAACAAGAATACTCCAAAACCGTGGTATTTTCCTTAATGCTTCATGCCATCTGCAACGGGTTGTTTTTCTGTGTGATATTTTTGTTGACATTATATGAAATAAGCCAGGCCTTTTTCAACTAGAGCAAAAGTACAGCTTTTATGAAGTTCCAGTCAAGTCACACATCTGTATTTGTATGACTGATTTTCTTTAGATTGAGACCTAAATATTACATACTATACTCTGCAGTTTTATAAGTCATAACTAAAAGCATTTTTTGTTGATATTCATAAGTTGGCATTGAGTTACTATTTTGACTATGAAAGAATCCTGGAGAATTATTTTTATTGGCTTTTCTTAAATCATATACAAGGACTTGATTGTTTAATATGTACAGTTTAAGCATGGTAAAGACAACTCACTAGTTCTTAGGTTACTCACTGCAATTAAATATTGATAAAGGAAAAAACCACCTTCCAATATTGTGCAAATCTGTGCCTATTCCCTCTTGTCATCAACTATGTAGGTTTCATAAGAGACTAAAGAAAGGGGCAATGCTTTTACTGGTGCTGGGGGGCGGGGGGGAAAGCAGCATTTGATTTTTTCTCTTACGCCTTGGTTATGTCACTGATGACTAGGTAAGTCTCGAACAGTAGGTTTACAGGTCACTTCATGGAGTCAATGCCCTGGCATTTTATGGCCTCCTAATGAGCTGTTAAACTGGAGATGAGGTAATTAAATACGGTACTCTGGGACAGTGCACGCGGTACTGACTCCAGCTCTCTGATTTTAGGTTCCTCAGAAGACGATGAGGTCATTCAAGAAGGTCTCCTCAGGCTCAGGTCAGTCTTCTCTCCAGCGTCTTACGTGGCTGACTGTAAAACTGAGGTACTTCAGCACTTCTGTCCCGCTGACTCATGAACGTAATCATTGGGTGGGATGGGGAAGAATCGCTAATTTTGTGCACAGATTTCTTGTTGGATGCAGTCTTGAGCGTTCTGCTTCTCTAAGAAAAATAAACAATTACATAAGGAAAGTTTATTTACGATAACCCCATGCCACATACCTGTAGCAAATGGTTGGAGCCCACGGATTTGTATGAGCGCTGCGGGACCACCACCCCGGCAGAAGCACCGGTAGGCGCACACACCTCAATCATTGACTAAAATTTAAACTCGTGGAGTTATTTCNGGTCCATCCCCCCTTTGCCCACCCGTCCATCCCCTCTGTCCGCCCTTCCATCCCCTCTGTCCGCCCGTCCATCCCCCCTGCCCGGGCGCCCGCCCGGGGCGGCGCATGCGCGGGCCGGGGCGCGGAGCTCCCCGCGGAGTGGCGCTGCGCCCCTGAGGGAGGGATGCGCGTCCCGGCGACACCGTGAGCCCGCACCGCGGGACGCGCTCCCTGCAGCGGTGGACGGCCTGGGGCGGGCGATGGCAGGCGCCGGGTGTTGTCTGTGTGCTGGGGCGGGAGGAGCTGTTCGTGTCACCGTCGGGCTGCCGCAGGCCAGAGCGCCCGGGCACTTGCCCGTCGGGGAGGATGCGCTCCCCGCTGGGACACGCGCATAAGCCGCGCTGTCCCGCCTGAGGGGACGGGCTGGAGCGAAAGCGCCCGAGGCGCGGAGCCGCCCGCTCATCGTCCTGCGCCGGCCGAGCGGGAGGCGAAGCGGTGACAGCGGGCCGTGCGGCCGGTCCCTCCGCGAGGGCCGGTCTTCCCTGCGGGGCGTTAGCCCTGTCAGACGGGCTCCCGCGACGACTTCCAGAGCCTCCTTAAATCCCCCGGGGAAGCGGCCGCTATCAGTTGCAAATCCGCAGCTGAGAGACGGTTAATGTACGTGAGACCACATCCTGCATCCGAGCTCTCCGAGTGAGTGCCTCCCGCGTCCTCCTGCCCGCGGATCCCGCGCGGGATCACAGTAATTGACAGGACTTTCAGGAGTTCCCTCCCAGCAGAGATGCACGGCCGGGCGGGCCCGCGCCGCACCCCCGGCCGCCGCTTCTCGTTTCAACAGAAAGTGTTCGTAAAGCTCATGCTCGAAACCGCGCTGCGACCCCAGCTCGAGCAGCGGCGCTTGCGAACCTCGGCGAGGGCTGCCCCTTCCCCATGAGGGAGCAGGGGCCGGCTCCGGGCATCCGGGAGCGCCCGCCTTGGGTGTGACGGCTGAGGAGCGCCGGGGAAGCTAAAAAACCGAGCTGCTGCGGCGGGCGGGAGTGAGGGGAGAGAGGCGCTTTCTGCGCCCTGAAACTGCATTTCCCGAAAAGAGCCGCGGTTTGGGACGGGCGCGGTGCGAAGGCGCCTCCATCATCAAGCCTGTAACTTCATACCCCATCCAGTCGCACGTCGGGCAAATCCCGTCCCTGCTCGATCCCAGCCGTGGCAGCGACGCAGTTGGGCCGGCGCTGTTTTGTTTAAAAAAAATTTACAAATTACATATTTTCTACTATTAATTCTCGCGATTTAAAGCGAGGGTAATATGGGGAGCTGGCGGTATCCTGAGCGCATCCGACACTGCTCTCCCAAAGTCGCGGGAAGGCACGCCGCCCTGTCCCCGCTGGGAAGGAGCCGCATTTTCTGGGAGGTGTTTAACAAAAGCCCGGGTGCAAAGCCCGGCTTTAGGGCAGGGTTGCGGGGACAGACCCGCCGCCTCCCGGGCCCTGACGGAGCGCGGCCGCTGAACGCCCGAGCCTCCGCGCCCGGCGGGCGCCCGACTCTCGCCCTGCCCGGCGCCCGCGGACGCGCAGCGGGGGAAGCGGCCTCTCCTCCCCACGAGCGGCACGGCCGCGCCGGGAGCGGGGCCCGCCGGGCCGGTGGCCATCCCCGCCCTCGACCCGGGCACTGCGCGGCGGCGGAAAGAGAAAGCGGCTTTGGCGCCCAAAATGTAGGTGAGAGGGTTTTGGCGGGAACAGCTCCGCACCGGCACAGCCTCCCCGCCGCAAGAGCGGCGGGAAAGGCCCTCCTCCGACCACACATCTAGGAAGAGCCGGTTTCTGTAGAGACCGTGTAGAAAAACCACGACGGGCATCTTATTCGGTCCAACATCGGCGGGGCGGCGCCGAGCAGCCCAGCGCGGGCAGCGGAGGAGAGGGGGCAGGGGCGCCGCGGCGCCGTCCCTGCCCCTCCTGCCCGCCCGTCGGCGAGGAGCGCTGGCTGTGCTTTGAAATGGGAAGTGGTAGCAGCACCCCGAGCTCTGCTTTCAAGTGTAAAACACGCGTTTTGTTTCAAATGCACGCGGCTCCGTCGTTTGTTTGGATTTTTGTGGTTTGTTTTCTTCACTGTTTTCTTTTGGGTTTGGGGTGTT
>VXAX01002274.1:7086-23991 GCA_013399835.1 Leptocoma aspasia | reverse complement strand
TATAATATTACATCATACCATTTTAATAAACCCTGGGGGCAACTTTTTATCTCCTGATTGCTTCTCTGGATCTGCTCAGGAGCCTCCTGGAATTCTGATTTCCTTCTTGTCTCCAGTGGTTGAAGTTGTCACCCCCTGCATGTGGCAGGTGAAGTTCTGCTGTCACCTCTGGTGACCTTCAGGAGCAGCAGCATCCCCTTAATCCTCTGCTGAAGAACTTTTATTAAAAGTTATTATTTTATTATTGTAATTACTCTCTCCACTGAGGTTACTCTGGCTTTACTCACATTCTACTACACCCCCAAAAACCTGGTGGGGACAGAACCACCTAAAAACCCCAATTTTGGAGCCCCAGCTTGTCTTTAGCAGCTCCCCAAGCCCCAGGAGCCTCCAGGAAAGGCTTTGCCATGGGGGGCAGCACAATCAGGATGTTTATTCCCAGAATTTATCATCCCAGGATGAAGAAGGAAAAACAACCACCCCACAGGGACAGGCTGTGGGTGCTCCCCTGTCCTCCTCCCACTCCCAGAAGCTAAAAGCTGTTGCTGCCACGCTGTCAGCTCTGGGTTTTCCACCCAAAACTTGACATTTCACGACCTCAGCCACCTGCAGGCAGAGGAATAGATCCAAAACTAATCCCAGCCCGCTCACAAACGAGTTTTTCCTGCAGTTTTTCTTCCTCTTTAACACAGTTTCCTTCAAGGGCTTATAGAAGTCAAGGAGAACACCACAGCATTAATTCCAAGAGGAATATTGGGGTTTTTTACTAGTTTTCCCAGTGATTTAGCACAGGCTTCTATTCAAGATTCCCAGCCTATCATAACTCACAGCTGTTGATAGCAGAACCAAGAGGAATTTGCCAATTATCCACTTGAAAGATAAACTTTAAAAAGGAAAGGGTTTCCCCACCTGACTGGATTAATTTCAGAAGGGGAAAAGCAAACAAACCCCGTGTGATGGACTTTTATTTATTCCTAGAAAGCGAGGGTGGAAAGATCCATACAAATCTTCCCTCTTCCCTCTCACCCTCAGAGAAAAAAAAAAAAGGAGTGAATTCATTTTGTTTCAGGAGAAATCCTCTGGGGATGTTATTTTGCAGGGAAAAGGGAATGTGTCCAAGCCTCCAGCTGGAATTTTCACTACCTTGTGTTTCGTCAGTGCTCTTCCTTCCTAGAACAGCATCAAATTAATTGCAGTAAACAGAAGCTTGTGACCAAAATCTGCCCATTCTCTTTGGGAGAAGGCTGGTTCTCACAAACAACCCCACATCCAAGAACTGAAAGTCCCCAGATCAGAAGCTGAGACCTGAAGCAACCCCGAGGCCAAAAACCCCCGGGTGGTTTCACGGGTGCTTTCCCCTCACACGGAAAAGGAGCTGAAGTTCCAAAAAACTCCTCCGGAGATCCCCTGAGCCGAGCAGGGCCCACCCTGCTGCTTCTGGGGCTGCTGCTGGACTCCTCAGCTGCAAGGTCACACTTGTGACACGCCAGCACTCAGAGGTTCCCTTGGAAAGCTCTGGAAAGGCCAGAACCTCTCCAGCCTGAGGCCATAAATGCAGCAGTGGCTCCTTCCCACAGCCAGGGTGTTCTGTTGGGCAGCAAAGACACCTCATTTTTACCAATTCTGCCCAAATCCAGCCAAAAGGGGAAATTTTCATGTGTAAAACTGCAGCAAGTGTTACATGTAGTGCATTTTAGCTTTTATGAGAGAATGACCTTGACTACAATGCTTAGCACTGGATCTCCTCCTTCTCCTTCTCCTCCTCCTCCTCCTCCTCTTTCTTCTCTCATTAAAAAAAAAACCATAATTCCCATAACACAAAATGTTACCACTAGAATTTTCTCCTTTCTCCATCCCTCTTAATTTCCAGGGCAATATTTTGACTTTTCCAGGTGTCTCCAAGTGCAATGGGCAGCACTGCTTTGGGACAGAATCCGGGCCCAGCACCTGCTTCTTTCTGGATTAATAGTAGGTAATTAAAATGAAAGTAATTAACCTGATGGGAAATCATGCTAGGCTGCCAACCTGAGCTTTACAAATAATTTCTTGAGATCATTTTGCTTCAGCACATGGAATTAGCAGGGAGGAACCACAGTCTCAAATACTCCTGGGAGGATGAACACACATCCTGAGCAGGTTTTATGTACTCAGTGAAGGAACCTGTGAGAGCTGCCAAGAAATTAAGTAATTCCTGTTTAAATCCTCAAAGGAGAACAAAAACGGATAAATTACTGGAGTTTGGACCATTCTGTTCCTTGAGGCAGAGTTTTGGTTTCTGTTTGCTGGAAAAGGAATGCAAAGGAATATTTTTGCCCTGGAAGGAGATGGATCCTCATTCCTGGTGCCTTGAAACAAGGAGTTTGTCTCCTTTTGGACACTGGACTAATCTCTAGTCCTGACTTAAAATCCAGCTTTTCTTACCCAGAAATCTCCAGTTCAAGAGTCACAGCCAACAACACAACCCTTCCATGAGCTACATCCAAGGAGAAACCTGGAACTCCTCAACCACTTCCACTTGTGGTGCCAGGGGAAGCATCCCCTGGCTTCCCCTTCCTTGGAGCTGCTCTGGGGCCTCAGGAATTCCCACCTGGGTGGTGAAGTGTCCCTTGACCAAACCAGCTGGACAGGGAAGCATCCCTCTTCCATACCAGGAACTTGTGCATAGAAAAGGTCAAAGAAATTGTCCACATCAAGAGCCCCAGTTGCCTAAGCAAGGTGAGGAACAAGGAATAAGGGATAATTCCTTATTCCCTGAAGGCCTTGGAATATCATAGCCTGGAATCATCCCAAGTGAAAATGTACCACTGCTAACAGAGCTTTGAAAAAAAACCCTCCAGTAAGTCCCAGCTTGGGCTGTGCCCAGGGTGGAAACTTCCTGATGACTTATGGGAAATCATGGAATTATAGAATGACTTGGAAAGGATCTTAAGGATCACCCAGTGCCACCCCTGCCACAGCAGGGACAGCTGCCACTGTCCCAGGCTGCTCCCAGCCCCAGTGTCCAGCCTGGCCTTGGCCACTGCCAGGGATCCAGGGGCAGCCACAGCTGCTCTGGCAATTGCAGCCCAGGCAGGAATTCCTTCCCAATATCCCATCCATGCCTGCCCTCTGGCACTGGGAAGCCATTCCCTGTGTCCTGTCCCTCCAGGCCTTGTCCCCAGTCCCTCTGCAGCTCTCCTGGAGCCCCTTTAGGCCCTGGAATGTGCTGGAAGCTCTCCCTGGAGCCTTCTCCTCTCCAGGTGAGCAGCCCCAGCTCTCCCAGCCTGGATCCCTGGGAACTGAGGGGCTCCAGCCCTGGAGCAGCTCCAGAGTCTCCTCTGGGCTCTCTCCAGCAGCTCCAGGTGCTGCTGCTGTGTCCCCAGGGCTGGGGCAGCTCTGCAGGTGGGGTCTCACCTGAGCACAGGGGCAGAATCCCCCTCTGCTGCTGCCCATGCTGGGGGATCAGCCAGGGCTGGGGGTTCTGGGCTGGAGAGGAACTCCCGACTGGAATGTTTCTAAGCACCACCCTCAGGCATCTCCTCCTGCTTCTCCAGGCTCACCTGGCTCTCTCTAAAACACATTTGGCAGGGTCCGAGGTTTGTCACGGGTGCTGCCTCTCTTCTGCTTCAGGGAGTGTTAATTGAGGTTAATTTTCTTTCCCTGATGGCAGAGGGAGAATTTATCGTCTCTCATGAAGATTTGGTGATTTGCCATGAAATGTTATCCAAGTAACCCCTTCCTTTCCCTTTTCTAGACATGTGGAGTTATTTGCTGGTGCTCACTGACAAAATAAAACCACGTGAGAATAAACAAAGAGGCCAGGAGGCAGGAGCTGAGCTGGGGAGGATTTGTTGTGAGCAGGATCTGTGGGATCTGAGTCCTGGGAATGCTGCGGGGTGGATCCCGACCGCAGGAGCTCTGCAGATCTTCCAGGGCTGGATCACAGCTTGTTTTCCAGTTTTGAGGTTTGTGTGGGGACCAGCATGCTCCAGCTCCAGCACTGGCATTCCTGGAATCCCCCCAGATCCGTGGCCAGGCACAGGAGGGAGAAGCTGCATCCCCTCAGGACACCGCGATTCCCTTGGATACCACATTCTCCTGGGCAGGGAGCGCTGCCTCATCTCCTGCCAGGATTGCATCCCTTCCCAAGACATTGCATCCCAAGAGTACCACGACCCTCCTGGCACTGCTTTCTCCGGGGGTATCCCACCCCCTCTCCCCCACCCCTGACACTGCACCCCCTGGGTCACGAACCCAAATATTTCATCCTTTTCCTCCCAGGGCATCTCACACCCGCTGGATATCGCATCCCTCTATTTCATCCCTTTCCGGGTATTGCGTCCCCGGGATTCCCCCCGGGTACCGAATCCCCGCGGCACTGCCACCCCCACCCGTCCCTGTCCCTGGCTCCCCATCCCGGCAGGGCGGTGCGTCCTTCCCGGTGGCTCCGGCTCGAAAGCGAAAGCGAAACCGCTCGGGCCACACCGGGACGACGACAGCGGCAGGGAAGCGCCACGGAGCTCCCGCTGGAGAGCCCGCTGGAGCCCGGAGCTGCCCCCGGGCCGGTCCCATGGCACAGCCGCTGCTGCCGCTGCTCTGCGGGACCGCCGCTCTCCTGCTGCTCCGCGCCGCCGCCGACACCGGTAAGCGGGGCTGCCCCGGGCTCCCCGGCTCGCCGCCGGCTTGTCCGAGCCCTCCCCGGGCTGCCCACACCCTGCCCGGGATCTCTACACCTTCCCCGGGCTGCCCACACCCTGCCCGGGATCTCTACACCTTCCCCGGGCTGCCCACTCCGTGCCCGGGCTCTCTACGCCTTCCCCGGGGTGCCCACTCCGTCCCGAAGGTGCTCGCTCCGTTTTCCCGGGATGCCGGTGCTACTTCCCGGGGTATCCGCTCCACTCCCTGGCGAGCCAGCTCCGCTCCCAGGTGAGCCTGCTCGACTTCCAGAGGGAATCACGCCTCTCCCTGGGGNCCCTGCCCGGGATCTCTACACCTTCCCCGGGGTGCCCACTCCGTGCCCGGGATCTCTACACCTTCCCCGGGGTGCCCACTCCGTGCCCGGGCTCTCTACGCCTTCCCCGGGGTGCCCACTCCGTCCCGAAGGTGCTCGCTCCGTTTTCCCGGGATGCCGGTGCTACTTCCCGGGGTATCCGCTCCACTCCCTGGCGAGCCAGCTCCGCTCCCAGGTGAGCCTGCTCGACTTCCAGAGGGAATCACGCCTCTCCCTGGGGTTTCCAAGCTCCCACTGATGTGCCCGCACTATCACTGGGGTGCCCGTGCCATCCCTAAGGTGTTTGCTCCGGTCCCGAAGGTGCTCGCTCCGCTTCCCGGGGTGCCGGCGCCAATCCCCGGGGTGCCCGCTCTGCTTCCTGGGATGCCCGCTACCCTTCCTGGGGTACCCACGCTATTCCCTGGGGTGCCCAAACTCCCGCTCGGGGTGCCCACGCTGTCCCTGGGGTGTCTGTGCCATCCCTGGGGTGCCCACGCTGCTCCCTGCATTCCCAAACCTCTCCCTGGGTGCCTCATGACCCCCCACGAGTGCCCAGGCTGCAGCCCTGTGTTCCCTGGGTACCCACCTTGCTCCTGGCATTCCCACACCGCCTCCTCACAGTGTCCAGGGAGGCTGGGGGTGATTTTTAGTCTCTGTGTGATGGACCCATGGGAGCAGCACCACTGTGAGGTTTCAGCCTGGGTGTCCTCTACGGGTTTTCCATGGCACTGGGAGTTGTCCGTGGCTGCTGAGCCTGGAATGTCACGTCATTGTCTTGCTTCTCCAAAAGTCCAAAATCCTGGAATCGCTGAATCATGATGGCTGAAAAACATCTTCAAAGTCACTGAGTCTAACAATTAACCCAGCACTGCTGAGGCCACCACTGACCCTGTCCCCAGGTGCCACATCCACATGGCTTTAAATCCCTCCAGGAACTGGCACCTCATTCCAATGCTTTACAGCCCTTTCCAGGAAGGAATTCTCCCCAAAATCCATCCTGCCCCTGCCCTGGCCCAGCCTGAGGCCGTTCCCTCTCCTCCTGTCCCTGTTCCCTGGGAGCAGAGCCCGACCCCCCCGGCTGTCCCCTCCTGGCAGGGACTTGTGCAGAGCCACAAGGTCCCCCCTGAGCCTCCTTTTCTCCAGGCTCAGCCCCTTCCCAGCTCCCTCAGCTTTTCCTGCTTCTCCACACCCTTCCCCAGCTCTGTTGCTCTTGGAGCTTTGGGAGAAACCTCACCACAGCTCAGACCTTGGAACAACACCTTGGTTCATCCCCCCAGCAGCTGCTGGAAGCAGCAAGACCATTAGGAAATATTTAATTCACTGAAAATGTGGAAACTGTGAAGGATTCTGTGATATAAGGCTGGAACGGAATGCAGAGCTTTGGGACAGCTTCAGTGCTTGCTCTTCTCCAAGCTCCTGTGTGCTCCTGAAGTCCTGGAAAATGAATTTATCCCTATTTATAAAGGGATGATAGGAATGGCCAGGACTGTAAAATGTCCTGAGTGACAAAAATAAGCGAGAGGAGCCCCACGTGCTGAGAAAACACGAGCCCTGAGCCTCAGGAATGAGCTAAAAATAGCCCTCCCAAAGTCATTCCCCACTGACCACCCACCCCAGAGCTCCGACCACATCCCAGGCAGCAGTGCTGCCACCAGGACCGTTGTTTGGTGTGGGGGGTTTTTGAATGAGTTAGAGATGGGACTTCTGAGTTGCTTTAGATGATCAAGTTTATTTTTTTATTTTCTACATAGGCAGGAGGGGTGAGTTGGGCTCACATCTTCACAGCATGGCTCAGAAGGTCACAAGAGCCCTAGTTCCAAGACATTTTAAGGATTTATTGACCAATAAAACACTATCAACAAGGATATTTATGCTTTTGACCTAATCTTTAAATATTTTGTCTTATGGACTCGTGTTACAGTGTAAGTTTTCTTAGCTAATTATGACACACAAACAGCACTGCACTCTAAACTTCTTAACCTTCCTTTACTTAGCTTAACGTGTCTCTGATTTAAACTATAAATCCACATCTCCCTTCTAGCACCTCAGTTTGGAAGCCTTTCCCAAGGTCCCAAATCAAATCCTGTGTTTAATTCTGAGCTTTGGCTTACAGGCCCAAAGTTCTGAGAGTTCCGTGCATTTCAGATTCCAACAGTTTGGGGAAAACACGTAGGTTTAGGGGGTGTTAGAGAAAATGAATATTTATTTCTTTTAGTTCACTTGATGGGTAATTCAGGATGTGCTGCTGCATCCCATGATGCTCTCACCAGGCATCCTGTCCTCTCCTGCTTTCCATCCCTGGCACACCTGGTCAATTGGAAACATTTTTGAGTTAAAACATTGAAGTTTTATTTATTTCTGTGATTTTGGCATTTCTCGTGGATTTTTCTTGCATCCAGATTTGTGAAATTCCTCTTTTCTCCATTTTTTTTTTTTGGCTCATGGCTTTTAAATTTTGAGCAGGAAAACCCCACCTCTCTGGGCCTTTTCCTGATAATTTTTTAAGGAGAACAGCCAAATTTTTTCCTGGTGTGGATGCTCCAGTGTCCAGCTGTGGTTGTGCATCCTTGGGAAGGTGTATTTGGACGTGGGATGACATCACATGGTGGCATCTCCATGCCTGGATCATCCTGGCCACATTCCAGAATGAGCTCATCCTCCAAAACCGGCATCGTTGGAGGTCGCTGGTGGAGTAAGACAAGAAAAAGCCAAGTAAAAAAATCCATGGAAATGCAAAATCTGTGGATATTGGGCACGTTCCAACCTGGGTATTTAATCCCAGCAGGATGCAGGGAATCCAGATGGAAATAAAGCAGCTGGAGGTGTTTTCCTGGGATGGTTGGCTCTCCTTTGGGAGCTTGGCCAAGGATGGGATGAGTCTTTGAGCACCTGGGATGATCCATCCATGGGAAATTCCAACTCGCTGCCGAGGGATAAAACCTAAATCCTGCATCTCCAGCTGATTGCTCCCCTTTTCCCCCTTGGAATGTGTTTTGTCTCATCAAACAAGCTGAAATCCATGGGTGGCACGAAACTCTGGATTGAGATCCTGGAGAGTGGCAGTGCTGGGATCTTGTTTGAACAACTTGGGCATTTTTGGAAGAGGAGATTCCAGCCAACTGGAAAAACAAACCCCTCTTTGGAGGGATTGGGATGAGAAGAGCAGGTTTAAAAGCTGGAAGGCATAAACAGAGCTGGCAGATGCCTGTTTATCCTGGACATTTTTGGTGTTTCTGGGTGGATTTCCAGCTGTGCTCCCTTCGGAGGAGTGGCTGGAATTGGCACTCACTGATGGCACAGTGCCAGGTCTGCTGAGTCGTGAGGCTGTTGTGAAACATCCCCAGGCAGGCGTTTCCTCAAATCCCAGATCCAAGAGCTGCTGATTCCAGGAATTTCACCCACGTCTTGAGAGCAGACCAAGAGCTGCTGTGCTTAGCACACGTACGTCCCCACGTCACTCGTGTCCTCCGGCCACACCGGCCAGGATCACACCTGGATCCACTGAAACGGAGCAGATTCCCCCTGGGATGTTCTCCTGCCACAAATTGGGGCAGGAGTTTTGGAGGATGGAGATTTTTATCTCTGGATGTTTTGGAGCATGTTGTGTTCCTGTCCCCACTGCTGCTGTGCCACTGTCCCCTTCCCATCCTGCTCCCATTCCCACTGCATTTCCATCCCTATCATGCTCCCATCTCCACTTTCCTCCCATCCCCACTGTTTCCAATTCCCAATTCTACTCCCATTCCCACTGTTTCCAATTCCTCATCCTGCTCCCATCCCCTGTGTTTCCATCCCCACTTTGCTTCCAACCCCACCGTGTTCCCATTCCTACCATTTCTATCCCCATTGTGCTCTCATTCCCATCCTGCTCCCATTCCCACTGTTTCCATCCCCATCCTGCTCCCATCCCCGCTGCCATCACACTCTTGTCCCTGGTGGCTGCTGTCCTTGTCACCAGCACATTCCCATCCCTGTGTGCTCCTGTCCTCACTGCCATGGCATTCCCATTCCCACTATTCTTCCATCTCTATTCAATAATGATCCCAGCCCAGCTTTGTGTTCCTCCTGGCTGGACACTGCTCCATCCCAGCTGGACATCGTCCCATCCATGCCAGGCATCAATTCATCCATCCAGCCCGGCCATCATTCCATCCTATCCCTACTTCCCATCCCAGATATCCATCATTCCATCCTATCCCTGCTTCCCATCCCAGATATCCATCATTCCATCCTATCCCTACTTCCCATCCCAGATATCCATCATTCCATCCTATCCCTGCTTCCCATCCCAGATATCCATCATTCCATCCTATCCCTACTTCCCATCCCAGATATCCATCTTTCCATCCTGGTCATCCATCCCATCCTGGCCATCCGTAACTCCATCCTGGCTGTACATCACATCCCAGATATTCGTAGCTGCTTCCTGGCCATCCATCCCATCCCAGATATCCATTGTTCCATTCTGATCCCGGCCATCCATGGCTCCATCCCAGCTGTATTTTGTGTTATTCCCGTTGTACATCTCTCCATCCCTCTGTGCTGGCTCCCACTGGGATACAGGAGCTTCCAGCAGCCAGGATCACGGATAAGCCATTCCCACCCCAGCACAGGGATCCAGGTGCTGGCACAGTTTTGGAACAACCAGGAAATCTTGCCCCTTGCACCAGGAAAGATGGGGAGTTTCACCACCCTGGTATGGAACCGAGCTCATCCTGAGGCTGAAGGGGAAGCGGGAGCTCGTTTGGGGAAAAGCAAAGCCACAACCCAAAATCCATCGTTGTCCCTCTGCCTGGGATACTTGGATTTCAGCTGCCACCTTCCAGAGGGGAAAAAGCCCTGGGAAGTGGCTGGAGGACTCGCCAGCAGCTGGAACTTTTCACATCCAGCTGTGAAATGAGTGGGGAAGGACAGGGGCAGCAAGCGCAGCTGGAATTCAGCAGCTGGAGGCAGCTGAGGCTGCTGGCCTGGGACAGTCACTGCAAGGGGATGGAATTCCACAAAAATTCCTTGCTGGCTGGAGGAGCTGCTACAAGTGACCACAAACATGCCGGAAGTGGAGTTGTCCCTTTCTCCAGCCCCTGGAGAGAGAGCAGCTCCCTTGAGGAGCTGCTACAAGTGATCCCAAAAATGTTGGGAATATTTTCCCTTTCTCCATTCCCTGTGTCAGGCACAGGGTCCCTTTATTTTTGCAGGATGGATGAATCCCTATATCCACCCCCAGGCAGGATTTTAGAGAATCATGGAAAGGTTTGGGTTGGAAGGGAATTTAGGGATCGCCTCATTCCATGTCCTACCATGGGCAGGGCCACCTTCCACTATCCCAGGCTGCTCCAAGCCCCAGTGTCCAACCTGGCCCTGGTAGGATGCAGAGTGGTGTTACATGAACATATTATAAGTTTCCCTACATGCAGGCCTGCAGAAAATTCTTCCCATGGGAAAGCATCTTTTTACTGTTCTTTTACTCTGTACAAGTTTCTATAACAAATCTCTGAGCTGTGTTTCAAGGACATTTGGATTTCTCTGCCTGTCTCCTGATAGTGGAAGATGGAGGTTTTCTTTCTTTCATCCTATGAGGTGAAAAGTTGTTATCTCTGATTGTGTAAGCTATTCTGGCATTCCTTAAATGGAGCTGGAAGCAGGAGCTTCCGTTACTCTGGACTGGGCAGATAACAGCCCAAATCCTTTGAACTATGGAGTCATGTTAATAAATCATATTTAGCCTTCTGATATTATTGCCAAGAGTCCTCTGTCACTGCACGGACCACAGCAAGAGAGTGTGGAATTCCCCAGCACAGGCGGAGGTTCTCTCATCTCCCTGTTGTGATTCCATGGGTTTTTTCCCATCCCATTCCCACTGCAGTGCGATGCAGCCGCCCCAAGGCCGTGGCCAACGCTCACATCGACGCCGGGGATCGCACGGAGCTGAATTCCCGCCTGCGCTACTCCTGCAACCCCGGCTACAAACGGAAAGCTGGCACCTCCAGCCTCATCCAATGCATCCTCTGGAACGGCTCCGAGCCCCGCTGGACCGACCCCACGCTCCAGTGCATCCGTAAGGCCTCGCTGGGAATTTGGGAGCTGGGACACCTCTGGAAGGGGAGGATGGGAAGAAACGTGAGCGCCACCCGAGTTGTGTTTCTTGCAGAAGAATCAGAAATTGGGGGAGAATTACGGAGAGGAATTGAATCCGTGGAATTCCTAACGGAGTGTGGGTGATGTCCATGGGTTGGGAAAACAAAAGTTTAGGGCTTCACATCCTTCAGTGCTCCCAGACCTGGGGGAGGAAGTTAAAACCTGGGAGAGGAATTTATTGTCCAGGATGGAATGCCAGGAATGCAGAATTTATCAATCACAGAGACTTTGCAGCAGAGGTGCCCAGTCTGGGAAAACATAATTAAAAGGCTGAAAATA
The DNA here is from genome assembly GCA_013399835.1 of Leptocoma aspasia. Lineage (NCBI taxonomy): Eukaryota > Metazoa > Chordata > Aves > Passeriformes > Nectariniidae > Leptocoma > Leptocoma aspasia. Next base: position 12,608 of record VXAX01002274.1, on the reverse strand, counting down.
TGGATTAATTAGGATAATTAAAAAGGGGCAAATTATTCATCAATAGAAGATAGAATGGTAATTAATAACTTGAAGCCAGCGAACATTAATTCCTTTTCTTACTAAAATGTAAAAATTGTTAAAATTTGACAATGAACATCCAGCTTTTGGAATTTGTGGAATTTCCCCCAGACGTGAACGTTGAATAAAATAATTTTGACTCTCTAGCTTACCAAACCAGTTGGAGAGCTCATTTCCCAGCTGATGGCGGCTCCCTGTTGTGTTTTCCCAAAGGAGATCCGGCTCTTCCCTGGGAAACCTCCGGTCTGGAGAGCACGACCCAGAGGGGTGAGGAACAGGATTGGGATTGGGTTTGGAGCTGCCATGGCCATGGCAAAGCCACAGCTCCCAGGGTGTGGAAACCACAACATTCCTGTGCTGGGATCAAATCCAGCCCATGGGGTGAAATCCCAGCCTTCTGTGGCTGTTGGATGAGGGCACGGAAATAACGGTGCTCCCTTTTGATTTTGGGAATTTCAGGATTTCCCACTGCTTTGCCAGCAGGAACCACCGGTGCCAGCCCGAATCCCAGCCCCTCTCCAGCTTCCAGTCAGTCACCTGTGCCACCAGCACCTGATGGGCTGTCACCAGATGGATCCAGGCCACCGGAGGTGATTCCAACACCGGACACATCCACACTGGGAGAGGGGACAACCCCGCTGCCCGTCCCACCCATGGATTATGCCGCAGGTTGGGCCAATTCCCTAGGGAATACAAACCTCCCCTGGGGCTTGTTTCATCCACAAAGGCTCTTTTGCTTTTCCAATGGAATTTTTCCTTCTCTCCAACCTCCTTTTCAGTGAGGCTCCTCGCTGCATCCACCCCTTTCCTACCTTTGCAGCTCAAAATTTCCTTGTCTCTCCTCTTTTCCAGTTTCCGTCCAGTCTGTGGCCTCTTCCGTTGGTAAGCTGGGAAAAAAAACTTATTTGAGCAACAGAGGCTTCTTTTATTTTTTTAAGATTAATATTACTTTTGGGATATTTGGGAGCTTTATTCCATGGCCAGTGGGAATGCCACTGAGGGGGGGAAGGATTCAGCACCCAAATTTCTTCCTGGAAAGAAGAATTCCCAATTCCCTCCCTCTAGGGTTGGGGAGGGATCTTGTGATGGTGCCTGGAATGGTTTTGGCTCCTTATGGAGCTATTTTGGTGGAACTCATCAGCCATGGGTTGGGAGATGCTCCTCACTCTGTGTCCATCCCACAGGATTCCTGGTGCTGCTGGCCATTGGAATTGCAGCCATCTGCTGCTGGAGGAGGAAGTGAGTGCCAAACCCCTGGAATGAGTTTTCCAAGGCTTCTGTGCTTTCCAGAGAAAAGCCTTGGGATGCCACTGATGCTCCTCTTCCCTCCATAGGTGCTGGCAGGGCTACATGGTGACAGAGATGGACATTCCCATGGGGGCTCATCCCTCTGGGAATGAGGAGGTGGCACCTCCTGTCATTGTCCCCACGGGCTGAGCACCCACCCCAGGGACACTCGGCGCACCCACCATCCCGAGGGATGCCGGAGGATGGAATTCTGGATGCTTCCCTGAGGGGTGACGGAGCACAGAGAGCAGCCAGGGATGCGTGGCTGCTCTTCCTGGCCTGAACATGGATCATTCCCGTGGATGATCCCAAAGGTGGGTGGGTGTCCTGCACTGGGAGCTGGGATTTGGGGCAATCGGCCCTGCCTGGGGATGCTGGTGGTAGGCAGGGAGAGGGTTGGGATGTTGGGATGGGGTTTGGGATGAAGCTGAGCTGCCCTGCCCCAGGTAATTCCCATTCCCTGTCCAGGAGCATGGATGGAGTTGGATTAGCTGGATACCTGTCCCATCACTTTCCTGGCTTTGCCCCCAAATCTCAGGAATTAGATGGAGAGGGACCCAGCCAAGCATTCCCCACACCCTCATCCCTTTCCTGGCTTTGTTCACAAATGGTCCCAAATCCCAGAAAATGGATGGAGAGGGACCCAGCCAAGCATTTCCCCCATCCTCATCCCTTTCCTGCTCTCTTGCAGCCACTGAGGAGAGCCAGAGGTGTTGGGACATCCTGGCCTCACACACAGCTCAGGGATCCTTTGGAAGCACTTCCAGCGCCAATCCTGGCTCTGGATCCTGATCCCCACTGCTCATGGGGAATCCAAGCTGGAGCAGTCTCTCTACAGACACCACCAAGGACCAAGTAACACAATTTAGGGAATATTTTCCTTTGTGTGTTTTTCTTTGATCCATCAGCAGGTTTTATCCACTTGTTCCCTTATCCAGGTTTTATCCAGTTGTTGTTCCCTTATCCAGGTTTTATCCACTTGTTTCCTAACACTCTGGAAAAGGCAGCTCTTTATTTTTATGTATAAATAAATGTATTTTATATAGAAAATAACACTCAGAGCAGTGGATTCTTTAACTGGATGTCTCAGCTGGGAAAGACTGGATTGGGATGAATCCATCCCCACAGCACCAAGGACATTCCCATCAGACACCATGGAAATGAAGGGTTCATTCCCATCCTCTGGAGCTGCCAGTTCTCAAAAAGCTTGGGAAGCTGCAGGGATCCAACAGCTGAAATTCCATGGCTTTTCCTGGCTGCTGTTGTCCTGTCTGTGCCTCCGATCCGGGGATGTGGGACAGGCAGGGCACTGGGCACACCCCTGTTCCCAAGGAACCGCAGTGCTCGGGAAACAGGAGGGGCTGGAAGGGAGCACTGCAGGTGCCTGGTCCAATGCCTGCTCCAGGCTCTGTGCTTCCATCCAGATCCAAGAGTCTGGGGGAATTCCTGCCCACACAGGGAATGCATTCCTGGAATCGGCTTCGAAAGTGAAAGGAGAGAGAGGGAACGGAATGGGAGGGAGCTCCACGAATGGAAAAAAAAAAAAAGCAGGCACAGCCCGCAGCTCCAGGTGTCCAAGGGCAGATTCCTAAAACCACTTTCAGTTTTGATTTCCGATGGCACAGGCTCTGGAATTGTGGCACGAGGCACGGAGAGGCTGATCCACCGAGCATTCCTGGGAAATGAAGGGTATTTAAGGGCAGGGAACAGACACAAGGGAAGTGTTAAGGCTTTCTTTGGCTATAAATTTAATTCTAGGATTGGAAATCCCTCTCCAGTTTGTCCTTGAGTTTGGCTGGAACCAAACCGAAGGAATTTTTCTGCTGCTGCCTCATTTCTTCCTTCCTGGTTGGCTGCAGGGAGAAGGGAAAGAATCCAGGTAAACCCCTCAGCTGCAAGGATGGAAAATGAATTCACTGGGAGAGATTTAAGATTTCCTCCCATGGCTGGGCAGGAACAGTTCATTTCCAAGAAATAAACTTTCTTTGGCTACTTTCCAGCATTGTATTTCGTTTTCCAGTGGGTCAGAGGGATTTCCAGGAATGATGGGATATTCAGAAGTTTGGACACTGGTGAGAGAGGAAAGAGAAGGAATGCTTCAAAATGAACCCTGTTCTGTCTGATCCCATTCCTAAAGTGCAGATTCCTCTGGAATCTCAGCGCCTGGAGGATGAGGCAGGGCTGGAGGAAAGGCATCATATCATTCCAGGGAGCCTGGAAGTTCCTCTGGAGCTGGGAACATCCTGCTCCAACATCCACTTGATTTTGGAGCTGGGATGTGCCAAGAGGATTTGTCCCACATCCAGGATGGCTCTGGGAAGCTGGAGGGCTTTCTTAGAGCTGGATGGGCTCTTCCTTGATCATTGGGAAGAGGTGAGTGGAGTCAGGGAGCCAAAGAACTGCTGGGTGCAAGCCTGGCAAAGGAATCCCCCTGGATCCCGGCTGCCGTCGCTCTGTGGGAGGAAAAGAGGAGATTTCAGGGAAGAGGAAGCTGTAGGAACACAACCTCTGCTTCCCAGCTCTGCCACAACATCCAGGGAAAGGAGCCATGATGTGCCCAAAGCAAGGAAATCCCACACAGAATCATGGAATGGTTGGAAAAGATCTTTAAGGACATTGAGTCCAACCACTCCAAGGTCACCCATGTCCCCAGGTGCCACATCCCCAGGGCTTTGAAATCCCCCCAGGAATGGGAATTCCACCCCTGCCTTGGGCAGCCCATTCCCATGCTTGGAAACCCTTTCCATGAAGGAATTTTCCCCAGTTTCCAGCCTAAACCTCCCATGGCACAGCCTGAGGCTGTTCCCTCTTGTCCTGGACATGGAGCTCCACAGATTGACCTCATGTTCCCTGCAGAGCTTGGCCTTCCCAGCACCCTCTGGACAAGGATCCAGGTGGGATCCAAGTCAAACCTGGCCCCAAAAGTTGGATTGTCACTGGGGACAGGGGTGTTGGAACCCTGGGTACTGAGAATTTGAGACTTTCTGTGCTGCCAGGCACTGACCCCCAAGAGAACACTGCATTTCACCTGAGGCTGTGGAGAAGGCTTCCAGAATGGAATGACAGCACTGGGATTATGGGTATGTGGTTTGAATAGAAGTGTGTGATATCACATGGTGGAAAACTTAGAGTTTAAGGTTTTAGAATATAGTAAATACATATATAAAGATGGGGGTTTTAGGCCAGAAACTAGTCCTTCTTCACCTTCTTCTCCATGGGTTTGGGTGGTGTTGTGTAACTGGATAGAAAAGTCGACATTGCAGACCACAAGTGGTTGGTTATTGGGTTAAAAGTAAAAATAATTTAAGTGTGATTTCTTAATTAGACAGTTTATCCTTAAAAGGCCTTGTAGAGAGAGAGACGGGGCTCCATTTTTAGTTTGCTAGAGTGAAGTGCTGTAGAACTCAGGGTTTGTGAGACTGTGATATAGGTAAGAACTAATAAACATCTGAATCCAAACAAGAAATACCGTCTCACACATTTAATCCCGACCCTGACCCTGGCAAAAAGAAGACAAAACTCGACACAGGGGTGCTGTGCCAATCCCACATGGATAGTCCATGGATTCCAAGAGTCACACATGGCATCTGACACAACCAAACCCCAAACCTGGATCTATCCGAGGTCTCAGGTGGGATGTTTGGGATGGAGTGCCTTTGTGGGAAGTGCAACATGACCTGGAATTACCCCTGGAATCCACCCCTGGTTGTGAGCACAAGGAAATGGATGGGGAGCTGAGATCCCTGCTCAGAACAGGGACTGGAATGGCTCGGGAAGGCTCCCAAATCCCAAATCCCAGGGAAGGGACGTACGTGGGTCAATGGGAGCTTCTTCACCACCAGCCCAGAGCTCAATTCCAGGGATTTCGTACATCCTGACACACAGCAAGCAACAGGAGCTCCATCCTTGTCCTTCCCAGCCTCACTCAGCAGCTCCACCCGCAGGAAACACTCCTAGGAAACATGGAGAAAAAGGGAATTTCACTCCTCACAGGAGCTGAGGGAAGCTGAAGGTTGTTCTTTAATTTTTTTTAACCCCTAAGGAAGTGACTTGGAACACAATGGGATTTAAAGAAGGAACAAAACCCCAAACTGCTGGTGATGAAAAAGCTCCAGCAGAAGGCAACGGCAGGAAGGAAATGAAGGGGAGAAAGGAAGGGGGGAGAAAAAAGGAAG
>VXAX01002273.1:970192-1214387 GCA_013399835.1 Leptocoma aspasia | reverse complement strand
AATAAAGCATGAAACCCCCCATACCTACCAAATATCTAAATTTTTTTAATGAGGAAGTTGCTTTCAAGTTCTCTCACAGTTATCTCCATATCTTTGTTTTCTGCATAACACAATAGTAGTCTTTTATAAGCCAGGGGAGACTTCTTTACTGCCCTTCCCACCCTCTCTAGCAGTCAGGAAAAGAAAAATTGAGCTAAACGTTTTTCATTTACCCTTCTACTGTGTGGCTGCAGCTTTTTTTAGCCTCAGCCATCACGTCACCTGGGCCTTTTCATGCACTGTGTTTAGGCTGGGTCAGTGCTCTTTTACCTTTTCTTACAGAAAATCTGCCCCACCACTTTCTGTTTAAAATGCTGGCCTCTGTAAAAAGTACTCTCCTGTTTCTGATGTACAAACCCAGAGTCCTTTGAAGTTTAGGGGAAACAGTATCTTTCTACAGAAATATCACAGCTAGCTTTCTGGATGCTTCTAGGTCTCTGTGTTAGGGTTTCTTGCTGAGAAGAGACAGTAACTGCTTTCCCGGGATCCTTTTTTGCAGCTGGTTCCTGTGGCTTGTAAGGCCAACATCTGCAATCCTGAAATAGCCATGTGGTAGCAAGTGCTGTGGCTGCTGCCTTTGCAGCTGGTCTGTATAAAATAGCCATAATGAGTCTCTTTTCCTTACAGCTAATGTGGCGTAATACTTAGAAGCTATGATTTCTGTCTTCCTCTGGCATATCATAAATCTTCCAGATTTTGAGCTGGCTGGAGGAGGCTTTTCTTTGGAAAGATAAGTATAGGCTAGTCACCTTCATATAGCTGGGAAAAGATAGTGCTAAATATATATTTGATAGAGAAAAAGGATGAACCAGTAATTTGGTTTGTATCTTGATGGACGAGAACCACTATGTGCGCTTAAACTGCTGATATTGGGGTGAGGTTTCTGTAACCTCCATGGTAAAACCCCAAAACTCAGCATGAAAGTATTAATTCTAAGGGATAGACAGGTTGCTAATGAGCTCTGCAAGCAGAGCAGGTGCCTATCTGGTCTTCATGCCATCCAGTGGAAAACCAGGTGTTTGAAATGGACCCATCCAGAGTCATATTTAATTACATCCTTCTACAGTAATTTCCATGTGAGCTTGATATTATCTACTTGGCCTTTTTCTTGAGATAGGAACACATGAAGAGGGAGAAGAAAAGGTTTTTATTAACTTTTCCCCCACCAGATTCTCAAAAGGAGTTTTGAGTATGGCATTAATGTCAGGTGACTTTATGTGCCTTTAACTTCTGAAAGAGGCTGCAGGATGATGGTTCCTTTATTCATGAGACTTGTTTTGTCTCTACAAACATTTTTTTTCTGGGACTTAATCAGCCTCACCTGGGATGGCCCATGACCTCAGTTTCAGTATATCTGCAGGTCTTCTGCTGGAGTTGCTCTACAAGAATCTGTTACACTCCTGCCCTGGTCTTGGACAGTGCTGTTCCTGACCTGTGCACTGCTCCCCTAGCCTTGACCTGTCCACAGGGAGTTGCCGGAAGCCCAGAGCCAGGGCTGCACACCAGCCTGCCCTGCTCCCTGGCTGGGTACATGAGGTGGCCCTGGTACTCTAGTCCCAAGACAGCAGCCAGTCCCCAGTGTGCTCCAAAACACTTTGTGAGTAAGCAACAAAAAGTTTTGAGCTGATCAGCACTCTGATAACAGAAAGCTTGTTGGTAGCAAATCACAACCCACTTCCTCTTGTACAGGTCAAGTTGTTGCTTCATTAGTATTGATGTGTGCATGGTGAATCATGAGCAGTAAAACAACAAAAAAAAAAGCACTTCACAGAATGCAAGTTAATTACATAGTTCAGATTCACTGTGCTTGCTTATGTATGTGTGTATGAAGATCATCAGGCTCTAACAAGTTACCATAGCTATTTGGGGCTTAGACTTCTTTAGACTGTAGGTTTGATAGCTACTCTGTAAAGATCACACAGTATTCAGTGTGCAGAGGGCAGGAAACACTAAATTGAGGGTTATGCCTGCCTTTCTCTGGAGTTTTACCGTGGTAGGTTAGAACACCTGTCCTGGAGTTTAGGGTTGCCTTTGATTTTCAGGGCCTGCTTTCCAAAAGGATTTGAGAAGTTTGAGGTCCAATTTTCTTATATTCCAGAAATTGGTCCTGCAGGTCAGAATCCAGTATTGCATTGACACGGTTCTGTTAAAGTCATATAGGTGCCTGGAATCCTTCATTTCAAAGGAGAACCTACTGTTGCACTGCAGTCTAGTCTCCATCTAAAAGACAGTCTTTTACATTGCAGCCTCTGCTCCCAAAGCTGGACCATAAACAGAATAATCATCTAAACAAAAATAATAATAATCTGAAACTCCACATGTTTTTTCATGACTGCAGGTAGAGTTTGGGGCTGGTTTTTAGCAGGATGACCTCAAGATGTGATGATACCCCAAGGCTCCAGCTCTGTGTTTACAAACTCATGGTTCAAATCTGTGTGTGTATTGACTCTACAGCTCTTGCACTGAGAATGGTTCCCTTATAGCAGCAGAGGTCAGTGTCTGGGCTGGCTTGCAAGGTAGCAGAGGCTTGGGTGGACTTTTTAATTGACCTTTCTCTTAGTAGCATTTTGCCTTGGCATGAGGCTTCTGTAGATAAAGTTGGGGTTAATTCTCTAACTGTGTACTTTACATATTTCAGCTATCTTGTTCAACTCAAGTGGCCTACCATGACCTTCCCAAATAAAAATGAAACAAAACACTTCAGTACCACTGAGTTTCACGTAAGGGGATGATGGTGTCTGTCTCCTCACTGGAGGTGCTTGTGGCACGTGGCATGCAGCCAGGCAGGGCACAGCCTCTGTGGGCTCAGGCCAGCCTCCTTTGTCCTCTCCCATGTTTGCACTCACTGGAACCAGCACACAAATGTTGCCAAAGCCCAGGGTTTGCTGGACACTTGAGCAGCTGGTCCCATGAAAAACAGGTGTTTCTATGTGGTGTTACTCCAACAATTGTTATTTTATTCTTTATCCCTGATATTGGTGTTTCTGTCAGTTGTCATCTCTGACAGTCACTGGAGTAGCTAAAATGCCTGATATGCTGATATAGCAGTGAATATTATTGTAATTGTAGTGTGTAGGTAGTTTCTCTCCTCCTCAATCTTGCTGTATATACTGGAAGATAATCAAGAGAAGCTTGTTGGTTTTGTTGTTTTGGTTTAGTTTAAATTTTTAATCATTTATCATTGATATGGCTTAAGAAACGTGTTACTCATCTCTGCTACTTTCCAGCAGTACTGACTTGTCCTAAAATAAGCTGTAACAGTAAAACATCATCACTGAATGGGCTGCTTCCCTAGACTTGTTTTCCTCTTAAATACTGTTTCACATTATTTTTTTCCTCTCTGAGTAATTGACTTCCAGAAAAAAAAGGTTAACGTTTACTTTTCTGTTCCTGTTACCATCTTTTTTGGTGGGTTTTTAAACTTTTTTTTTTCCTAATGAACCTACATAAAGCATTACTTGAGTAAAAAACATTTTGGATCATAAACAGCCAGAGTGACCGGTGCTACTCATTTCTTGTTTTTTTCCAGAATTTTATTTGGCAGGCAGGATCAGTGTCTGTGGGAGGAAATAAACTGACTTAAATTTGGGGAAATACAGGATGGAGCTTGAAAGGGTGTGTCCTCAAAGATGTGTGCACATGTGTCACACTTGCAAGTTGGGTAATTGCATATTTAGTTTCCTGTCTGTATACATGTGTGGGAGCAAATGTACGGTTTGTCTGCCATAAGGGAGATCCATGCACTGAAGCCATCACCATTTTCAGGCTGTTTTGAACTCAGTGCACTGGAAGAACTTACAGGGTGGTGTGAGCCACGGTGGTGACTCAGAAATTCAGTCCCAGTTTTACGTCTGTCTACCAAATCCTGGTAATAACTGTGATGTTAAATATGTTTTGGCATATACTGATGACAATTAAGCAAGAATATGGTGGTAGCTGTTAAAGGCCCGTCATCCTCAGGAGAGCTTGGCTAACACCAGCCTTTCTCACTTGAGTTTTAAATACCAGTACATCCTTGTTGCTACCTCTGTCCTTCTTGTGGAAAAATACCCCTTACTGCTATATTTTAGTTGTTGATGCTGCCACTTGGATAGCTTGATATAAAGCTTCAAGCGTAGGAGCAGAATGGAAAAAGAAAGAGAGGGCACACACAGGTCAACATTCAGTGACAGTGGTGAAAGACAAGAAAGATGATGAGGTTTTCTTGTAAACAGTTTGTATGGGTAGCTAACGAAAGGAATAAATTTGATGCTGGTTTTCATGTTTCTATTCTGTATCCCCAGCTTCCCACATGGTGATGCTCATCTTCCATTTGGAGTCCTTCTGATTATAACTATGAAAAATAAGCTATTTCTGATACACCAATAAATATGCTTGCTCACTAGTCCTGGAAAACAACTCCTTGCAATTATGATTGTGGTGACTGCACATAATGAATGACAGAGTTAGTGGTAAGAAGTTTTGCTGTCATAACGAACCTTTTAAAAATGTAAACTTTCAAAATAAGCACCACACTGTTGACAGTTTGCATTTCAGATACTTCAAAACACGTAATACAAGTTGAAACTTATTTCTGCCACAGAAATGCATGATACGGCCACCCAGGCAAGAAGGCCATTCATTTTTGTCCTTTTGTCCTGTTGTAATGGAACTTTAGAAATTAGTGTTTTTATTCTAAGGTACAAACATCCTTTCCTGTAAGTTATGGAATTAATTAATTATAAGGTAAATGCCCTGATACTCCTCTGTGGACTGTGAAAACTTTGAAAAGCTAGAGACTGCACAAAACTGCAAATGTGGAATGACTGACTTTCTGGAGGGATTTCCAAGCTTCTTGCAGAGATTTTGGCAAGCCAATAGCCTGACTCTAATATTGTAATTTTTAATAGAAATTAAGGATTAATTTCTTTAAAGATTGTTGTGGGGCACTAGAATGGTGTACAAATAATGTATTTGTCAGTAATTCAGGTACGTGTGTTGTTGCCTGCTACATGCTGATGAGGTTTGGTATGGGCCCTGGAGGGTTTGGCATTGGGCTGGATCTCTGTTCAGACTCAGGACATCTGTCTAGGACTCTGCCATGCAAGGACTTAGGCCCTGCTCTTCAGGCCTTGAACACACACTGGGAGAGGTCTAGTCCTCCAAACTGATGCCTTATTTCCCATAGGAAGTGATAGACAAGTGACAGCAAGGGCGATAGGGATTGGGGGCTCTTTTATGTGTTTTGGGGGTTTTTTCTAAATTATTTTAAGCACTCCAGGAAAGAGTTAAGAAGTAACCATGCTCAAGGCCTGGCTCAATTTTATCACTTAAAATTATTATTCTTGAAAATGCTCATTTCAGAGCTCTGCCACTTAGGTTAACCAGTACAAGGACAATAGAGTCATAGCAAGACCTGAGTTGGAAGGGACCTTGAAGATGATCTAATTCCAACACCCCTGCCATGGGCAGAGACACCTTCCACTGCACCATGCTGCTGACGCATGAGTGGCCTCTGCTTCCTGGTTAGGTGACCTGTAGTTCTTGGAGTGTGCTAAAACTGAAGGAAGGTGACTTTAACAAGTGTTTACTAGTCCTTCCTCATTCCTCTTCACAAGTACCTTGCACTCTTTTTCTACTTCTGTGAAAATGTTGTGGTAGCAGTCTGGTGACTAAATTCAGCTGGTCTGGTTCCTGTGAGCCTTAAAATCACCTTATCAGCATGGATTGATCTCCCTTTTAAGCAAAAGCTGCCTTTGATATTGTATCTGGTCTTGCTGAGGCACAATGGTACCCTTATGAAGCATCATGAAATGACAGAGGAGGGAAAAGTTACCTAAAATAATCAGTCTGCCTACACTGTATGCTGTACTCAAGTTTCTGTGCAGATATGAATGCGTTGCCCTGTAGTGAGGCAGTGTTTGAAATTCTGGATGGGATCAAAGGAAATGGGTCTTTCTGGGCTCAAAAATGTTCTTCTGGCTAGGTAACTGTGCTGTTCAGCTGAGCAAGAGAAAGGAGGTAAAATGATGAAGCAATCATTCTGGGAATGAAACCCAAGGATTATATCCTGATCCATGCAGACAGTCCCAGGCACACCCAGAGCTGAACTACTTCCTTTGATGCTTGAAACTCCTTTAGGATTTTTCACTTTCAAAAGTGGGAGATCTAAGCTTCATCTAATCAGGAAAGATCCTGTGATGCCTGAAAATGCAACTGCTCAATCATGTGTGGTGCTTCTTGCAATGTATGATGCTGTGTCTTCTCCTGGCTTACTCCCTGGAACTAAAACCTGCTTCTCCAGTGGGTCAAAACTTTAGTGTAGCCAGTGCTCTAGGCTGGGTGTTGGTTGTCTCTGTTGCAAGTCCTCAGGCTTAAAACTATTTTTAAGACAATTTACGTTTTAAGGTGAGGCTTAAAATTTATTTACACCTTAAATAAATTGTCTGCTTTTTCCTTAAATTCACAGTAGTGGGATGGTGACAAAACAGTAACAGTCAGTGAGTCTGCTTGTAGTTCTAAGCATGCATCCATGTGCATGTACATATATATACACATACATGACTTGAATATGTGCATGTATACATATGCATGTATAAGTGTTTTGAAGTGTAAGTGTGCAGACTTTTCTGATTTAAAGCCAGACAGGCTTTAAATTTATGTTTGGGGAACTGGTAACAGGAGAACAGAGATGCAAAGGAGTACAGCGAAAGTCAAATACTTAATAGACAAACACCCCTGCCTTGGAAGGGACTCACAAGGATCATTGAGTCCAGCTCTTAGCTCTGCACAGGACAGCCCCAAGATGTCACACCATGTGCCTCAGAATGTTCTTGAACTGTTTCGGGCTTGGTGCTGTGACCAAGTCCCTGCTCCAGTGCTCAACTACCCTCTGGGTGAAAAACTTTTTCCTGATCTATCCTAAGCCTCAATCAAGTCAGCTTCAGATAATTTGCTTGAGTCCTGTCACTGGTCATAAGAGAAAAGAGATCAGTACCTGCCCCTTTTCTTCTTCTCATGAGGAAGTTGAAGACTGCAATGAGGTCTCCCCTCAGTCTCCTCCTCTCCAGGCTGAACAGACCAAGTGACTTCAGCTGCTCCTCGTACGGCTCCCCCTCCAGACCCTTCATCATCCTCACAGCTCTCCTTTGGACACTCTAACAGCTCAGTGTCTTTTTGATATCAGGGCACCCAAAACTGCACACAGTGCTCAAGATCAGGCTTCACCAGAGGAGAGAGAGACAATCCCCTCCCTTGCCCGGCTGGCGATGCTGTGCCTGATGCACCCCAGGACAGGGTTGGCCCTCCTGGCTGCCAGAGTACAATGACTCATGTTCAACTTGCCATTGACCAGGACCCCCAGGTCCCTTTCCACAGTGCTGCTTTCCAGCATCTCATCCCCTGGTCTATATACACATCCAGGGTTCCCCCAGCCCAGGTGCAGAATCCAGCACTTGACCTTTTTAAACCTCATACAGTTGGTGGTTGTTAATCTATCTAATTTGTTGAGGTCTCTCTGCCCTCAAGGGAGTTGGCATCTCCTCCCAATTTAGTGTCATTAGCAAACTTACTTAGTGTTCCTTCCAGTCCTTCCAAGTCATTAATGAAGATGTTGGAAAGGACAGGGCTGAGGACAGAGCCCTGCAGAACCCCACCAGTGACCACCCCATTCACTATTAGCTGATGTCACCCCGTTCACTATTAGCTTTTGTGCCTGATCCATGAGCCAGTTGCTCACCCATTGCATGATGTGTTTTTCCATCTGGAATGGACATTTGGTACAGAAGGATCCTGTGAGAGACAGTATCCAAAGCTTTGCTGAAGTCAAAAAAATTACATCTACTGGCTGAAATACACAGACTGAGACCAGCCCCTTGACACTGTTCTCTTGCAGCTCTGGAGAATCTGTTGTGGTGGAGCAGTGTAACAGCATGCTTTTTGGGAAACTAACTTTAGCTCACATTGGCAGTGTCTGCAATGGAACCAAATCTCTTGGCTAGAAAAACAAAATGTCACCTAAAATGTTGGGTTTCTGGTTTTTCTTTTTTTTTTCTTTTTTTTTTTTTTTTTCTGTGACAGAATTTTCCATTCTGTTGCTTCTCTTTAAGCCTTTCAGTACTTACGGAAAGTTTTCCCTAATCTGTTTCTTGAGCCTGATGAAAGATAGGAGGAAATCTGATCAGCGCATGAAAGAGTCAGGAGAAAAAATACTTCTTACTAGAGAAGGCAAGTAATGAGACTTAACAAGTGTCTACTGTCTGGAGTTTGTAAGGGAGGAGTTTGTCTCAGGCAGTGACAGACTGTGTTCAGGCCAAAATGTTTCTTGAAAGAAAAACCATTAAATGCGAATGACTGACTGGTATGCATCAGGTGGCTATACTGCACACTCTCACCATATGTCCCTGAGTGGAAAAATGGCAATGGAGTATCTTAATTTTGCTATTGTATTTCTGAGAAGCCAAGAAGTATTTTAATCTGCCAGGACCATGATACAAGTATGGTGGTAGGTGACTTGGAACATACATACCAGTTGCATCACTTGGAGAGGAGGTGACAATAGAAAAGTACGAGCAGAATGGCAATGGCTTAGTTTCTTCCACAATATCTAAAGAAAGAAAAGGGGGTTGGAGGTTCCTTAATATCATGCTGATTTTTCTTACTTATCATGATCACAATGCACTACCTATGAAGTTAGAATTTATCAGCAGGATATATTTTCTTCCCTCTCTCAAATTCTGACTGAGAACACTTCAGTATTTAACTCTGTCCTTAGGTTAGCTGCTGGGGGTTTTTGTCCTAATGTGGTTATTGTTAAGGAGCTAAAGAGTTTTATTAGCTTCCTGGCATACATGTAGGAAATGCTTTTTCTGCACTGATGTTGAAGAAAAATTAAAGTAGTATATGAAAATTGTCTGAAAACCTTATGAGACAGTTCTGGTTTTGATTGAAAAGTTTTGAGGTCTGTCTTCACTCCCTTGGCAAGGGTGAGGAAGAAATATTTTCTTGCACAGAACCTTATCCCTTCCTGGGAAGCCCAGGCACAATGCTCCCATGAGTGGCAGAAGGTCACTTGGCTTGGAGTACGTCTGTCAGTGCTTACAGTTGGCCTTCTTGATAAGGCTGTTGATAGTGGCCATCCAGGTGGGTTAGCCTCTCTGGGAACTGTTGGTGTGTTTCTCTGATAATTTGCCTTAGCTGATTGGTTTTCCTGAAACACAGTTAATCAAAATCCAAACATTTTTAGGTACAGTATTGTTTCTGCTTCTACCTCTCCTGTGTAATAAAATGCAGGCCTTTTTTATTCTTTTCCAGTTTTCAGTGCTTTGTGGCTGACACCAAAGCCTTTGTAGTAAACTGTATGGTTATTTGCCAGTTTGAAGTCTGCACTTCAAAAGTTTAGGATATCAATTTATTTTTTTAACAGGTACCACTAACTTATATTGTAGTTCTTATTTTCTAGCAAGCCTCATGAGGCACATGAGTTACAGGGGGTGTTGGTGCAGAGAAGAGGATTTAGTCCTGCACAGCCACTGAAGAGTGTGAAATTAAACAATCAGTGGCTTTGGGAATAGAAGCACTTTTTGAAGGTGATGTCATGGCTAGCCATTTTTAGAGTGGATGGTTGTAAGAACATCTAGAATATATAGAGAATTCTAGATATATTCTGTATGTTGCAGGGGGCAGTTGGGTCCAGTAGCCCAACAGAGGGGATGCTGGCACAGCTTTTACCCTTGGCTCCAACCAGTGCTGGGGCTGAGTGTGCGTGTGCAGTAAGGGGATGTGCATGCACATACACACCCTGCATGTGCACAACAGACATGTGCCTGCCTGACCATGCAGGTCAACACAGACACACAAATGGCACCAGTGGCCTCATCCTGTTCCCCTCTTTGACTGAACAAGAGGAAGGTCTCTGTGTGAAACATTAATACCTAATTATATGTCTGTCTCTCTCTTTCTCTCTCTCTCTCCAGATACACACCCCTTGTATTATATATTATCAATATATTAATTATATGTTATGTCACTAATATGTATTAACTACTAATAATCATAGGATTATGGCAAATAATTACCATTAATTATTACTAGTTATAATTAAACAGATATAATTATATATGCACACATAAATGTACCCCATAGATCTCTCCAGCAGCAGTACTTAGGCATGCAGACTACCAGGTAGCTGTCCCTGGCCCCTTCTTTGAGAAGACAGGACAGACTCTGCTAGACAGGTGCAGAACAGGGCCAGACAAGTGTCCTGAGAAGCTACATGTGATTAGCCCTTTTGATTCCCTTATCCATTCTTTCATGCTTCCCCCATCCCTTACAAAATCCTACAGTAAGTCCTGTGCAATCACAAGATGCTCTTCCCTTGCATGCCATAATATGTCCTATACCCCTAGGCAGAGCCTGAAACATACTTAATTAAGAATAACTTTTGTATTCAAGATCCACAAGGTTTTAGAGGGCTCAGAGAAGCCTGAAAGGAGAAGGGGAAAAAAAAAGGGGGTTGAAGTGGGAGAAGAGGAAGGATGGACACATAACTGTATCAATTATATTTCCTTTTTTTGGAAATTCTACCACAGAACAGAAGAGATAATACATAAAGCACCACAACCTGGGCTGATCTGCACCTCCAGGAGCCCTGTGCAAGGACTAAGCCTGTCCACATCCCAGAGTTCTTGTGCATGGCAGCTGCTCCTACACACACTCCTCACAGTTCACGCCTCTCTTTGTTCTTTGTGTAGGGACTGAATCCCATCAAGAATAAGACTGTCATTGCTGCTGTATGAGCATGTTGAAGTAGAGAAATATAGCTTCTCTTGGCTATGCCATGAGATTTTATGTTAGAATTGTTAAGAGCCTTGTTAACTCTTCATTCCTATAATGTTTGCCAGCAAATACAGATTGCACAAATATTAAATTAAAAATGTTTGATGAATTTTTAAGGCAAAATAATAAGACATTTGAGACAAACCAGATATAAAATTTTTCTCATTGACACATGCAGTCTTTGCAGGTATGATCACAGTATGGCTTCCCATCCTCTTTGGATGCTTGCCTTCATCACTTAATTAAATGGGAAACGTTAAATGAACAGCCTCTCATATTTTGCATTTTATTGAAAAGTCCCAAATTCACAGCAGTCTAGACTAAGCTAATTTTACTGTGGCTTTTCAGAAGGTTAGCAGATTTTTGCATGTTTCTTAAATAGTTTCTTTATGTAGTACTTCTGAGTTAGATAAGGTGGGTGGAAAATGGAGGTGGGCAGAGAAGGTGAGAAGATAAGCAAAACAGGTTCTCTCAATTTACTATTTTTCTTAAATGCTGCTACCATACTTACTTAGGATTATGAACCCTGAAAAATCCTTCTACAAGTCCTTCTGCTCCATCTGGGAACTGTTATGCTTCTTAGGCACTGAAAAAAACTGTTAAATTTAAATTATGTAACACCTGAGGTATGGTCTTCCCAGTAGATTGTGATTGATCTTGTTCAACTGGTATGAAAATTTTCAAGTGGCAAAACTATTCTCCCTAAAAACCTGGGACAAATTTAGCCAACAGTTAAAAGGAAGGCTTACATACAACTTCCTCTTGTATTTTTCTTCTTTATCTAATTTCATATGCAAATTTACCAGTGAGTGACATGCTCCAGTGCTCTCTGGTTGTGTTTTTCTCATCCTTTTTGGAAAACAGTATGTTCATATATAAGTGAAAAGACTATTCCGTTTGCTCTGTTCGGGATTATTATTGGGAAGAAGTGAAAATGGTTCATAGGAGGAACATATCAGAGCTAAGAGTGGATTTGTCTATCAAAAAGCATAAATGTGTAATTATTCACCAGGGTTAGCAGAGTTCTGTAAGGAAATCAGCTGAACTCCCCTCTTCCTCCCTCTCACTGTCAAGATTTAATCCTGTCTTATATTGTAGCAATTTTTCCCAGTAATGGATAGCTACTTTAGCATAGCAAAGCCGATAAACAAATGTGCCACATGGAAAAGATGATGTCATTGAAAGACTTGGATAAGTCTCTAAAGGGAAGAAGGAATGGTGGTGGAAAAGGACATCTGGAAAGGAAAGCAGTTCGGTGAGCACACGTGGGGTGCTGTAGCCTGGCCAGAGAGGTCTGATGTGCACCTCCTTCGCACCAGATCTGAACTGGAGCGTGCGACCCAGGAAGGACAATATCAAAGCAAAACTAAGAAGGGACCGAGAGCTAAGCACACCTGAGGGCTCCCCTAAGCTTATTGAAGGGCATTTATTGCCCTCTAGTGTTTGTGGCTGCGCAGCCACTGCCGCTCGGGAGTGCGGTGTGCTGCATCGGAGGAGCAGGAGGGAGCGTATCCCGATGTGCCTACAGCCGCAGCGTTTGGTGGCACCAGCTGAACAAGGGACCGAGAAAGTAACTTGTTTGTATTACTCTTCTTCACGTGTTCTCATGGATGTGACTAAACAGAAGCTGAGCATGAAGATTAATGCAATGTGTGTCAAGGTTGCTGTAAGAAAGAACCCAAATTCTGGCTCACGTAATGGGCTTATGTGAATTCATAGCAGCTGAGTGTAAGCTTTTAAATGTAATCAATCCTTCTTACAGCAACAGCTGAGTATGTACTGAAATGCAGAGCAAAACCATGTGGGAAAGTTTACTAAATAGATGCCTGATTTAATTTGGCTTCTAGCTGGCATCAAAAGCCAAGGTGCAGCAGGCAATCAGTTGATTTCACTGAAAATCCTATGTGACTGGAAAGTGAGGGGTGTTACAAAGCCTTTCTTTCTGCAGGGCTGGTTTAGTTCAAGACACTTGAAGTTTTTTGGTATCCAGGTGAGTGATGTCTCCTGCATTTTCCTTGGTTTCTGTGTTATCTCATCAAAGAAAGGATGCAGTATGCAAACAGATTTACAGAAACTTCCTATAGGGCCGAAATACCAATATGCAAACTCTGAAATGTCCCCAATGCAGAGAAATTGGAAGAGATCTGAGCTACTGAACTGGATGATGAGGTTAGGCCCAGCTCAGTGCTGAGAACTGAAAATGTTTTTAGGGTGCTAGCAGAAATTGCCATCGTAGTGTATGTCATGTGCTTTTCTTCCACCCACGGTCAAGTATTCCTTTGACAAATCTTGCTCATTCATAATCTTGGGAAAAATCCACACATGTGTGTGAGTATGCATTAGGTGTTTTTTTGGTGACCTGCCACTTGAGATGCTGTGCTGCACTAGGGGATGTCTTGTTCAGGCAAGAAGCTATGTGTCCTGTTTCTTCTTTACCTCATTCATGCAATGGTTACCAGTTACAAGGGAACCTAGGGTGCATACTACTGGCCAAGCTGCATATGTCTGATGATATATGTTTTGACTCTAAACACTGTGTTGCAGATCGAATTTTGTGTATGATCAGAAAAAGGCTTCATTTTTGTCTTGTGGTTAGGGATGGTGGGTGGGGATCACTAAGATATATCCAAAAGGCCAGTTTAACACAAGCTGGAGGTTTAAAATCCAACAAGTGCATCAAATTCAGATACTTACTGGGTTTTGATCAAACTTCACTTAGAAAAAGAAAATAAAATTTGTCCCTTGCATATCACTTCTCTCCTGTATTTTTAAATTACGGTATTGATATATACCATTCTCCTGAGTGATTCTTTTTGTTGAAGAGGAGAGTTAAAAATAAAATTCTCCCTGTGAGCCAGAGTAACTGTTTATAGTGTTTAATATCAGTCTTTTGATTTCTCCAAATGAATGTTAAACTGGGTCCAAAGACATTCAGGTGACAAAGATTCTTGTGCCCAAGAGAAAATGTGTTCATCAAAGATGTGATGGGAATCTGTGACAGTCAGTCTAGACAGTCCCTGAGTGA
Source organism: Leptocoma aspasia (assembly GCA_013399835.1). Lineage (NCBI taxonomy): Eukaryota > Metazoa > Chordata > Aves > Passeriformes > Nectariniidae > Leptocoma > Leptocoma aspasia. The sequence continues at coordinate 1,200,508 of VXAX01002273.1, read as the reverse complement.
TTGCTGTGTGATGAGGAAGCAGCAGCACTCATAGCAGTCACATTCAGTGGTGACCTCAGGGACATTAAGCAGTAGCTCCTGACAGGAGGTACGTCTTGGGCAGCTGGGTAGATTTTTCCTGAGTATACAATGATCTTTTTGGAATAGTGGAGAAAATGGTGTGAGGATGGTCTGCATTACCTGAGCATGAGGGTGATTCTATCTCAGAGGCTGCTCAGCAGATTCTACCAGTGCTGCTTGTAAGTCTGGTTTCTGTTGAATATATAACAGATCTGAAGTGATGGTGCAGGGGTCTTATGTTGCTATCAGATCTGGAATTTGGGATGCAAAGTGTGTTTATAATTTTATGGCCATGGGCACATAACTCTTTTGGTAAACTAGAAATTAGAGATTGAGACTTGCAGATCCCAAAGTGAGCAGAACATCAAATATGGAAGCTGCAATGGACCTTTCCTCAAACATAATGGCCATCCCTTCCTGAACACTTCATGCTGTGTTGGAAAACCTTTTCTTTTTAGCACTTTAATTACTTTATCTACAGGGATCAGACATATAACTGAATCTGGACTGCATCCAGTGCTACATATAGATGAAGGATACCAGATTAATTTGCTTTTGTAGGTGTCAATCCAGCTGTTAATACAGAAAAGTTTGGATGAAAGACTGGGGAAGACATTAGTAGCAGAAACATACAATTGTTATTTATTTTTTGTGTATTTTTTGTGAGAAGAATCCTTGAAAGAAGTGAATTTTTGTCCTAGAGGCAGTTTTTGTCACCCTTTGAGAGAGGTGTCAACACTGCATCCTTAACTCTAACAGCGGAAGAATAATGTAATTACTCATTGACTGCAGGACATTAATGTTCAGAGCGTGTGCAAAGTAGACACAATAAAATAATTAAACAGCAAGATCTAAGTCCTCTTTTGGTTCTGAGTTTTGTGGCTTTTTTAGGTTTCTTTTAGATTTTGTATGCTTTCAGGGTTTTTTTGTTTTGTATTTTGTTTTGGTTTTGTTTTTCTTTTTTTTTTTTTTTAAATGCCTGCTTTCACTGGAAGATAATTGCTGTCTCCCTACTTATATGAACACTGATGAAACTCCCAGTTCTTACAGTAGTGGAAGAGAAAGGGTTGTGATGAAAGGATATGATAAAAGTGCAGGGAATTGAGGCAATGGCAGATCCTGCTTCCAGGTATTCCTTAGGCAGCAATCTGCAAAAGACAACTTCTGGGTGAGAGATTCTGTCATACTGACTTCAATTAATCTTATTGAGACTTTTCTGCTAAGGTTTATCTTGTCTTCAAAAATCTCATTGTTCCAGAGTTGTAAATAAATTTTTGTCACAGATGGGCTTTCTTTCTTCACAAACAATAAAATAAATTGAGGATAAATATCTCATACATGGTTCTTCAGAAATGTCTCTTCATACCTAGTTCAGTACTGTAGCAGCCTCTCTTATGCACTTATGTTAAATGAAGTGTTATTTGACTTGTGGCTCAAGTTTCAAGACTGACAAGTTTTCCTTTCCTTGGAGTGATAGTGCAATTAATCTTGAATGTGTAATTCTACAAGTACTTAGTGCACAAAATAAATAAAAAAGACTAAATTCTACTTGCATCCCACTGGGGATGGAATTTTCTTCTAGGTGAAGAAAGACTAAAAGTGAAAGCCAACATAGGCATTTTCCAAAGCTTGAATTTCTTTTGTGGTATTTTGTGGTTTATTGTTGCCTTTTTTTTCTCCTGCTCTGCCATCTGTAGAAGTAGTGAGTCAAGCAACAAGAAAATTTTTTAAGGTACAAGAGAAAATTTTTGGGCGGGACAATATACTGATCAATAAATAGAGACACCAAATACGTAGTTCATGCAAGATGTATTTTCAATAATGGGTCCATCACAGTTCAGTAGGGCTGCTCTCATTGATAAAGGTCATTTATGAGCAAGCACTGAGAGGCTACTTTATGCTTTTACTTTTCTGATTATGACATGTGGTTCAGTTCTAATTGCAGCATTTCAAAATTCTCTTCTTGAAGACGTGTGGGCACCAAAACACTTTTGGCTTGTAGTCAAACATAAGAGGTAGCTCACTTCATTGCAGCAGTAAGGATTGCAATGCATGTGTGAACACCAGCATATGTTTCATGTTAATGAAAAATATCTGGCAACTGCCTGTTGGATCAAGATGATGTTTTGGCAGGGAGGAAGGGATATTTTCAAGGCAATTCATCTTCTCAAGAGGAACATTGTGATACAATGGTCTGCTGCCTGCATGCTACTCTTCCCCTCTTAGGTGGCATTTATTCTTGGCCCAGACATGGTGACTGAGCAAAATATTGCACAGAGGGGAAATTAACCATGTACTAATGATTACAAAACCCATCTATTTGTTGTGCTTCTTTACCTTGAATTCTGCTCCCATTTGGTAGTGTGGAGACTTACAGACCTCTGAATTCTTGTGTGAACTGTATTAAATCATTGCTCCTTGTCTCAAAGGTGCTATCTTGTCTAACAGAGATTTGGAAAGTTATTTTAGACTTTTTTGAGACATCCTGGCTGCTTGCCAGTTCACAGAAGAGCTATAGCTGTCCAGTCAGTCTGCTGTTCCCTAAGTGCCAATAGAGCAAGCTTTGCTTGGGTGGGAAGACAGTGCTGCTAACAGTTACAGTTCATGTACAGAGATTCATATGTTAAAATTCAAGAGTGATATGCAGGATATATTTTAAAGAAAATGGCTGTCTAGCTATAAATTGTACAAACAAAGCTTTTTATTTATTTTGACAATTTTGTTGCTGGAGATGTTTCTTTCAGAAATGGTAGAGCTGCAGAGTCTTGTAAGAATGAGGAGATTGGATTAGTAGAATTCCTTAAAATAATTTTGTGTTAAGAAAAAAAATTTATAAAAATAGGGACTTTGAATCCTGGCATTTCCTTTTGCAGTGATGTAGTTATAACAAAAAGGCTGTTGGTTTAAACATAAAAATCACAGGATTATTGTGCCAGCTGACATTTATCTTCATTTGTTCTGTAATTTTGCCTTTAGTTGCTTTGGAGCCACTTGTAAGATCTATAGAATTTATTTAGTGAGAGAATATCAGTAATTGCAATGCTACTTTATGTACTGATGTTGTTGTTCAGTGATGCATTGTATTTGAAATAATGAGGATTTATTTTAGGCAACACTTTGTTGCCAACCCCAGTAACATAAATTATGCTGCCAAATAAATTCAACTAAAAGAAATCCTTTGTTCTGATCTCATTATTTCAGTTTTTGCTTTTAAATGCATAGATATAATTGCTTTAGACTAGTGCCTTATTTTTTTAAAACATGAATTGATAGTTTGGGGCTTTACACTTTAACAAGTGTAAAGCAAACAAAAGTGGTGTTTGTGGGTTTTAAGAGGCAATAACAAGTTCTTCAAGGGAGTAGAGCTATAGCATCCTTTTTAAAAGAAAAAATCTGAAATGTACTTCAGTAGGCTCAGAGCACTGAGCTGTCACAAGCATAAGGAATGTTTATAAAGATGTGTAAGTTTTCTCCCCAGACAGCTGTGCAAGTAGACAGGAGCTGTGTGAAAGCACTTGAGGGGAAGTAGGAATGAAGCATGGGGACTGAGTTACGGGCAGGAGGTAAAGATGATGTTCCCATGTAAGCGAGGAAATTTGCCTGGCTCTTGTCAAAGTTTGTCTTGACTCACACAAATAAGAGCTATTATTGGTGTGAATAAGCTAAACTGCCCTATTAGATACACAGTCTTTAACAAAAACCTGACATGTGGTTTCAGCAGAATAGTTTGCACTGGAACACATTATAGTTGGGACATAAATTCAGTACTGGACAAGTTATCTTGTAAGGGAAAATGGTATCTAGTAGGAGAGACTTGAACTGATGAATGACATCATGCTGAGCAATTAAACTAGCTGCACAGCTGTGCTGATGTGACACAGCTGACTGCTTTTATATTTATGTCTGGGCTATTAAAGTGCAATACCAACAGAAACCACAGGGCCTGGCTGAAGGTTTTTCAGGTAAAATGGTGAGAAAAGACATTAATGTTTATTGAAGTGCTCATGTCTGGTGCTTTCCAAAGAAACACAGTGACAATTTCCCTGTTTCACCATTTTAAAAGCACTGAAGTACCAAAGATCTAGTTCCTGGCAACTGGCTTTGTCATGCAGAGGTGACACAGGGCAAGTAAAGTAATGAAAGGGTTTAGCTGGAGTGCTTGCAATATTGCTTGATTAATGAAAATGGGCCTCTTAAATTAGAGAGAATGAGAGAAAAAAGGCTGGACTGTCATGCACACAGCTGTAGGCTGGAGCAGTTGTTGAACAGAGGCTGAAGTGACGTGAATGAGACCCACAAGGACTGTGGTTCACATACTTCACCAGAGTAGGTCCTGTTTTCATGAATTCAGGAAAAGCCATGATGTAGGATATTACTTGGAATATAATCAAAAATGTGGAGAAAGCAGAAATGTGGAGATTTTTTGCCTGTACTAGGCGTCACTTGAATGTTTATAAAACTGCTGTCCACATTCTTCATATTTGGTGTTTCCTGCAGCAATCTTGCCCAGGCAGCTGAATTCTGCCTCTTGGCTCTTCAGTGAAGGTACTGATGTGGGAACCCCAGGAGAGTGAGGCAGAATTTATGTGTTCAGTTTTTATGAGCTCAGGATGTGTCCAAGGATCGCTCTGCAGCTGGTCTTTTTTGATATAAGGATTTTTTCTTCTTTTTTAAGGGCTAATTAATTAAGTTTTGTACTGGTGCTTTTGCAATGCTGCATTCTTCTAGAGACAGAGCTAGAGAAATGACTGAATGCAGAAATATCAATGTTATTGATAATTTTCTCCCCAAACTGAGTCTTTCTGACATGCTAAAGATGCTACTTATCCTGTCTTTCCTCTCCAAAAGACAAAGTCTGTCAATAACCATGTATGAAACATGTTTTGACAGGGCAAAGAAACCTTCTCTCTACAAGAGAGACAACACTGCTTGCGCTCAGCACAGAGTGGGAGTGTCCTGTGAGCTGTGTAGGTTTCCTGAACAATGATTACCCATGCTGTCTAAGAAATTGCAGAGGGTGCTGTGGGAAAGCTGATTGCCTACAGCTCTGCTTACATGGGAAATGCTGACAATTTTGGCAGGAGGGAAGGTGAAGCTGATTTCCATGGGAAAACATAAACAAAGAAGGCTATAACTTCCCCTCCCATATATCTTACTGGCCACAGTACAATGTAGGTTCCCCCAAGAAGGTAAAGCTGTCATAAATCCAGTGTTGTTATGGGACTGTGAATGACATCTTGATTTACCTTGCAGCTGTTTCGAGACTTTCTGTACCATGCCCTAGAGACCATGCTTGTTGGTAGAGCTTTTTGCCTTGCTGTGGTGTTTGTTCCTGCTCTCTGTGAGCCTCTGGGGGCTGGAAACTCTGAGGACAGGTGATACCCTCAGATGGTTACAGCTGCCCTGGAGGACTCTGCTGAGCAGAGCTGCCCCATGGAGAAGAGGCAGCCTTCCCTCAGCACCTGAACAGAAAGGGAAGCTGATTTTGGGAGGCAATTCCTTTAAGTTGCTGGAGAACCATTTAAGCCGTGGTTGCTTTTGCAGCCCAGAAAGCCAACCTTGCCCTGGGCTGCAACAAAAGCAGCATGGCCAGCAGGTCGAGGGAGGTGATTCTGCTCTGCGCTGGTCAGACCCCACCCAGAGTCCTGTGTCCAGCTGTGGAGTTCCCTGTTGAGGAATACCTTCGGTGCAGCTGCAGGGTGGGCTCTGGGTGGGAGCCCCAGGCAAGAGGCTGTGAGGAGCTGACCCTTTGCATAACAGAGGGCCCGGGGACCTGTGGCCCCTCCAGGTGATGGGACGCTCAGACACAGCAGGAGCCAAAGCCTCAGGAGGAAAAGCTGAGACTTTTGCACCCTTAGACTCTGAGGATACAAAAGATTGGGGGTCCTTTGCCTCCTGTCCAAGTTCAGCTTGTACTTTTTCTCTGTTATTGCACTGTGACTAAATTGCTTTATGGAATGAGACATCTGAGGCCGTGCTATGGGAAATCCGGGGTCAAGCTGCTAAGGAAGGCTGGCCTGACTGTGTGGATGGGGTGTGTAGGGAGCCATGTGGGCACCCTTCAGCTCACTGGAGCCACCTACTGTGAAGGGGCTTCGGTCCCAGCAGTGGAAGACCATGGCCTTGGGAATGACTGCCAGAGTCTGGTGAATGACCAGACTGGGAAGCTTCCTTAGCATCCCCAGCACAGGAAGGACATGGACCTTCTTGAGTGAGTTCAGAGAAAGACCATGAAGATGATTAGAGGGATGGAGCACCTCTCCTGTGAGGAAAGACTGAGAGAACTGGGATTGTTCAGCCTGGAGAAGAGAAGGCCCTGTCCTAGGGAGAGCTCATTGTGATTTTTCCATACTTGAAAGGGTTCTAAAAAAAGATGGGAACACATGTTTTAGCAGGGCCTGTTGTGACAAGAAAAGGGATAATGGTTTTAAAATGAAGGAGGGTCAGTTTAGATCAGATGTGAGAGATAAATTTTATACTATGAGAGTGGTGAGGTGCTAAACATGTTGCCCAGGGAGAGGTGGTGGGTGCCCCGTCCTCTGCCTGACAGTCAAGGTCAGGTTGGACAGGGCTGTGAGAAACCTGATCTAGTTGGAGATGTCTCTGTTCATTGCAGCAGGGGTTGAACTAGATGACCTTCCAACTCAAACTATTCTATGATTCTAAATTACAGTGATGTTTGGAAGGGGAGATACAGGCTGCCTCTTCTGGTCGTGTCTAGTATAAGGTAATGCTGCAGCTAGAGGAGGGGGAAGGAAATCCTGGATAGAATTGGCCTGGCCAGGCTACCTCTTTTGTGATGGTTGGTTTTTTAGAATCTCATGTACCCTGATGCAGTTTTAAAGAGCTTAGCTTCTGCAAGATGCTGTTTGTGTAAAAAGTAGTCAAATGAGGGAACAGCTGACTGGCTGACCCTCCTGGCACACAGGAAGGCCTGTGTGCTCATCCCACCTAGTAACAGAAGCTGTTACAAAGGTTAAAAACATTAACCCAAATCGAAACACAATAAATGTAAATTTGGAAGCATGTGGTGCTCTCGGTGGTGCTGAGAAACTGGGCTGGTTTGTGGGAGCAGCCTGCTGCTAATGTGGAATCCTGTGTGTGTTTCACAAGCCTGCTTCAGGACATGAGGCATTGGTTCATAGATAACGTACAGAGGTAGACTGGAAAGAGGCTGAACCAAAACAAAACTTGCTAGCTTTAAATATGGAGGCCAGTTGCATATTTTTGCATCTGGATACATAATTTAAAGGTAAAAGGGTATTAATGCAATAGTGCCATGGTGATACCAATTGCAGAAGGCCTCAATGGTGTATTATGCTGAAAGGAATTCCCTACATTCGCTCACAAGAGGTGCCTGGGACTTATCTTGACACCTTAAGTTTAGATGATTCCCATGAATTTATTTTCTGTGGGAACATTCACTTGTTTCCAATAGCTAGGTTGTCAAGTGCCTATCCCCTTGGCTAGTTATTGTAGTTGCACATGGTAAATCATTAGTTTTCTTTCTCCTGCTGTGATAACTGCACTGTTCTTTTGGTCTGCTTTTCAAAGTCAGTGCCATTGCACTAACCCATGGCTTTGTCCATATGATGGATAGAAAACACTTCAAGCACTATCTGATATGTTGTATATTGCTGCACTGCCTTGGCAGACGCTCACTAATCACTTTTCAAAATGTTTCTTGGACTTATCCAAATGTTAAAAAAAATCTTGCTGAATATTGTTCTCTGGACCATTTGTTGTGGCCCTGGTTGACTTTCATCTGTACTTTTCAACAAGGGAAGGAAAAAGAGTTCAGTTGTATGTAGAATGAAGCAGTAAGTGTCATTATCTTTTTTTTTCCCCTCATGTTTATAGGCATAGGAGTGTTCAAAGAACACAACTCCAATCCTCTTTTGCCCTATAACATTTTAGTGGTCATTTGGTTTTCTTTGGCAGAAGTAATGGGTCTCTCCTTGGTCCTTCATCAAAACTTTTGAATTACAATGTCCATGACAGAATGAATTAAATATTGTTGATATTTTGATATGGTAAAGATTACTTTCACTTTCAATGAAGACAAAGGAAACCTTTCTAGGGACAGAGCCCAACCTTTGCAGGCATCCCAAACATTGCAGATGGTGTAAAATAATACCTAAGGTAACCTGTAGTGCTAGATAAACTGCTGACAATAAAATTCTAATGCCAGGCTAAGCAGCAGTTAAAGATATGGGAGTGATTATATAGACAGCAGGGATTTTTTTATTATTATGGACATGCCTGTTGCTTATTAGAACTGACAAGTATGAGGCTATGAAGTACTTTGCTTAGGATTATCTCTTGCCTACGATTTGATAGAATGGGTCAAGTAGAATCATACAATACTTTGTCTATGAAATTGAAGGCAAAAGTTCATGATCGTAGCCTACATGGTGACCCCACGTGTGAAAGTTTCCATGTGTGTAGATCCCTCATCTGCCAGGCACAAAGCAGATGTTTGGAGAAGCAAAGTGCACAAATAGTTCCTGTGTGCTGTGATTAGGTGTTTAAGTTGCCTGGGCTAGCCAACTATCTGAATGAATGCTAATCTTGGGGAGGTAGAGTAAAAACTAATTGCAGATGAATTTGATGTCCTTCTGGTTTATGTGATAAACCGATGATTTTTTTGGAAACAAGTAATCCCAGTAGGCTGAAAAACTTAAAGGTGTGATGAAAATTCTTTCCATATAGTCATAAATATGTATGTTTGCAACATTGAAAGGGTTTTTTTGCCTGGAAACTTCTATGCCTGAAGAGGACAAAATTATCTTCAGGGTATTTTGGAATAAGAGAAGTCTCTGTCATTAAAAGATAGAAAAATATAAAAGTTTTGAGAAAGACTGCTTATACTATAGAAAGTGTTGTGCAAAACAGGGTTTACAGGCTTGAATCCCAGTTTTAGTTGTCAGCTGTTTAATTAAAAGAATGGTTTCTGAAGGAGGCTTGTACTTGCTTTCTTACTTTAATTATAGCCTTATTTTGTCTGCCTAGGTGGTGCAAAAATTTTTAAAAACAAAGCTACTGTAAGTTAATTACAAGCTTAGACATCAATGTCCCATATAGTTTCCCAGAATCAAGGAATAGTTGAGGTTGGAAGGGACCTCTGGAGACATCTAGTCCAACCTCCTTGCTTAAAGCAGGTCAATGAGATCAGGTTTATCAAGACACTGTCCAACTGGATTTTAAATACAACCAAGAATGGAGGCTGTACAATCTCTCTGGGCAGCCTACGCCAGTGCTTGACCACCACCAAAGAAGTTCTTGTTTATTTTAAGTGGATCTTCTGGTATTTAATTTTGTTCCCATTGTGTTTTCTCCACTTACTGCATACCTCTGAAGACAGTCCATCTTTATTTTCTTTTTCCCCCCTCTTCAAGTATTTATACACACTGATATGGTGGGCTGACCCAATGAGTTGCAAGCCACTCCATCATTCCCCTCCTCAGCTGAGCAGGGGAGAAAGATATAATGAAAGGCTCATGGGTTGAGATAAGGACGAGGAGAGATCACTCACCATCATAGGCAAAACAGACTTGACTCGGGGAAATAAACTTTATTACCAATCAAGTCAGAGCAGGATAATGAGAAATAAAACCAAATCTTAGAATACCTTCCCTGCACCCCTTGATTTTTTTTTCTGGACTTAACTTCACTCCCAATTTCTCTACCTCCACCCCCACAGTAGTGCAGGGGAACAGGGAATGGGGGCTGCAGTCAGATCATCACACGTCTCTACTGCTCCTTTCTCCTCAGGGAAAGAGGAGCATTCCTCACACTCCTCCCCTGCTCCAGTGTAGGGTCCCTTCTATGTGGTGCAACCCTTCAGGAACAGGCTGCTCCAGTGTTGGTCCCCCACGAGATCACAAGTCTTGCCAACAAACCTGGTCCAGCAAGGGCTTCTCACAGGGTCACGGCCTCATCTGGGAATCCACCTGCTGCAGTGTGTGGTTCCCCATAGGCTATGAAAGAAATACATTTTCTTGACCAAATCAAATTGCTAAGAAAACTTAGTCTTATTTCCTGACCTACCTTTAGTAGTTATGTATGAAGGTAACTCTTACAACTCATTATCTGCCTGATACTTGCAGCTTCTCTCTAGTGTGTTCAATTTTCTACTAGGTACAAGTTGCTTTAATTTCCTGAATACTCTCTTTCTGGCTATTTCTTTTTAAGCTACAATACACTACATCTGAACCACCTAGATAAAAATCTGCATCCTGAATGCTGTTACTTCGGGAAGTTGTGCATTTTGCTGTGGTACTTGGTGGGAAAGTTACAGAATGTGCAAGCAAGCCAGTAAATAAAATCAAAGCATTTTAGGAAAAGCTTATTTTAAAGGTCTTTTAACACATAATTAGGCTATCACAGCAACCCATGCAGTTTCCTAATGCAGTTATGAGAAAGCTGGTTGGTTAATTGCTAGTGATTGTCTAGATATCCTATTGGAATCTCTCAAGTTGAAATTTAATTAAATTGAGGGATTCTCTATGTTTCTAGACAGAAATATTTGACTTGTCTTATCGAAGATGTGGTTTGCAGAAGAACTTAGCTTCTCCTATCCCTACAGAACCTGTATCTTCTTTTTGAATTAGATACTTAATAGAGGAGATGTGGCCGTATCACCAAGACTGTCTGAGTTCAAGAAGTGTTTGGACAACACTCTCAGGCACGTGGTGTGACTCTTGAGGTGTCCTGTGCAGGACCAGGAGTTGGAGAGTTGGATTTGATCATTCTGATGGGTCCCTTTCAACTCAGTATTTTCCATGATTCTGTGATTCTATGACTAAATGCCCCTGGGAAAAGAATCAAATACAAAGGGTGTAAAATTGCTTTCCTGTACGCTCTAAGATCCTACTAAGATATATGGTATCTTTTCCTAGAGAATATATTTGGAAGAAAAAAGTGTCTGTAGCCTCTTGTAGGTTTCTCCATTTAGGCAAAGAGAAGTGATAACATCACTCAATTTGGATAAAGTAACTCAGTCCACAGGACAGTACCTACTACCAGGGGATCAGCCAGCACAGGTTTAGGAAAGGCAGGTCCTGCTAGACCAGATCTCCTTTTATGACCAGTGACCCACCCAGTGGATGAGGAAAAGGCCGTGGATGTTGCCTATCTGGACTTCAGTAAAGGCTTCAATACTGCTTACCACAGCATTCTCCTGGAGAACCCACGGCTTGGACAGATGCACTCTTCACTGGGGTAAAGTCTGGTTGAATGGCTGGGCCATCAACCCAGAGAGTGACAGGGAATAGAGTTACATCCAACTGGTGGCCAATCACCAGTGGTATTCCCCAGGGGTCAGTATTTGGGCCAGTCCTGCTCGATATGTTTATTGATGATCTGGATGAGATGGTAGAGTTGCCCTCAGTAAACTTGCAGACAACACCAAAGTGGGTGGGAATGTTGATTTGCTAGAGGATACAAAAGCTCTGCACAAGGATCTGGACAGGCTGGATCGATGTGCTGAGGCCAATTGTATGAGGTTCAACAAGGTCAACACCAGAGAGACAAGTTATTCCAACACCCTATGGTGTTTAAATTATAACCCAACCCCAAAAACTAGTAGGGAGTGACTCCACTTCCTAAACCATATTTTTACCTCTGCTCAGATATCACAATCTGCATATTCTTTTGAGGTTTCTGTTCAAGTCTTTCAACACCTACCCTTCTATCCTGTCTGAAATATTTAAGCCTCTGTTGGTAGTTTTGTACCGCAGATGGTCTCAAATACAGCCCAGGGCTGAAAAAAATTTGTTTACAAAAGTGAAATAGCTAAAATTTCTTCTATGAAGAGCAGTAGGAGGAGACCTATATTAGCTCTCAGCTCTTCTACACCACTAGAAAGGATATTTCCATATTTGTGGGGTTTCACTTGGGCAGTTTCTCTTCTATACAATCGTTTTATTTCTTCCTGTAGTTACTCACCCTGACCATGTTCGATTCCAGAAACAGGTTGCCAGTTTCCAGGCCTGGGGCTGGAGGGAGTTCTGGGGCCACATCTGCTTGTGACAGTGGTTGACTTGTGGGGCATGTGCTGTGTTTGAGGCACTGAGTTGCTAGCTGAGGGAGGAGATGAGCAGGGGAGAGGCAGTGACAGGGTCTCCACAGAGTGTTTGCAGAGGTGAGGCCCAAACCACACAATATAAAGAAGGTGCCTCAGGTAGACACCAGGCTTGAAGGATAGTGGTGGGTAGTGACTGCCAAGAAAGGGGAGGCTGGAATGCCTGTCTCAGCAGAACAAGGCTCTTTCTTCTCTTTGATCTGTGTGTACAAAATGGGTACTGTGCTGCAATAGCCAATGCATGAGAACAAACTGCCCTGAGTCAGAGGTCAGAGCCAGCAGGGCTGGAATAGAGCACTGGTACCTAGAGGAAGTGGTTGTGGAAGTGGCATTAGTGGTTGGAGATTCATTTTTACATTGGATAGAAGCACTGAGTTGCCAGTCAGACATGCTGTTACAGGAGGTTTGTAGCTTGCTGGGGCCCAGATCTAGGCTGTTTTAGATGACTGCTAGAATTTATTTGTCCTTCCCAGTGCTACCCTTCACTGATTGCCTGCAGGGCATTAATGATGCCACCAAGTGACACCTAGAACAAATTAAGAGGGACTCTGAAACTCTGAAGGCAAAGGTGAAGGATGTGAGTGCTCAGGTTGTCTTGTCCTCAGTCTCAAGTGTGAAAGGGAAAACTTGTATGGAATGGATGCCTCTTGTAAATTACCAAGTGGTGGTGTGGCTGGAGTTGCACAAGGTGCTTCGGCTTTTGTAACTGTATTTCTCTTTTCAAGGAATGGCAGATGGGGTACCTCTGACAAAATGAGATGAAACCACCCTTAGCTATGGACTTGACAGCATAGTGTAAAGGGCTTTAAACCAGACATGGGGTGATAGCAGTTTAACAACAGAGAAGGAACAGAAATTAAGGGTGGCAAATACATGGAGTGAGGTGACTGAAGAGAGCCCCCAGGAAAAGTGAAAAGGTTCACAAGGTGCCAGCCCCAAGCACTTGCATGAGTGCGTGCAAAGTGCAGAAACAAAGGAGACGCAGGAGCTCAGTGTGTTGGTGCAGGGCTGTGATGACTCTGGAGTGACTGAGACACTGTGGAACAGACGGTGTGACTACTTACAGGATGTCTGGGAAGAGTGGTTTGGAAGGCAAAGAGTGGCAATTGCTTTCAGTGAAGGAGTGCTCCAAAAACCATGTGTGAGATTCTGGAGTGAAAGATGTGGCAGTCTGGGACACAGACTTGTACCCGACTGCCATTGGGTACTGACCCTTCAGGATGAAAACCAGACAAGTTTTTATCCTTTGCTAATAACTAGATGCTTTAACTGCCAAATGTAATAATGGCAGTAAGGCTTGTAGACCACAGCAATAACATAGTTGCTTATGAAAACATAGAACCTCATGTGCCTCAGGTGCCACATTCAGGTTCTTAACTGTGTTGTACTTTCCACTTACATCTTGCCTATGTCTGGCTCTCTGAAGTGTCGTGAGGAGAATCCAGCTGTAGGGTTGGGATTGAAGTGCTGTTGTCAGCAACACTTCTTGTGGGTTATCTAAAATAGATACATTCTGATTTCACACCTTCTTGATTATGTCTCTTTGTGAAGCAGAAAAGTGTTAATGCAGCAGAGTCCAGTTGCCAAGTCAGTGTAGGAGTTGAAATGGAATCAGAAGTCTCTCAGTTACTTCTCCTCATTTCATTCCTACAGAGTAAGTATAGGTGAATCTGCTTCGTGAGCTGATGCTGGTAAAGTACAGCTGGCTCTTAATGAATAGAGGTCATAGTGCCAAAAAGCCATCCTGTTTCACATTAGGATTTTTCTCCCCTCCTTCTGGAAAAAGGAGGAAATTTCCAAGCAGAAGGGATATTTGCAGAATGTTTTGTAGTTTATGTTATACCCTCCTTTCTGGAATATTATAAAAATGTGTCTAGCAGGTGCAGATATTAAATCAAAAGGTAAAAATTTAAAGAAAATCTCCAGTAACTAGTAAATATGTATTTCAGTTTACTTAACACCTGCTCAAATCTCTGACAGCTGAAATCAGAATGCCTATTAGGACAAGATGTAATTTTCATGTCTTTCTCAGCTGAGATTTCTTGTAGAAATGGGACCAACTATTCAGTCTTTCTTCAATCCCACTAGCTTTTAAAGGACCAAGCTTACTACTATAGGTAGGAGAAATCAAGTACTGGGATATTTTCTTCTGGGAAAAACCCGTAATAGATGATTCTGGTACAGGATGCTGAGGGCTTTTCTGAGTAATTCTTTTTAAAAAACCCAATTTGCTACAGTCCTGCTACCAAAGTCAAGGTGAAAATATTTCTGAGTAAGTTCAGTTACTTGCATGGTCTGCTAGACTGGAAAATTAGTAAGTTTTATAAACAGTAAAAACATGAGAAAAGCATCAGCTTTTACTATGCTATTTGCTAGAACGCTTTTCTGCTTTTATAGCTGGCTGTGTATGTTGGTCTTTGGAGTACTTTGTATTCAAAGAAAATTAATCTGAGTTACAAAAAAGCTTTAACATTGTATTACATAAATTGGCTTCTACAGCCACTGTGGCTAAGAGTTTTAAAGATCTCTGCTTCCTGATGTATAATTCCAACATGTTTATGCTTATGTAACTTTGGAATTGCACTAAAATTTCATATCCTATTACGAAAATATGTTGTAAAAATAAAGAAAAAATTCTGAATTGCTTTCTAAATGAGCAGAATTGGCAGGAATTTTACAACTGAATGAGGGCATCAAAGTCTAGTTGATTAGTAAGCTCTTAAGCCTCTATTTTTAAAAATGTTCTAACCAGCAATTTTTCTTTTGTGTCCTTGGTATTTCTTCTTAAGGAGAAAAACTGCAGTCTTCTGGAAGATGGAAGGATGGTTTACCTTGCAAATTTGTGCTGGAATCAAAACTATTAACTTAATAGCTGTTTTACTATGTTGAAAAAGTTATCAGTGGAGGGACTACTTTATTCCACAAAGCAAATAGTAGAGGGTATTTAGACAAGACTTACAGCTGATTTAGAAAACAAGGAAATTACTTTTTGTCCTTTTTTTTTTTTAAGTTCATTACCTTCACAGAAATTTATTTTACCAGAGAAAGAGTTGCAAGAAAACTTTTTCAATAGCTTTCTTTTTTTTTTTTTTTTTTGTTACTGAAACATTTTGGTATGAAGCAAAAGTCAAGAAGTTAACTTTCTCTTTAAGTCACAAGCCTCATAAGTCTACTTCTTAAAAGGCACAAATATGATTCCAAGTATATCCTAAGACAATTCCCCCACAAAAGATGTGAGAAAAGACTGCTAAAAATGATGCCAAAGTTTTTCTGGTCTAACAGTAAAGAGCTAAAAGCATTGTAAAACTGAAGACCATTTCCTTACAGTAATGATAAAGTAATTTTAAAATGCAGACCACAATTGCTGCCATATGACTGCCATTCATTATATGCCTTAAACAAAACTTTAGCAAACTATAAACAAATCTGCACCATTGATTGTATGCATACTTGGCAACTCTGTAATTTACATTGTATATTGCATATTTCTATAACTTCTGTTATCACCACAACTGGAGCTTACATTTTATTTTAGAGGGCATGAATACGGGTGGTAAATATGTACAGTTGACTTTATATGTATAATCGTATTTTTAGGCATATATATTATTTTGTACATGGCTGCAGTTGATAATCCAGACCACTCAGTAATGTGATTTACTGTTCAGTATATTTTCCTGAATGCTTGTTCAGAGGTGGACTTGTAGGAAACTTGTTGACCAAGGCACTGAGGGGCTAAGGAAGCCAAACATCCACTGTTTAATTTTGTCTCTTTGTAATTATGAAATCTGATAGAACAGATTCTTCTTGGTGGTGGTAAAGAGTCAGTACGGGGAAGCTGGGTTATTTTTGTCCTGTGGACTCTGACATGGGGCAATTGGAAGCACCAGAAGACTGAGTGGTACAGCCAATTATTATCTCAGGAAGGAACACTTAGAGGAAATTCAAGGTGGTGCTTTTAATGATACCACCTTAAATAGTAAGCAGTTAAGGAGGATAGCAGCAATGATTAAGGTGAAGTCTCCTCTGTCTGGGGGGCAGGGAGGGATGGGAGAGAGAGAGAAACCTCATGGGAGTAGAAAAAAGATGCTTTTCAAATATCTTCTACTGTGTTCAATAAATCTGAACTTTCTGATGTCTGAGGACTGAAGTCTATCTCCATGTCCCTGAAATAAAACTGCTGTGCAGTCTTCTTTTGGGTTTGGATTTGGTTTGTGGTGTATTGTTGTTGTTATTGGTGACGTTTTTGGGTTTGCTTTTTTTTTCTTTTTTTTTTGGTCCTCAGTGAAATGCTCCTTTTGGACTTCGGCAGCTTTGCACCACTTAAAATTGTGTATTGTCCAGAGACTACCACCAGATAGCAGTGTTGTTTCTGTGCTTAATGAGGAAGGAATTGATCTTTAGCAAAGTATCAGCCTTGTATTAAAGAAAGGCTAATGGAATTGACTTCCTTCTTGGTAGGGGCTGGTATGTCTTCAGCTCACATATCTTATTAGAGCAATTAAATTTAAATTTTAAAAAAACCCAGAAATTACGTTTTAACTGATTTTGAAGTTGAAATCAAATATATGGTGTGAGGTGATACCATGACAAGTTTGGGTTAATTTGGTATCCTTTCTATAGTAATATTGTACCTTTATAATAGCATAATATGAGGTGTGTGCCCAATAAATGAAAAACCAAACCACTCTGCGCACTTCAGTCCATATTTCACAAATGTAACTTCAGTTTTGAATTAAATATCCATTTCTTCTACCCTCAGTCTAAGTGTTTGTCTGGTTGTCGGGGTTGGCACTCGACACTGGAGTGTGACTTCTAAGACTTTATGTCTGCAGGGTGCAAGAGTCATAACCTGTGAACTGTTCGTAATTTTTTTAATACTGCACTTTTTGACTGCTTGTTGCAAAATTAACTGCGATGTCACCTTGCCAAAGACTAATGCAGAAGTTCCAAGAGTGAATAAAGGAACTAAAATATTACTGGCTATGCAGTTATCTTTGGACAGTCTCCAGGCTGAAGATGTTTTTTCATTGTAAACTACTAGAGGTCTCAGTGTGAGACTATTTCTTTGGACCCACCACAGGGACCCCATGAGTGCCAAACCTAGAGGGGGAGGAAAATTATTGTCAAATACTCGAGGAAACCCAGCAAGTGTGGTCTCATCACCACATAAATCCCCACGTAAGTCAGTTTTGCTGCATGGTTTCTTTGTTAAGGTCTCTCTTTAAAGCTGCAGTGTCAAAAATTTGAAGTCAGAACAAAAATGTATAAAAGATTGCCTTGGGCAAGTGGATTTTCAACCCTGAGTGCAAGTGCAGTACATTCTTGTTCAAACAGATGAACACTTTATAGTTAACTTCATTATTTTCTCATTTAAGAATAGCTGGTTTACTCCTGCTTATTCAAAGTGTGATGTATTAGCATGCAGGTTGTTTGTCAGTAGCTACTGGCACTGAAATTCCATTGTTGCATGAAAGTGGAAAGAGAGCCAAATGATTGATGAAGTGTTTTGTTTTATATGTGCTACAAGGTTCAGGACCTCTGAAACTCTGCCTGTATCTGCAATATAAACAAAATATTCCTCCCAAGGAATTGACTTTAAAGATGATGAGTGGATATCTTACAGTGGCCAGCAGGTGCTTACTGTCTAGTCCTACTGAGAAGTGCACACACCCCTTCTCCCCAGTCCAATTTTAGACTGAATTTTGATAGTTCTGCTTCATCTCTTAATGTTCCACCTATGACCTTTCCAAAGCACCAGTTTCTTTGACCAGACTGGGGAAGCTCAATTGTATTTGCAGTCGTCCTTGCACCTTCCTGGAGCATTCCCTGGAGTCATGCTCTAGAAGGTATAGAATACATGTTTGAATGACTTCTTTTAAATCAAATAGCATTTTTAACTCTTTTTTTCCCCCCAACTCATATCTCTGCCCTTAGCAAGTGTAGTTTTCTCAGTATATCATTCTGAGATATTGTGTGTGTATTGCATGTTGAACTAAATTTGTCAATCTTTCAGTCAGAGCATCACTATTGAATTACAGAGAATGACTAGTGGGATGAAAGTGTGCATATAGGAAACTCTTCACTTGGGCTAGTACAATCCTCTCACTTCTTCTTGCTCTCTTCAAGTCTCTCATTTATCCTGGAAAATAAGAAGGGAAAAACTGTTATAACAGCAGCAGTTATCTTAAAATTTGTATTTTAAAGCAGTTTCGAGTGATGCCATGCTATACTTTCAGCTATACTTTC
This sequence comes from Leptocoma aspasia, assembly GCA_013399835.1. Taxonomy (NCBI): domain Eukaryota; kingdom Metazoa; phylum Chordata; class Aves; order Passeriformes; family Nectariniidae; genus Leptocoma; species Leptocoma aspasia. Next base: position 1,182,114 of record VXAX01002273.1, on the reverse strand, counting down.
TCCAGAAAAAAGGGAAAGAGGGATAATAAGTGCTATGCTGAAGTTCTTGCCAATTATGTAATGGCCTCTTCATTGGGAAGAGGATTTTACTTGCCTAAAAATTAAGACAAATACATTGCAGCAAAGGGAATCTGGTATGGTATCTCCCAAAATATCTGCCAACTCCCATTGTAGAAAAGTTAAGGAAATAAAGTGCTTGGAGAAAGGCACTGTTAGTGCTCTGTCCAAAATCTTTTCTAACTGACCTAAAAGTGAAGAAACCAGCCGTGGTAAAAGCTGTAAGCTAATACAGTAGGAACGACAGAAGCACTCAATGTGTTTGAAAAGGGAAGAACAGAAGGACATTCTCTAGTAGCTGGCAACCTCCTATTTTTCCCTTGAAATGAAAAAATGAGAACCTTAGGAGGCTGGTGCAGAGAACTTCTTGGTACAACTTAGACAGAGTATTTTGCCCTAATATTTAAAAACTTCTCAACTTCTTACCCCCTGTCCCAAATAACCCAACCCACTCTGCTGAGAAAATCCCAAAAACCTGACAGCGTAGTCTGATGAGACACCGCTGTGGGCATAACTGTGTAACTTCTTGCTTAGACACCTGCCTGTTGGTTTGGGACAGCAATGCTGTGGCCTTCTGGACCACAGCAAACTTTACATTATCCTGTCCAGGTCCATGCAAGCCTTTTGGTGACTGTCAGATGTGGTTTGTGTATTTCTTGCTTTTGACTGTAACACGGTCTCTTTTGGTGAAGTCTCACTTTCTGCTTTTCTTCTCCTAAATACCCCCTTCCCTAGAAGTCTGGAAACTTCCCTTGTCCAATAGAATTGGACCATAAAATTCTCATATACAGCTCCTAGATTTAGAAAACAGCCTCTGAAGCTTCTGAATCTTCTAAAGTAGACCACCCCAAGTAATTACTGTCTGGTAACCAGTTGTGTTTGAAGCAGCAAAGTGGCTGGCACAAGTGGCCTTTAAAAAGAGTTTGCTAGATCTTTAACAATGAGGGAATGAGTCTGATCCTGATAATTTTTACCTGGTGAGGATCTGCTTAAAGCCTCTGAACAGAACAGAGAACAGATGTTCTTGTTGGCTTGTACAATGCCTGGTGGGATGCTGCATCCTACTGTGCTGGGAGTCAGTCTAAACAGGCATGGTGATTCAGTGGAGGTCCTCAGGAGCTTCTGTTACTTTTAGGCTCCCAAGATCAATTAAAGGTGACTTATTAGCCAAAAAGTAAGTACACATACATAGCAGAAAAAGGATATGGTAGGGTGCAGCAACTGGAAGCTAAAGCCATACTGCTGCAGACTGAAAAGACTCTCTTTAGTAGTGGAAGAAATGAACCTTTGGAAAAAGTGAGGAAAGGGTACTGGTGACTTCTGTACCAGCAGAGCTGCTCTTTCAAGGCTGCTCGTCTTTCAGACAGGATTTTTCTGATTTTCAATAATAAGCCTTATGACCCACATTTAGACATTTTGTTGGATTGGCCTTCTCTGGGCTTAATGCACGAACACTAATGTCTCTAGTCTCTGCTCTGTACATCAGCTTCAGTTCTGCTTTTGATTCTGTTAATGTTGCTCATGGCCTCTGGGCATGGTGCTGATGGAGAAAATTGGCCTACCATTTCTAAAATTTATGATACTGGTTGAATATTGAACTGACATTTGACATTCCCAAAGTGAAATTTGGAAAAGTGTACTTTTTGTTCCTACAACATAGATTCTATATTTGTTGGCTTCAAACATAGTTGGAGGCAAACTACTGAAGCCAGTGCTTTCTTGTTATATTTTTGATGAGGAAAATGATGACAGTCTTAGGGGCTGGGATCAGGATATCATATGTTTTTTAACAACCTCTAATTAGTAAAATGGTAAAAACGGTCTAAGAAGAGAAAGCTTGGATGGTGAAAGAATTTTTTTAGAAAGACCAGTGATTTAAAATGAACTATCGCTGGAAAAAAAAAAACTTATACAGGGGGTTAGCATTGGGTTTTTGCAGCTGACAGGATGGTTTCTTTGTCCCTGTTGGAGCTCTCACCTTCTTTTCCATTTCCCTCCCACTCTTCCAACTCACACACACCTTTGCTTCGTTTTACTGGTATTTATCCAGTAGCCAGTTTGTGTAACACTGCACACAAGCGCTTCTTGCAGAAAGTAGCTGGAGGTATGGCTGCTGTCATTTGCATTTTTGAAGATTGTTTTCAGTCTTTCTCTACTACAGCAGACGTCCCTGTTATGATAATGATGGATGGGAATATTTAAGAAATCACATCTTAAAAATGGGAACTTATTATGTACAAGTAACAATAATTGTCTTCTCTGACCTCCAGTATTCCTCAAAAATGATGAAAAATAGAGAAGTAGAAGTAGTTTTCTTGAAACTAGTGGGTTGTGATACTTTTGGCTGAAAATCTAGAAGTGGTTTAGCCTTGAAAAATATTAAAATTTGAAAGCAGAACTGGTGGAAATCAAGATTATCCTTCCAGTTTGGCTAGCCTAAATTTGTAATACTAGCTAATTTTTTAATGATCATTCTTAAACTAAACGGAGCCTCTGCATTATCTGTGGGTAAGTGCTTTTCTTTCTTCTGAAACATAATTTTAGACTGGATTGAGTTGAAGTTGGCATCATTCCCTGTGCTCCCTGTGATATCAAAGTGCACCATATATTTTAACTTTTTAGTAGCTTCTGCCAATGAAAACATAAGCTGTAATTAATAGTCTCAGCAGTTGCTCAGAACCCTTGCTGCCAAGGGTTCCTGGCCACAATTCTTAGTTTGTTGTATGCTGCAGATGCCTACTTCTGAACCTTGTTAACAATTTTTTTTTTTCCTCGCCGATGTGCCAATGATTAAAGGCTACTGCTGGCCAAAGAACTAGCCCTACTCCAAAAAAAAGGGCATGGCTATGAAAGAGTTAGTTTGATTCTGAAAAAATATTTTTGCGATAGCAAAACAGGAGCTAAGGACAAAAAAGGAGCCAAGATCCTTGTTGAGGTTAAAGCACCATCTCACATATCAGTCAATTAATTTTTCTAAAATATTTTTTTCTATAGAGTTCCATATTGCAGATGGAGTGTGTTCTGATGCTGAAAAATTACTCTACTCAATAAACATAGGGGTTAGCAGGTTAAGGTCTTATCTCTTTGCTCTCAGGAGCATCGTGTAATTAATTGCCCTAATAATCTCAGCCCTATAAGACTAGTAAAATCTCTTCCACAGTGATATGATACTTTTAAATTATTCAAGTATATATGTGTTTCTAAATATATGATCTGATTTCTGACTTTAGATGTAGTTTGAGAAGTGGAACTCTAACACAGGACCTTGAGGAAAAGGTAGTTTTTCTAGCCAAAAAATTAGGTCTAGTCTCCCTGGAATTTTTTCATTCTCTATTTGTGGGGTTAGACCACACAAAATGGTTTTATATTATTGACAACTGAAATTGGCTGATGAACTTGCTTTTGCTGAATTTGATGTTAGACAAGTGTTTTTATATCCTGTAGGAATGTTTAATTTTTTCTCCCTGCATTGCCTTCATGGTAGTCTTGCTAATGTAACATAAGCTGGATGTTGGTGTGGCAAGACTCTGATGTCTCATTCAGCTCTTTGCTGTTCTTCCAAAGAAGCTTTTGTTCTGCTTATTTCATTTTTTGTGACTGAGTCTCCTGTGGAAAGTGCAGTGTGGGTGGTTCAAACACTGTATCTGATCAGATGCTGTTTACACAGGGCATCTGATTAATGAGCACATGTCTGAGTGGGATTAATTCTGTAATAAGCGCCTTGGACAGACACAAATCTAAGGAATGGATTCAGGCCATCTTATTCTGTCATCTTATTCTGTAGAGCTTAGTGACTAAGCCGAGTGAAGTTTCAAATGGAAACCTCAAAGTTGAAAAACCTATGTGTAATTGATGTCTTTTCTAGTATTGTCATTTCTATACTTCTCTCTACTTTTTCAGAACAATAATGGTTTGAAGAGAGCTAATTAAATGTTTTAGTGCTATTTATTTCGTGTAGCATTCTGTGAGTACTTGATATGTCCCAGCAGGCAGTGCCTAAATGTGTCTGAAATTTAGCTTTGTCTCATTTTTAAACATGAATCTCCTCCTTCTTTTCTGTCTTTCTTTGTTCACCTGGTAATACACTACTTTTATAGTATCTAAATGTTCCTTGTACACATTTTGTATTTATTATACTCCTTTATACTATGTCAGCCTTATCAAAAGAAGATCTGAAGTGCTCATGTAATTTGTGAATCTCTTTGCTTCGGTCTTTTAATAAATTCTATAATAGGCTTAGCTCTTAGGAGGGTGATGTTTCCTATTTTTGGAAACACTGCTGTATTTGATGAGTCATAGGACTATCATCTTAGCTATTTCTTTAAATCTTGCATTTGAAGGGAAAAAAAATCTTCATAGAAATAAACTTCCCAGGTTGGAGTTCGTTAAATGCTCTAAACTGAACTTCAGCTGCCAGGACAAGTTTACATCTAACTTGAATCTCAGAAGTCATTTTTGCTGTATCAGAGGTGTTGGTTTGAGTGCTTGGCAAGATAGCCTGAGGGTCAATGACTTGTTTTTGTCACTATCATGCAATTGAATTACAGGAGTCGTTTAACAACCAAATGGGGTGTGAATTAAACATTCCTAATTTGCTGACTCTGTGACACCAAGAGGACCAGTCATACTGCTATGACAATTCCATCAGCAAGGCATTCCATCTGTCCTGAGAAGTAAAAGATGAGCTGTGGAACAGCTGGCCAGCTTCAAAGACATGGTTTGAAAAACATTGTTGATCTTGGTCTGTTACGATTCGTAAAGCTTGAGGACAGTGATTGCTTGCAACTTTGGCAACACTCTCTCCATGCTTGCACTCCCCACTGGACTTGCACCAGTGGAGAACCAAGAACTAGTGGGATTAGAGGGGCTGAAGCTGTCAATGCTATGTTTGACCTCATATCTTAGCAAGGTTGTGCTGGTTCACGTGCAATAGCAGTAGAACTGGTAGTGTAAGACAGTGTGGGGAGCCTGCACTGAAACATGAACCTTCCAGGTAGAAGGTCCATTCCTGCAGTGTATTTCCAAGTGTGGGAGCTCTGGTGGGGAACAGTTTTGTGTAGGTCCATTTTGGTCCATTTTAGTATTATTGTCGTTAAGTACCTTCCTCTAAGTAGGAATTAAAGTTAACATTGCTGCAAATGGAGTGGTGTCTGTGCTATGACAGGAGTGTAAGTTATGGGAGAACAGTAGGATGTAAGTTACCCCCTAATTTAAGGGGTTAAAAAGGGGTTAAAAAAAAGGGGTTAAAAACCTAATTTAAGGGGTTAAATTAGACTTAAAAACATAACTAGAGAAGACTTAAAATTCTTCTTAAAAAATTAAATTAGACTTAAAAACATAACTAGAGAAGAAATCTTGATGAAATAATGGAGAGGTTCCTGCTCCTAATTATCCTCAAATGGATCCTACCTCTAGAGGTCTTGAACTGCTGCAGGAAGAGCCTCTCCTGAGAGAATGCTTTGAAGGTCAGCCTTCCCCAGCGAAGGGGGTAGCCAAGGTAGCCAAGCTACCTTCAAGAGGTAGCTCTTGGCTTCTGAGGCAGCTGTGGAGGATGCTTCAGGACTGCTGAGCAGCTGAACACGAGATTCTCCTGTTGGTATCAAGAACAAGTGCACAAAAAACTGCTTCTATCTCCTATCATAATTTGATCAGTAAAAAGCAGGGTTTTGAGATCTTGACAGCTTTTCATTTCTAGAATATAATTTTGATCAAATAAGCTATAAGAAATAAGGGGTTTTTTTGTCTTCTCTGTTCAGGAAATAGGAAAAAAAAAGTAGTGAGAGAGAGCAAGCATTTTGACTTGCATAGTAAAACACTGAAACCACTTAGAACTGTAAGCTTTCTGTCTTCCCATGACTTCTTGCTATAATTCTTTTCTAGTCTAGTGGTTTACCTACAAACATGCATCCATCAGGACTGTGCAACTCCACAGGCAGGAGACCTGGCAACAATTGTGTGTACAGAAATCTGTGTTTGTGTGGAAGAACTGATGGGACATGGTGTGCTGTGAAAAGTTAAACTGGAAAATCAAAACCTGACTGTCTTTAAACAGAAATATAATCTATTTCCTCTCTGCAAGAGCTTACTAGATTTCACAGGTGGACAGTGGTATCTCTTTGCTTGTGTTCATTGCTGTAGTCTGCCATCCAACAAGAGCTGATGTAGCCCACACTCAACTTGGTATCACTGCAGCTTTCTAATAAACTATGCTGGAAGTAAGCATACTTGAGTATCTCTTGCACTTGCTACTGTGTATAGACTTAAACTGTGTTCTTGAAAGCTTCAGTCTACAGCAGATACTATGCCAGAAAAGTTTAGAAGAAGACAGTCACTTTCTCACCCACAAGTTAGTGCCCGTGATTATTTTTTGCTACAAAATTTATTCTAAAATTAACATTTAGCCAAATAACCAATAACATCTGGCTTCTCTTTCCCACATAGAATCACAGAATTAGTTGCCTTAAAAAAGATCTCTGTAGGTCGCCTGATCCAATCTCCTGCCTAGAGCAGGGTGAACGCATGGGATCACATGATAGTCTAAATTGGAAGGGGCCCACAGCTCTTCAGTGAATGCCCTGTACAGTGATTAAATCCACAACCTTGGTGTTACTAGCACTATGCACTAACCAACTGAGCTAGATGAGGCTACCAGCACATCATGAAGAAGTATTATTTAGCTACCACTCTGTGACCAGAAATTTTGAGTTTCCAGCTCTGAGCTGCTTTAGTGACAGCATGCTAAATTAGTCACTGAGTAGCAGCAGCAAGTATGTGCTTTATTAGCTAAAGTTGCAGGTACTTGCTGCTAATATTTAAAAATAAAATACTGAAACAAAAGCCCTGGAAAATACTTCTGCCTTGGTTCCATGAGTATGTGCTTTCCCTGAGGTGACACAATGTACAGGTGCAAGTAGCACTGTGTAAGTAGAGGACTGTGTGGCAGCCCTAACTGGCAGGGCTCTCTTGGACAAAAACTATGCCCCTAATGAATGTGATGAACTGTTTTCAAGCTCTTTCTGAAGCCAATATATGGAAAATATTGCAAGCCTTATGTTGGAAAGCTTTTGTTTTTTTCCTTCTTGAGTATGGGATCTTACTGTGAGTTTGGAAAGGCATACCTCTGCCACTAATTCTGCTGGTCTGAAAGAGGGGAGACCCTGCCAGTCTGCAAAGCTGCTTTTCACTATGTTAAGTAGATGGCAGGGTGTGGTAAATTAAAAAAAATCAGAAAAACAAAACAAAAAGCGGGCTTAGGAAATTGATTGAAGCAAGAGCTCCACTAATTATGTCTGAGGCTACACAGAGGGAGCTCAACACTGGATACATTTTTCAAACTGTTGGAAGGCAAAAAAATTAATTGCAGTCCCAGTCACCAGCTGAGGTCATTTATTTAAGGGGAAATGGTGCTATGGTGCTTCTTAGTTTATATGGGTGGATATGCTTTACATAGCTGGACTTGTAACATGATATTTATTATGTTCTTAAAAGAAGACCATACTCCAAAAAGATAAAATTTAAGTTCTCTTGTGGGAGGTGGTGGCACTCTTCACTGAAAGCAAGATGTCTGATTTCTTTTGCTGCTGTGCATCCTGGTGGCATTTTGAAAACTGTTCAGTTCAATAATATGGGTATTGCATATGAGTTCCTCTTTTGGTCTAATAATGTGAAAGGCAGAACAAAATGTGGTTTGCCAGAAGTGCTGCAACTTGTGGAATGGTACAGACAGAATGTTGAGCTGCTCTTTTTTTTGTGCAACACTGGCAAATTCCTCTTGTAATGACAGCAAGCAGAGAGTGAACCTGCCTTTACATGTGGGCTAATGATCCTTGCTGTCTCTTCTTGTTTAGGCCTCTCAGTCTTGGGATGAATTGTGACACAGATGAAGCAACCAGCCATAGTTATATTGATCTTTGGTAAAGGAAGCAGCTTGTTTGAGGCAAACCATTTATTTTTGCTTGTCATGTTCTGCAGTTATAAAGCTTAGGCAGGAGTATCAGTTTAAGTAAACTGGTGCAAAGATTTTGGAATATAATGAAAATTGATTTTTGGTGTGCTGGTATGAGAAGTCTTGATGGAAGGGACTACTTCAAACTCACCACTTGTACTGGAATTGGAATGTGTCGGGATTGTCGATTATAAAATTTGAACTGCAAGCAGTAAATACAGACACTGTGTTTGTTACCATGACCTCAACTATTGGAGCCAGAGAACTCTTAGAACTCTTTAGGGAAAGCCCATGGAAAGACAAGAACAGGGCAGGAGCATCCTGTCCACTGTCACAGCTTCCTTTCAGCAATGAGGTCACAGTCAGAATACATGTTTGTGGCTATGTATAGGGCTAGTGGATATTGGCTATTACAAAACCTTTGCTGAAGTTGAGAAAGGAAAGAAGGATCCTGCAAGGTAGGATATCACTTAAGTAGCAGACCTTCAATAAGCACTTGGGAATGTGATGTTGCTATGTATTTCAGTCTTGGTTTGAAGTTTCTAATCTCTTATTCTGGAAAGTCAATTTTGAAATAGAGAAGTTGCTCACAGCAATAAAATTCATTGTTTATCTATGGTGTTATTTTGGAGGATATATGAAGAGATTCTGACTTCTCAGCAGCTCAAAGGTGTATTTGTTTTGGTAGCAATTTGCTTACAGTGTTTTATGATGGTGCAATGACAGAAATTGGTTGGTCTATCAGTAAAAGGCTTTTAAGACTGAGATCATATTCCACCGACCGACTTGCACGAAATTCAAATGTTAATTTATGTTTTTTGGAAAAGCATATGAAGCCAAAATTGCTATTTACAACATCTGGAGAGAATATTTACTGCACTGGGTTCAATCCATTCATCTGTTGGGACAGAGCTCATTGAGGGGAAAGGAGAAGAAGGTGGAGGGCAACACAGGAACATTTCTTTTCCTCTCTGAACTTCATCTTCTCTGTTAAAGAAGTTTGACATTTCAGTGTAGAGCTGATTAAATTATTCCCAGAGATTTAACATCTGTATCACTTAACCAGCTCAAGTGATTGGAGTGAAGAGGCTGAACAAAAAACCTTAATGTAACTCTGTAGTTTTTATTTCACACAATCTGTTACTGGGAGACTGAGGAGAAGGTTGTAGAAACCTCTGTATTCACTGTATATCTTCATTGTGAATATTGGACAATGTTCTAGCATAGAGAAATAGACAGTATTATGAAAAACTAATTAAAAAGTTGTTTACTGATTGTTGTCCAGTGCAGGTGCTTTAAAATTACTGTGGGAAGTGAGGGGGCGAAATTGAAATGTTACTGTTTTGTTAAAAAAGGGTTTTCAGTCCTTTGTATTTTTATTTTCTAAGCAGCTATTGCCATTCATTTTCACCATAAATAGTTTAACAAATGGCTTTTTTCTGCAAAAGGGAACTGACATGGGCTGTTAATGATTGTTGAAAAATACATTTTAATGAAAGTAAAACATTAGGATAATTTAAAGCAGAGACTTAAAAAACAAGCCTTGAAGCTACCAACCCTTTTATAAAAGTTCAACCTATCTTGTTTGAATGTTCCTGTGTAATGAATGACTTTCCTGTTGTAAAATGCAACTGTAGAAGCGTAGCTGGAAAGCGGGGAGTAATATATACAGACAGTTATCCAGATGGAATGGCAAGATTTGTTTATCACTTCATAAATGTATCAGATTTAAAACATATATTTTATATTATCTACACTTGTGATGGCTCTGTGCTGATGTATCTGGGGACTGGAAGCTCCTAATTCATCACAGCTTTTTGAGAGGTCCTCAACTACCATGGCAGGTATGAGACTCCAGGGAAAATGAAGATTTTTCTTTCCTCATTTATTTTGTATACTTTAGGGAGAAGAAAGCATTTTGCTTTGATAAATCTCTTTAAGTATGACAAAGTAAGAAAATGAAATCTGAAAAGCAGAAATGAGCAGAGCATCAGGATAAATTATTTGTAACAGGATATTAAAGTTGGTAGTTTTTGTGGGGGGTGTTTGTCTGTTTGTTTGTTTGGTGGGTTTGGGTTTTCTTTGGTCTGGGAGGGGGTTTGTTTGTTTGTTTTCCTACTACAAAACTGGACACACTATTCTAGATGTGCTCTTGCGAATAGAAAATAGAAGGAAATAAACAGTTCCGTTACCCTGCTAGCATGCATTGTGGTATGTAGGTGATTTTCTTTGCTGCCAGAAGGGGCAAATTGCTGACTGTTTTTTAACTTGCTGTCTATCAACACACCCAGACTTTCTCTGAATAGATACTCTCTAGTTTATCAGCCTTTGGCCTGTGCTGTTGTGTAGGGTTATTTCATCCCATGTGCAGGGCTTGATGCGTGCATCTGTTGAACTTCTCAAGCTTTCTTGCCAGCCCATTTTTCAAACGTGTACAGGCTCCTGAGTAGTAACTTGCTCCAGTGTACTGAGTGACTCCAATCTGGTATCTTATTTGCTGAGAGTGAACTCTGCCTGCATCCTGGTCAATAATAAGGACAACAAGCACTACTGACCATGTCATCAATCTTTGATGAGCCCTGCTATGTGGCTGCCTTTGGACTTTGTTCAGTAGTCCCGTCAGGGACTGGAGTTTGATTGACTGGCTCATGGCTCTCAAGAGTCTTTCGATAGCCTTCTCTAAGGTGAATACACAATTTGTCTTGTTATATTGGGAATATCCTCTGATTGCCATGACCTTTCTTTGAGTGTCTATAAAGAATGATTGCATCAGTACAAAAGTTTTAGGGTCCTTCTTGTCTGCAGAAATATAAATCAGCTTCTGCCACTGTTACACTGCTGAAGGGCAACAAAAGATGGAGCAACTATTATTGGGTTGCCATTTCAATCAGGAAGAAATGCCTGGCAGATGTAGAAAAGGAGAATTCTGAAGGGCTCTCTGGGTGGAAATACCAGAGCAGAAAAGCCTAGTAGCCTAGCTCTGGTTTCATAGGTAGTTAAAACACTCTGTGTGCATGCCTGGGAACAAAGATGAGGAAAACATTGCATGCTGATGAGGTTCTTGGTTTGTTGGTTTTGGTTTTTTGTGTTTTTTTGTTTTTGTTTTTTTTAATTATTAGTTGTTTATAGGCCCCTCAGTAGTTGCACTGAGTGTTTAAATAACTGACTAAGCCCTTAAAAGCTGTTTTGGTTCTTTGCAATTGCAAGTGCAAAGGAGCCAAAGAATGTGTAGGACACTTCTCTGTTCCTCTGCATGGTATGGCGGGACTGTCAAAGGGGAGGGGCTCTGGGTAGTTTTTGGAGAATTTGCTTTGGGAAAATGTTGTGCACTGTCCTGTCTGGAAAAAGAACGTGTGGAGTTTTTCAATTACAGTAGGAACTGCACATTCGCAGTGTGTGAGTGTGGCTTAGCTTGGTTTGGCTTAGAAGGGTGTCTGATGCAATCTGATATTCCATTAAATTTCAGTACTATATACTAGTTGTATTTCCCTCTGCCTTTGGATTCATGTACATGTACAAAGAGACTTAACTCTGTAGGTGCTGTAATGTTAAGTTTTCAAGCAGTTATTTTGCAAATGATGCTTGAACCATGCTATAGAGAGGTTGTGAGGACAGAACAAGTCATTGTTAACATCCAAGTGCATTTTACTCTAGTTGACTTTACAAGAGGCTGCCGTATCATGTTTCCATTGAAGTCTGAGAACTGAAAAGGCTTGCAGACAGATTTGGTTCTGCAAGACACTAGAAAAACTGTGGGGGATCCAATACTTCAAGGAAAAACAAAGGCAAGAAGTTATTGCAGGCTATGTCACTGTGGCTTACTAAAGTAATTCCTCAGAAGGGAAGTGTCTGAGCTACACCAGCTGGCCATTTTGCTGGCATTTGTGAAGAAGATGCATTGAGTTAGAACAAATAACAAGTTTATTATACTTTACTGATCAGCTTAAATATTCTGTTTGTTTTGTTTGCCTGTTTTTTTTAAGGAACAACCAAAATAATCTGTCCTTGGATATGTGAATGTGGGGAATGATTCTGTCCTGAATTGCTAGAAGTGATCCAGTCCATCTCTTCAATTTTTAACTCCTGTGAGAAAAGTTAAGCTAAAAATGTGGCACGGAGCAGATTAAATCAACATACCGTGGCATTATAATGAATTGAAAATCTGATGTCAGTCTGCTGATAAATTTAGGCTGGCAGGAGGTGTGCATGGTTCGTTGACAAATAATAAGATCATTTAGCCAAGGTGTATATCATGTTACAGCATGGGATCTAGGTGCCTTGTGCCAAAAGCAAAATTTACAGGGAAGCAAAGCTACAAAACTGCTGCTTCCAAAGCACATGCTGGGAAGGCTCTCTGTAAGGATTAGGTATGTAATGAGGTGCTTATTCTCTTCAAGGCTGGGGCAAAAAAATAGGACATGTACCTATCTTGAAAAGGGCCAACTGGCTGCACATTTGTAGTGGGGTCTGGCATGGCCTTTGTTACTTTCATAAAAAAACTCATGGAGCCTGTGCCTCTGTTCCTTTCACACATGTAACAGCAGTGAATACGATCTCCTGCCTCTGTTTATTGTTCTTTTGGTGTTGTTTCCTTGGCTTAAGTAACAGCAGAAGTTGTGGACCAACCAGTTAATACAAGTAACACAGAGCTATGCTAGGATATTGTCCTTGCTATTCAAGGACAAGAGGAGCTGGCATAAGAGCTGGCATAATAGCCAGGAGGCATTAGTCTAATCATTAGGTATAGCATATATTTCTAATGTTTTTATTTGCCTTCCTAGGGAGGCCCTAAGGTATTTTGCTCTCAGATATGTCAGGAATACTTCAGTTACTGTACTGTTTTACTCCTGAAACATGCATGTGCTCTTTTGAGCAAACTTCTCGGCCTTGTTGGCTGAGCTCTCTCTTGTTTTTGAGAAGGTCTAACCTCTGTTGTGAAGCATTCTTGACTTGCATTCATGTCATCAAAGAAGATGAACAATGTCTTCCAACTTGCAATTCTCTTATTCTAAATTCTTTTGAATTCACTAAGGATACTTAATTTTGCTGTTACCAGTGTTTTTATGCTTGCATCTTCTGTAGAGAGATACATAACTCTGACTGGTTTTTGGGTCAGAAAAGCAGATCAGTCCTTAAATCCATTGTGCTGTATATAGCAATTATATGTGAAAAGACATTGCAAACCTTCTTGTATCAATTTTTTCCTAAATATGTTTTGAAACTCCTTCTGTTTTGGGTGTCTGTTATTAAATTTTCGTCGGACATGGGGGAAAAGTGAAATTCTGTAAATGTTAATAAACATAAAAATGAATATTACTCAGTTTTTTTAGGCTTTTGTTTCAAAAAAATTCTATGGAGCTGCCAAGGGAGACTGTCCCTGTGATGGAGATACGGCTTGGCATTCCTATGTTTTGTGGGCATTCTTGTCACCCTGGTTAAATCCAGAAGTTTATGTTCATTCGGCATGCCCCAGCCTGGAGTTTGTCAAGAATTAGTCCTTGTGTTTGGCTCCTGACATAGTCCCATAAAGTGTGGCCTGTTCTGAGTTTACTTCTTAATTTGGTACTGCTTTTATATGGTCAAGGGTTTTTCTAAAATTATCACTTACTCTGGTTGCCAAAGATTGTGTGATGCTGAAAAATCCCCCCATGAGGAAAAGCCCAGGTGTTGCAGTACAGAAGTGTATGTGTTGTCAGGGGCTGGTAGGTCTGGCTGCATCTGTTCTGAAGTCTGCAGAACAAGCCAAGGATAAAGGCCTTTCAGTCCAGGAGAGATGCTGTGCTGTCTCACAGGTGGAATGCAAAGTCAGCCAGAGAACCAATGTGGGTACCAATACTGAACAGCAACACATATGATCACAGAATCACAGAATATTCTGAGCTGGAAGGGACTCACAAGGATCACTGAGTCCAACCCCTGGCTCTGCACAGAAGAGTCACACCCTGTGCCTGAGAGCATTGTCCAAACACCTCTTGAACTCTGTCAGGATGGTGCTGTGACCACTTCCCTGGGGAGCCTGTTCCAGTGCCCAGCCACTCTCCAGGTGAAAAGCATTTTTCTAACATCCAGCCTAAACCTCTCCTGACACAATTTCAGGCCATTCCCTCGGGTGCTGTCACTGGACACCACAGAGAAGAGATCAGTGCCTGCCCCCCGCCTTCACCTCACAGGGAGGTTGTAGGTGAGGTCTCCACTCAGTCTCCCGCTTATAGAGCACTAGACTGGGATAATGTCATCTGCCTGGGTTTGGAGGGGCTGGGCCATCTGGGATCATCAGCATAGCTAAGGCTATGCAGCTTAATCCTTCACTTGGGTTATCCTTGGGTTGCAATCCTTCATGCTCCTACAGAAGGGAAGCTAAAGTTATCCTCCAAGAAAGCCACCTCAGGGCTAAACCTCAGCTACCAAAATTATTTGGATTGCTTCAGCTATAGAGATTAGTTATGAGCTGATCTTTGGATTTGAGTAGCTGCTTACATGTGAGCTGTTACTCAGCTGATGAGCCTGTAGGAGCTCAAATTGGCTTTGCAGAGCACCAGTTTTGACTGGGCAGCTTCCAGGGAGAGTTGACAAGGAATGTCTGGTCACTGAACCTCTCTGTTTCCATGGTGTTGCCTCACAAAACAGTTGATGCTTGGCCAACTTGTAGTTTCTAAACTTAAAGTACTAAAATCACACAGCTAGAACATTCTGTTGGGTTTTACAGTCTCATGATGGCTAAGGAAAACTGAGGTGGTACCACTGGGTACCACAGCAACCAGACAATGCTGTTTGGGATAGATATATCTTAACTTTGTTTCAGTTAGAGGGTGCAAAAAGTGTCGAAAGTGTAATGCTAGCCATCAGTTGTTGAAGAGGTCACTGTTGGATGGAGTGACAAAGGTAAAGATGTAAAACCAGAAAGGCCCTAAAGCACAAAGTAACCCCTTTGGTGTTCAAAAGTCTGGAAATTTTCTCTTGTGACTGTACAACATGCAAAAAATGTATGGCTCAGTGTAATGGGTTTCTTTAAACTTGTTGAGAGCTTGCTTTGATCATCAAAGAATGGAGTCAACAGGCAGTTATAAAAAACGGAATGGTCCTCCTATATTTGATTTGAGATTGTAGATGCATCTTCTCATGTCATATATAAAGACGAGCCATCTCTGCAGAATGCAGCTGCTAAAGAGTTACTGAACTGGACACTGGATGCCAATATCACTCTGCAGAAACCAGTAGTGGAAAGTTGTTTGATGTTTTTTACTAATATTGCAGTGGCTGCTCCAATGCCAGAAGTGTTTTATTAGTTGTTTTCTAAACTGGGATAAAGTGTGGGTGAAGTACTAGGATGAAACATACGTTTCATTTTACTTTCTTGAGAGGCTGAGTACAGAAGGATTGTTGATTTATATTTGACCTGTATTAAAGTACATGAGATTTTAGAATCATCCACAGCAGTATACTTTGTAATGGAAATAACATCATCTTTCCAGTTGGCCCTTTTAAAAATTCATTAATCTGTTCTGCTGGTCTTGGTTACTTTGAAATATCTTGCAGAAGGGAATTTTCTTTGCTAACTCAATATACTCAAAATCAGAACCGAAAATCCTGATACTGACTGAACAAATCCATGACATCTGTGGCAATTTTAAAAATCCCATAGTTATGGGCAGAATTCCAGGATGAGTAGGATTTCTAAATTTTAAGACAGTGGTTTATGTCCTCTGTCCTTATGCGTAGGAGTTCATGACACAGTGGGAAGAGAACTTCATTCACTGTTAAAATTGTTGTCAATTACATGCTTCTAATCTTCAAATGGCTGTCAGAGGCCTCATTGAGGGTTTGCATTCTTTGTTGTTTTGTTGGGGTTTTTGTTTGTTTTGTTTTTCTTTTTTTTAAGAGATATCTTGTTCTTCTGAAGGCTTAGAAATTATGAAGTTGCCAACTTGGTCACTATTACCACAAAAATTAGTGTGCAGAATACTCAAAGAAGCACACTGTTGTTCAACCACATGATTCATTCAACAGGGAAACATTGGATTTGGCAAACCTAACTGCCATATTGAAACACTTGAGTGGGAAAATATACTTTCTCTGTTTCATGTCAGTCCAACATGCCATCTCATGTGCTGGAGCTAGCATGAAAAATCATTACATCCCAGAGATGCAGCCTCTGGGTAAAAGTAATCAGTGGATGAAATGGTAATGGTGCTGATTTCATTATTCTGCCTTAGCCTTTCCCTTCAAGTATGCCTTAGAGATAATACTAACCTGGAAGGAGCTGGTTTTAGTACTATGAGAGAAGAAAATTACTTCTTCAAAGTTTTATTAGCTGATATGGAAAAATGTATAAGAGTTTCTCTAAGATTCATCAGCTGTAAGGGAAGTGAGAAGCTGTTTAATAGTAGGGTCCATTTGCTGTATTTTAAGGGGAGGGTTATAAAAAGACGCTTGTGAGGCACTAGTCTGACTTTAATTAGGATTACTATGTTGCTTAGTTGCCTGTGTGTGTATCAAAAATGGCTGGCAGGGATTCAGAGGTTGAAGAAACTGGATTTCTCAAAGATTGTCCTGTTCATCAGTCACATACTCTGACTTCTGCTCCTGTTAGTCTAAATGTGTGGTGCTCCTTATAACTTTCTCACTCTGATGGGTCTTAAAGATGTTCCCCCTCTGGAATGTGTGGTGGCTGAGGCTCATGGCCAGCTCAGAGATGGTGAGGCTCAGAGATAGCTCCCTGGATGTGATCCCACCTTGTTCTGAACTGCAGCCCTGGCAGTAGGAGCCACAAGTTCCCCACAGCTGGGCTGTGGCGACTGACTTACTCACAACAAGAAGCTGAGCCCAGAATTTGCAGGAATTGGGAGTGGCGCAGGCAGAGTCCTGCTTGGGGCAAAGCAGTAGGAGAGCTCTAGGGACAGGATTTGAGGAGCAGTATCGATTCTCCTAAGATAAATTACTTGTTAGTAGAATTGCCTTGTTTAAAGTTTAGGGCTTGGCATGCTTCAAAGATCCCAGACCCAAGGGGAGGTTAACAAAGCTTGGGAAGAAGAGTGCTAATGATAGTGAACACAAAGAATGCAGAACATAGAACTTGGCAAGAACATCCAGGAAAAGAAGGTACTAACTAAACTAACTCAGCAACTGTGTCAAAATCTATTCCAGCTGGGTAAAGGGTAATTCTCACAGGGGGAGATCACAACCAAATGGCCTCTGACTCAAATGGAAGACCCTAATTGTGCACGGTAGCTAATAATGAATTAAAGAATATCTTGCACAATCAACTTTTTTATGAGTAAACAATAATAGAGCAATAAACATTGAATTTTTATTAGATGGAATATATTAGAGTAACAATGTATAAATAATGGTTGTCTTCTCTGCTCAGTGTGCCAGCTTTGTGGATTTACCACCTGGTACACATCCATATGCAAATATGAAATAAATCATTACCTGGTGTCTTACTGCACACTGGGCGACGAATCCTAATTTTGGGAGAACAGTTTTCTGGTGATCCAGGTAGGACAAGCCTAAAAGGCCTTGCTGAGTCCAGCTGTACCTGAAGTGAAGGGGTGTGGTTGAATGGATTCCAGCACACACCAACTTTTGGTTTGAGGACCCTGGACAACCCGTCCTGTGTAATGTTTGTAACCTATCATCATGCTAGGACTGAAATAAAAAATGAGGTTGCTTTCCTCTGTGGAACACAGAACATGGGCCCAGTGTGTACAAGATAAATGGTAAACTGCTGGTGTCCAGAAACATAAATTCTGTAAAGCAATGTAATGATTTTCTGAAACCATATAAAATTGAGAATGGTTCCTAACCTTCATGAATTTGGGGCAAGGAGAATACTCTAATCAATGTGTGTCTCAGAAATTTGGCATTTTTACACATTTGCTTTCAAAATAAGTTTTATTTAAGTTTTAGAAGTTTTCCTTGCTGTGTGTGATTTATTTTATATTTTTAGAGAACAGAGAAGTTAATTTTTTTTTAAGTAGAATAGAATGCATTGGAGAATACAGACATTCTTGTTTTATTTTTTCTTACTGTCATTTAAGACTTAGACAAAGCTAAACAACTGAAAGAAATATTACTTTAAACAAAATGCAGTCCTTTAGTTCTTGGTGTGTTTCTTTTTCAAACAATTTCTGTTCAAATAATTCTGTTCTTGTCTGGCAACAGACAAAAATATATTCTTCTGAAAGAGCAATCAAGAGCTAATCCATCCATCTCTGCTAAAACTCCCCAAAACCGGGAACCCTTCAAATATGTCCCAGGTCCCTACACTCAGCTCACAGAAACTGAAGGCTCTCTGTGACTGTGTACCAGACTTCTTTTTCTTTGCAAGCATTTCCCCAGAGAACTGAGGCCCTGAGCAGACATTGCTGTTCAGCATCAGGATTTTTTGGCTGGGTTGACCACTACTTTAGCTAAAAACTTGTTCCTGGCATCAGTCAAAACCCAGACAGTAACTAAACAAGCAATGAAAATTTTACTTGGATAGTCAAGGGTTGTATTTATTCTTTTGAAATGCAAGATTCAAAGACTGCCATATATGATCCTCTAAGCATCAGAGAGCTCAGGAAATTTTGCAGCACTTAAAGGGCTTGGAGGTGGTGGACTGGTGGACAAAATGTCTTCAAGGATTAGAATTCACATGTATGACTGTTAGGTTTTATGATACAATGCGCATCCTCACACACACAGTTTTTTGGATTTTTTTTGTTTGATTCAGTTTAATTAAAACACAGCCAGCACAACTTTCAATTCTGTTGTTCATCCTTTCTTAACACAGATGCTCTAGGTTTTGCTGCACCTATGCAGTAAAATAAAACAGCCTTCTTGGGAAGTTAGCTTGAATTTTCACTGCAGTCAGCTGAATGTTTGGCTTTCCTTTAGAGATTTGAGTAGCTTTCATCTTTTTGTACAAATCACTTTGTACAATTTTTTTTGGAAATGAAAGCTAACTTGTATTGCATTTCAGTAGGAACACTTAGCTTTGTTTACACTTAAATGCTGAATGTTTTGGTCTTTTAAGCTTAAGGAAATGAAGTGGGCTGTGTATTTGGGAGAAAACAGATGAACAGGTATGCTGGTAAATTGTTTTATGATTAATTCCTAGATAATATGACCCTATTACATATCTATACTAGAGATCCTGGATCTGTTTATAGAACGGTCCAAAGGAGCTCTGGCAAGGGGCCATGCTCCAGGCAGCAGAGTAAAGCAGAAAACCTCTGGAGTCCAGTGCCAACCTGCATCAGTGGAAAATTCCTTACTGACCCCAGGGCTGGTGATCAGATATTCCCTAAGCATGTGAGTAAGACCTGCCTCCTTGTCCCACAGCCTTCTGGTCATGCCTCCCAGGAAATGCCCAAGCCCTATTCCCTCTCAACCTGAAGCCACCTCAGGGCCTTCCAAGAGAGGCCAAATGCCATGGTCCTGATCAGCTTTGGGGGCAAGAATCCTTCCCAAGCATAGTGGGTGCTACAAAGTGCTGAGACCCCTGGACAACATTTCTGGACCCTGTTTGTTATGGCTGCTGCCTGTAGCTCTATGGGGGATGAGGACAATAAGCTCTGCAGTGTTGCAATGTGCTATTAATATATTTCCAAAATCCTGTTCTCCCCCACCCTGGGTTTTCCCTTCCCCCTTTCCCCACCCAGGTAGCACAGGCTAATACAAAAACCTGTCTGGGCCATTGTCCTCCTTATCTCGAGGACATTCCAGAAAGCCGTCGTCTGATAGGTCAAGGTTCAAAGAATGCCCCAAAAGAGACAGGGCTCCCTGTGTGTCCATCTTCCCCTAAAGCCCACCCTTGTCTGCACCTGGTTGGGTGCTTCCCTGGCCCTTCCCTAGCCCCTTCCCCACTATAAAAAGATTAGGCGAGCACATGGTTGGGAGAGTCATCAGGAGAGTCATCATGAAGGAAGTAATCTAGAGAGTCACCTAGAGTCATCAGGGAGAGGCTGGGAACAGACACCGCATGGAACTGGAGTAAAGACTGAAAAAACTCTCCCTGGATCTGATTCCTTCTTCACCCCACTCTAGAGGTCTCAGCTGAGGTAAACTGAGGTGCAGATCCCCTGCAGGGGCAGCTCCATCTCTCTGCTTTCCCGGGGCTCCAGACTGGCTTGGAGCTGTCTCCACGTGGCCGCCGAGCAGCTGCACTCAGCTAGCCATGGTTCCTCTGAGGGCAAACCCTCAGCAGCAGCTGCTTGGCCAGCATCTAGGCAGAGCAAGTCCAGCTGAAACCCCATCTCAGTTTATTGAGGGTCACCTCAATACTGCAGTGCTCCTCGGGTAGAAGCATTCAAGAAGGGACATTCAAGAAGGCATTCCCTTGGTCTTGCCATTGTTACCCAACTGAAAAAGCACCACAGCTCCAGGCACATCCAGGGATTGGTGGTTCTCATCTCTGGAGGGGCTTGCATCTGTTCTGTAAGGCTGAAGCAGGATTTCCATCCACCAGATGAGCCTTGAAATGGCCCCTCCAGGAGCTGGCTTTGCGGTGGAGAACCACCAGCAGCCCCCTCCAGCCTCCAGTCGTCCTCCCTCAGCCCCCATCAATAATTCCACTAGCTCCTCAAGGACTTCTCTGAAGTTTTCACAGTGCCCCCTGGCCTGCACTGCTAGCACAACATGGGAGAATGGTCCATTTTAACCTGTCCCTATGGTTTAATAAGAGCTGCATCAATTGGCTCCTATTTTTTGGATACGTAAATATTTATTTTTTTAGGATCAATAGACAATGGACTGTCTTTCTTTTTTTCCTACATCAATTTAATACATATGTTTTCCAGGCAGTACCACTGCTAATTCAGCAGGGCATATGTGCATGTTACAAAAGCTCTTGTAAAAGAAAAATTACTGCAATTTCACATTTCTACAGAAGGCAAACACAATCAAATCCCTGCAACTGTCCTATGTTTTCTCCGTTGTTCTCAAACTATAAATGTTTTATGGAAACACTGGGATTTATAAGTGCATTCATCTTTTAAGGAGAAGAATAGGTCTCAATCCCCTGGTGACTCAGTTTACTAAAGATGTAAAGCCTCTGGCCTTTCTGCTCCTGCTGCACATTGCTTTCTGCAGCGTGGGACAGCACTCACACCAGAGCTCCACTGAGCTCTCAGGCAGATGGACAGCTGATGGGTTTTGCTTTGCCACTAACCAGACTGCTTTAAAATACCAAATACTAATGTAGTTATTGCAGTATGTTTCTGATTAAAAAATGTCCATTTTGCATTCCTCATTCCAAAACCACATTTAGTAATGCCAAAAGAAGCAATGAAGTGATCTTCCTAACATAGCAAAACCACAAGAAAACCTACTAGTGTTGAAAAATTAGTGTCTAAATTTTTGATATGTAAATACTAATACCAATCACCTCATTACTAGAAGACTGACCTATATATCAAAGAATCCATGGGTGAGAGTGAAATCCTTACCATACCATGATCGTATTGTGCCTTCTAACTTGGAAATACTGCAGTGGTTTGCCTATTGGGAGATTGTTCCTTTTGCTTTTTGTAATTTTTTTTCTCTCTTTGTTGAAAAGCTCTTGAAACAACTATTAAATAAAGGCAAACAACTAACAGTCCTTTTCTTCCATCAAAGCATGGAAAAACACATCCATCTGCCTTTCTGTGAATTGTAAGGGAAGGAGGTGAAAGCTATGCTAAATATCTGAGGAATGATGAAGTCGGGCAAACCGCTGTCTGATTTTCTGTATCAGCTGCATAACTCATTCATCACTATTACAGTTTGCAGCTGGGGATATTGCAGGGTTCTGACATGAACTGTATTGGGAGATGGAAACACCCTGGTGAGTTCACTGCATAGTGTACTTAAGAGGCCTCTGCTGTTACTTTGTGTTGTAAATGCTTCTCTGTTGCTGTTAAGAAAACCAGTACCATGTTAAACAAAAAGCTTGAGTGACTTCTGACTCTTTAAAAGGTCTAGACTGATGACCCGCAGTTTCAAATTTGGTTAGGTATGGTTTTTTAAAAGTTCTTGGAAGTGGCATGTGCACTGGAACCTTCTTTGCATTCTTTTCCTAACCAATTTTTTTCAGCAAACACACGGGGAGCTGCAAGTAGAATCTGAATTTTAGGAGAAAGGGATAATGCCTATTTACTGTCCCCCACTAAAACTGTCACCAGTAGTTCAACTATTCCAGCATTTTAATTTCTTCCTCACTTTCCCCTTTTCTTCCCTTCTCTTCTGCATGTACTCACTGCTTTGACTGGGATTTTTTTCTTCTGTTCACTTTTGTTTCCTAAATATTTGCTTTTTGCTCAGTCTTATACCCTGTCTGAACGTGTAACTTTCAGTTTTGAATTCCAGCATCTTCTGGCTTGTCCTGGCAGAATCCTCACCGTCAGACTTCCAGATACTGTCAGAAGAGTCCAGCTATTGTTAGCCCTGGATATAGGAAATCGTATGACCATATTGGAGGTAAGCCCCATCTCTTCTGAGAAAAGTAGAATGACTGAAATGTGGCAGTGTCCCTTCAGGCCACTAGTGTGCAGTAGCTTCATTGCCATGCAACAGCAGTGTTTAGAATACATGATGTATGGTTTTAGTAGAGAGAGATACCCTGAAAGGACAGAGGTCTTGGAAGTCTTTCAAGTTAAGTTTTGAATTTCAGGGCTTTGGAAAAGTTTATAAATTCCTTCCCTAAAATTCAGAGATTTAACATTGTAGTTTCAGTTTGCATAGTATATATTATGTTTTAGTAGCTGAGTTTTACTGAGAAAACTGATGTGTGTTTCCAGGGAACTTTTCTATCCCTATGCTACTGCAAATAATTGCTGTCTAAACCAAACTGCTGGGTTTTGTCATGACTATCAAAGGATTCTGAGTAGGCTTCATTGCAGTAATTTTATGATCTATAGGAGAAGCTATTAGTGCTGTTTTCAGCATAACAGAATCCTATTTTAATTGTAGGACTGACATACCTTTAAGGCTCCTGTTTTTTTTAACTTTTGGAATACTAGACAGCATAGTATGTGTAGCTTTTGTCAATTAAATATAGGAAGTTTTTATTGTGATGGTCTCGCTGTACTAGCTAGTGGGAAGGGAAGAGAATTTTTTTCTGTTTTGGACATGGGGTGTGTGCTGTACTAAACAAACTACATGTATTAAACAGTTTGTTATCTTTCAACCAAGCCTTCTGTTCAGTCTAGCACTTGCATTACCAAGAGTATCCTCTTTCCCCTTTTCCCATCTTGCAAGTAACCACAAATAGACTGTTTGCCAGGGTGGTAAGTTCTTGAATTTGTCGTAGTTACTAGTGATAAATTATCTTTGCCATAAAGACACGGGGGGGAGGAGGTGAGCATAATTACATAATTACTTCTGTGTTGTCGTTATGACCCTTAAGTAGAAAGAATGACCTGAGGGCTTAGAAGCCTCAGAGAAGATCAGGTGGCAAACTACTATGAACCATGCTTTCTCTTTTCATGACACTACTTCCCCTTGACCAGGAAAGCCCAATTCATTTTAGAAATTTTTATTTTTCTCTTTTCTGTCAGTGTAAGAACAATGCTCCTTTTTTAGAAAGCTTTCTTTTCCTGGCTTAAATTAGAGGTTAGGTTTACAAAAACAATAAGCTGCTGAGTTTTTACAATAGTTATAAATATAGAAATGACTAATCATAAATCTAAATAAGGCTGTAAAATTCAACCTGATTGTAAAAAAGAATGGAAGGGATTTTTTAGTTTATGCATATGGACTTCGTTCATCCCCTAGTCCATTAAAAAGCTCAGCTGAACCATTATAAAGGATTCAGGTCCACAATTCCACATTTTTGCATTAGATACCCTCAGTGTGACACACAATGAAAAGCTCCCTACTTGGCAGTTACTGGGGATCAGGGTGCTCATGAGGAAGGCCCTAGTTTAGATTTAATGACTGTTGGCAAAAGGCATTTTTAATACTTTAAAAAGTTTTCTGATAGCTACTCAATGCATGCCAACAGGCAAGATGGGTTCCCTCAAGTCTGGTACTGGGGGCACATCTATATCCACCACCAACTGGAAAGATAACTCATTGGCAGTGAAGTCTAAAGTTAGGGTTTTATACTTCTGCCTGCCTGAGAAGGGGGTTCTGTTGCCTTCTACTGTATCCAAACCACTCTTTTCTCTAGCAAAAATGTGAAATAATGGACTTTATTTCCTTTGACATAATTTTATATTATGGTGTATTATATGTAGTGGCCTGCCACCTCTCAAATGTATGATTGAATGCATTGCAATATTTTAAAATTATTTTAGAATACATCATTGGATATTAGTACACTATGGCTATAGAGTACATTATGGATGCTAGTAGTCAGTCTAAAGTTAAAGTTGCAGGTTGCTTTTCTTCATTAAGAAGTTCCATTTAATTGTTTTGTGCTCTGTCCCTGAAATACTAGTATGCTTTTAAAAACAGTCTGAGCTTGCTTGATGAACTGCACCCTGATTATTTCAGTAGCTGCAGAACACAGCTTCACAGACAGGGTGAGAAGAGTCTTTCAAGGGTCTCACTAAATCCAGCTGCCTCCAAAAGAAAACAGATTGGGACCTGCATGCCCAGTTGCATCTGTGTTTAAAGAGGATATTACTGAACATTTTAAAAAACAGATTGATAAGTTTCTGTCTTCTTTTTTACTGTGATTATTTCATTCCTGTTAAAGCTCTTTTGTGATTCTGTGACAACCCAACCCCAACCTTGGCAAAAGGCCATCGTGATGAGCCTTCGGTTCTTGGCAGATAGGTGGTGTTGAATTCCTAACTTAACACAATGGGTCGCCTGCACCAAAACTCTTATCCCAGATTTTTGTGTCAACCTTTAAAAACACTTACATCCCAAAAGAAGATTGGGTGTGGACAGAGTGCAGACTCCTCTGGGTATGCATTAGGCAGTGGTGGTGTTCACTCTTTACAGAGATGCCTGAATGATGCCTCCTCCTGACTCTGTCCTCAACCTAAATCCAACATTGTGCTTTCATATTCAGGCTCTGTCTCTTTTCCAGGCACCCTGATTCTGAGTGATTTCTAAGGTAGGGTGGCCCAGTCACAAGAGGATATATGAAGTTTTATCTATGACCTGGTGGTCTGAACCTCTTTTTTGTGAAAACAGGTGTTGAAGCTGCCTATTTTGAGTGCACTGAGCTCAAGTCCTCCATCTGATGGTGGGTGCCTTATTGACCTCCTCATTTTTGTAGGAGGTTCCTGCTTCTGGGACCATATTGCAAGGGAAGGGACTTAACCTGTTGTTGCAAGTCTTTGGCACAGAGATGGTTTTGGATGTGTGAACATATGGCATATATGAGCACATGATTTGGAGTTACAAGAGATTTTGCATGTAAAGCAGTGAAATTAAAACCGTGAAGCATGCTGAGCAATCCCTTGACTTCCCTTGCCATGTGCTTTTTTCCTGTGAATTTCTTTCCAAGGCATGTGAGGCATGACTGTTTTTCTGCTCTGCTCTGGGAATCTGTTGCTTCAGAGGCACGATGAGTCCCTCCCGCTATTTTAAATCTTAGAATTGACTATATTGGCACACTATTCTAGCATATACCTTGCCTTATATCCAGAAAATGTGCTTTTCTCTTTCACAGAAATACGTATTATTCTTTTGGACATATTCTCTGTATGTTCCCAATCATATCATGAAAGACTAAAGCAAAGATCTCTCAACTGGAAACTCACTAAACCTGGTCAATTTTTCTTTGTCTGGAAAGCACCTGATATTTTATGTACATCTCATAAAGATGATTTTGCTAATCATTAATTTACTGCTGCTATAAAATGTTTAAAACTTACTCCCTTTCACATAGATGTGTAGCATCAGCCCTTAGTTACAGATTAACACCAGGCAATACCTACAGTTACTGTAAATTGTCCTGGAATTGGTTCTTTTACTTTTCACTGCAAAGATTCCCCCTGGTCTGCAATGCCCACCCACACATTCATGTACTCATTTGGGAAGCTCAGCTGCAGGAACTGGGCCAACAACTGGGGTTTTTTTTATATGCACATACAAACACACACATGGAGAATAATGAATATTTTGGTGAAGAAATGCTTAACAGTTAAAAATGTGATTTGAATTACGTACTTTTCTGTTTCATATGAATGTGTACCTTTCCCATCAGAATGGGCTCTTCTGTAAGCTGGTACATTTGGAGTTCACATTTACTGCATTCTTTTAGCCAGAAATTCTGCTGTATGGTAAGGGGAAAAAATGCCACAAATCTGCAATGTTCTGAAAAGATTTTGGTATTGCACTCAAAAGGCCTAAGATGGAGATGGTGAGAATCCCCAACCCATCCCCAAAACTGGATCTCATCAGTACTGCTGAAACAATTTGGCAGCAAACTCCTTTTTTTCAGGTTACTTTCCAGCCTTCTGGCAGCTGTGTAAACTCTGCTCATCAAAACCATGAAAAGGACTTGTAATTCATTGGCAAGGTTTTAAATCATTTACATGTGTAACTTTGAGTGTTTGAAAGGTAATGTTATAGACATGTCATTAGCCTAGGTGATAACATAATCCATAATGCTCGGTATTTCTCATTGTAAGTTTTTTTCCTCTAAGTTTTATGTGCTATTTTTGCTAAGCTTTAACAGTTTGAACTGCAATTTTCCATTTTGGATATCTGTCTCAAGCAGACCCCGGGGGTGGAGAAATGAGCTAAAACTTTGTCGATGAAGACTAAACAATGTCAAAGAACAGAGGAGATTATATCCTCTCTTTTCTCAAAGTTTAGCAGCTTCTTACTGTGAAGAAATTACTTGATATTTAAAAGGAGTCTACCTTCATGTTGAGTATTCTGCTGCTTATCTAGAGAGGGTAAAAAATCCCAACTTGGCTAAGTTATAAGACCTTCAAGAGTACTGTGAACATGGTGTCTGAATCAAGAGCAGAGACTTGCAAAATTTGAATGATAATATTCCATATATTTACAACATAGTTCACTAGGCTTTGGATTATTACACTGTATGGAGTACAATAGTGAGAACGTGAGCCCTGAGAGTTAACTGGTGCTTATAATGTTGATATGGTTGTACCTTGTCTTTACCTCTGGAAGGTGGGAATAATTCCACTGTAAGCTATGGATACAAATTAGTTTTCATGAGCCACTTATGTTCTAGTAATAGTTTTAGTTCTATTTCTCTTAGTTTCTTTTTGTTCTATTTCTTTTTTACAGTAATAGTATTTTATCCTGTTATTGAAAAAAAATTAAATAATTTTACCCTGTAGTAAATATGCCCAAGGCAGTACATAAAGCAGCAAGAAAAAGGCAAAACGTTGAATAAATGTTTTGTAAAGGAATTCTGTTCACCCATGGCTGGTCTGGTGAGCATCCTGTGGAAAATAGTCAGAAAACATAATGCAATGCAGTATCATATATACATATGTATGTGTGTATGTGTGTGTGTGCATAGAAAGACAGGAAAAAGCAAATTAAGATCAACTTTTCAACCACTTTGCCAAATGGAAGTATTTTTGCCTATGCCTACCTATTGCAGAAATGTAGACACATATTGTTTCAGAGAGAAAGCAGAATATATATTTTTAAGCAATATTAATGTTGTTTACAGTTGTCTCTAAAATTACGGTGTTAAACTTGTAACAAAAATCAACTGCAGGTTTATTTTGTTGTGGAAATAAAACATGAACCG
Source organism: Leptocoma aspasia (assembly GCA_013399835.1). NCBI lineage: Eukaryota > Metazoa > Chordata > Aves > Passeriformes > Nectariniidae > Leptocoma > Leptocoma aspasia. The sequence continues at coordinate 1,154,452 of VXAX01002273.1, read as the reverse complement.
ACTGTGCAACTTCTGGTAGGGTTTGAATTTCCATTAATTGCCACCTGATTCTAGGACAGGATGATTCTGGTAATAGTGAAGGGAATGCAACATTAACTAAAGCACACACATGTGCCCTTGGTAGACAAGCAGTGTTCAAAACATTCCCACTGCTTTACCTTGTCATGCCTGCATGCTGGCTGTCAACATTCATTAGCAATGTGTGTTAGGAGTAGGGCTCTGCTTTGGCTGTAAGAGATCTGAGATGCTATTCCTGTGGTTTCTCTGCTCAAAGTCATTCCAAGCCTAAATTTAGTGGTGTTTGGGTTTGTTTTTTTTTTAAATCTCATTTTAGTGTAACACTCAAACTGATAACACTAACCAGGAACATGTCTGATTTTAAAGCTGCAGTCTTGACAATGTTTGTACTGGAAGAAAGCTTCTGTTACTCTTTGCATTACTGATCTTTGTTTTTCTCTTGGGGCTGGAACATAAAGTTCGTGATATGGTAAGGCTTGGGAATACCTGAGTCCTTTCTATTTTTGAGAAATAAACATTTTTAGATCTAAAAGTGTTGTTTCTATTTACACTGCTAATAACTCACTTAGAAATTTTAGTTTTATCTTGTAGTTTCAATTTAAATTAATAGACATTTGGTAATGTTGCTTTGATCTTTTGAGGGAGCTACTTTTAGTGAGCAAAATAGATTGTAAAATGTTATTATAATCTTAGATACAATAGTGCATGTTCTCTTAGTGAATATTTACTTTCTTAAGTATTTTTTCTGTCTTGTAACATTGCTCAACCTTCAGTGTTTTAGTAAAACAGCCTAACAGCAGGCACAGTTGGAACAGAAACTGATACAAGCCCTAATGTACTGATTTCAGTATTTACCTACTTAAATTTGCATACTAAATATAGCAGAACTTTTACTTTTGTTTTCATACAGACTTGAAAATTGGAATTCTCAATAGGCAGCCCAACAGTCATGGTAAACACAGGATAAAGCGTGGAATGTACCAGTGAGGGTCTAAATCTAGGACAGGGAGCAGCTGTATGTCTCACTGTGTCAAACTTTGCTGTAGTTGAAACACCTGAAAATTTGGGTCCTAGTTGTCAACATCTTCAAAATGTTTAGATGCTTCTCTACTTTCTAGATTAGACTTTTCAAGGAAAAATAGGCAGCATATTTAGTTTCATGGACCTTGTCTCCCACCTGGTCATATTTGAACCACCTGCATGACTGATAAGGTTTCAGATAATATATCAAGGTTTTACAATTTCTACATAAGGAAGAATTGAAGAATGTAAGAACCTATTTTGCAACTTGGAAACTAAACAAATAGCAAAATTCTTCTTTCATAGATTTTTGTCGATATCAAAATATTTTACAGGATAATTGTACTTTAGACAAGTCAATTGAGCTTGGCTGTATTAGAGAATAATAATAAATTGAGATAAGAAAAATCTCAGAAGAACATTTCCTTATTGTGGCTGCAACTACAAGTTCCTTTACCCGCTCACAGCTCTTGACTAACCCATGAAAGGAGGATGAAACCCCAAATAAAATAGTAGAGAGGATTTACATTGTTTAGGTTCAAAGTATTTATTTTGCCTTTTTTTTTAAGCAGTTCCAATTGCATTTGTATGTTGGTTTTTTTCTACAAACCGGTCTTTCAATTACAGTTTTCTGTTTATCTTTACATCTTCACTCTTTTTTCACTTCTTTTTTCATCTTGCTTCACCTCCAGTGGTCACAGCCCCTTGCTTAACTTTTCATCATCTCTTTCTCCAATGCAGATTGTATTTCATATAGTCTTTTCAAAGAGAAATTAAAAGTAAATTTTTATGTATTGTAATCTATAGGGTCTATTTCTTTGTTAACGAGTGAAGGAGTTACCCAAATAAATCTGTGATTGATATGAATATTTCCTGTTAAGCAGCTGTGCATATCCTGACAGGACCACCAGTTTTCCAGCCAGGTTATCCTTACAACCCTCGTTCAGATGACCCCTGATATGCACAGTAAGATACTGCTCTGGTGCTTTTCTTGGCTTAAGAAAATATGGTTGTATGAAACAAAAAGCAGTAGTCCTTTTCAGGGCCTGTGATGAGTGAGGAGGCATGAATTTTATTGCTTAATTAGATTTGGAATTCTTGTCAGTAAGTGCCTGGTGTGCTTTGATTTGTATGATAAAATGGAAGGATTCAAAGTGTGCTTCCTGGTGCATTGTTTGAACAGTCAGTGCTTTTTTTTTTTTTTTGGAAAGTCATGGCAAAAATAGCTTGTCTAATCTCATCCCATGAATACAAACAAAATGAACGACACTTTTGTCTGTTCTGCTGCTCATGCTCAGAATTAGGCTTCTGTTGGAATTTCCTGGTTCCCGAATTCAGTTTTAGGTGGAGCTTTTGGTATCAAACGGGTTTATCTTTAAAAGTACCAGGATGTGGTGTGTCCAAAGCTGATGAAGGTTTGCCATCAACAGCAGTAGTGCAGATACCTGGCAAGACAGGTGTTACAGGTCAGTGTGAAACGTGGGGTATTTCAAAGGCAGCAGCACACTGCCAACTAAGTTGATAAGAACATGGAATTGTCCATTAATACTTGGTTAATACTTGCTGGGGTTGGCTGGAAAAGGGAGATTTGGGGAGATGCATCTCCAAGATTCTGGCAAAAGCCACATGGAATTGGTAAAGGGAAGTGTGTAGAACCTTACCTTAGGTGGCAGTGCTCGGTTAAAAACCACATTGGCAGTGAAAAGTATGGGGATTGGGTGCATGGACACACAGCTGGCAAAGGTGCAAAAGGTAGGGAGCAATTAGAGCAACACATGAAGAAAAGATGTTTATCTTGCTCTTGTATTGGCATTACTCTCTGCCCCCTCAGGACCATTCTTAGGGCTTTATCCCAGTACCTCCAGTGTCATCAGTGGAGGCCAGTGCCCTTATTGCAGTGCTCCTGATACTGTGCCTATAGGTTTTTCTCCCATTAAATTGCTGTCCCTTCATCTTCCCCCAGTGTGCTGGAATGTTTCTTATCTATGATATTTTCTACTTTTCTACTGTTGTCACTAATGTCTGTTTGGACTAGTACCATGACAGCTAAGCACCTGTAGCCATATAGTCATAAACCCTGTAATCACAAAAGGGCTGCTTTATTCTACACAGCAGCTGTTTGGAATTGATGTGTCTCTGTTTCTTAGCTATAAGTAGCATTTTTTTTCTCCTCCATTTTAGTGCTGAGAATCTGAGATTCCCATGCATAACCTTGTCATGGAATTCTGTGAAAGAGTAATTTCTGGTTCCAGATGTCCACAGACCTTAACTGCACTAAAAGTTCACAACAGAATAAGTCAAGTTAAAAAACTGCACATCACAGATCTGAGTCTGCACTAGATTTAGAGTTTTGCATAATCCCATCCTTACCTTTTCCTTCTGATTTTTTATTTTAACAGTCCAGGAAAAATGACATTTTAAGAGTTTAAAGTTCAATAAATAGGTTGCTAATGCATGGCTTCCTGTTAATCAGTTGGGAATTTTTTGGAAATGCTGCAGTTGTAATATACTTTGACAGATCTCTTTCAAAACTTCCTACAAACCTTATAAACAGTGATGAGATATTATTTGGTATCTTCTGGGAATGTGGTCGGTATCTGAATGAAAAAGGGAGGACTGAGAAAAGTTTCAATCAAAAAACTATTATCTGCCTTGAATATAGCTTTCTGCCAGTGCTCTGCTATACATAATTTGATATTAAAAAGTGAAAAGCTAGACTGACAATAAGATACACTGAAAAAAATATAGCTATGGGCTGAGGACAGAGTAAATGCTTAACTTCAATGACAGGTTTCATACTTTTGTTGAATATTTGGTTGAGGGTTTTTCTTTCTGAGATCAGTTTTGATTAAATTAAATCTACTATATTTAGATCAATTATTAATCTCTTGTGTGTATCAAAACACAGAGTCAATATTATGTGTATTAACACATACCTGTCCCATGAAAATTATTCAGAGGTACTCAAATAGTGGCAAGATCATTATAGTTTTCTTTATTCTATGTTCTGCAATTCTCCACAAACATCAAAGATGGAAACAAGAATCAGCACAAGGGTTCAATAGATTTTCAACAAATGAGTTTTGATACTTGTCTTAAATGATGCTGACCTCAGTATATTAAAAAAGAAATCAATGCTACTGCTTCCCTCCAATAAAAGGAAGAGCATGGGGGGCATGCACATTCTGTGTGTTTCTTCTGCTAATTAGAGGTTTGAAGGAACTGTGCATGAAAAACTCCCCACTGAGCTTATTGACTTTTATGTAACAGCCCTATTATCTGGTATTAGTGTTAAATGTCCAGTTTCTCTCATGTCCTTGTGCTGGTAGATGGAAACATACTGTTTGGGCTTTTTATGTTGCCTTGATTGCACACAGTGCTAAGTGAACACAAAAGTCCTTTTAAATTAGCTCAGAGCAAGGAAAATCTGTTCCAGTAGGAAAAGTGGTTGGAACTATTTTGGAATGTGTTATTGTGACTTTAGCTAGAGTTAAGAAAAACTACTGTGCAATATTTTAGCTGCCCATGGGACTCTTCAACAAGCAAAACATATGATGTCATTCTTCCCACCGTCCCTGTTGTTTTGGGGAAGGGAGGAAGAAGGTATGGAGTGAAATTGTGAGAACAGTGTCCAAGATATACTTTTGTTAGGGTTACAGCTTGAGAATACTTAAGAATATCTTTGCTTTAATAAATAAGTCTATTGCTTTGCCTGCAACTTTTCACATGCTTTACATTCCCCATTTATTTACATTGCTTTTGGTGTTTATGTCTATGGAGGCTGGTTGCTTTAACTATTAAAATTGTCAAAAAGCAGATAGCTTTCTTGGATTGTGATTTGCTAATTGAATTGTATGGCCAGAATATATAGCATGATGTAATATAAATAATCAGTACAAGATGTATATAGCAATATAGTAGAAAGCCTGAAAAAGCTGTTATTTGTCTTTCTGTACTTCCTCTGGATTCTTGTGGATTTTTTGGCATAAGCATTTTGGTCTAACAGGAGATACAAACTATATCTCATAAATTGACTGCAGAAAGCTTACTCTGATATCCCTCTGTGTTACTGCATTTTTGGTACATTTGTGACATAAAAAGTTAGTATTTAGATACTACCTCTGAAGGAGAACCTAAGGAAATTATAACTTGTGCTTGTTCTGAGCCCTTGTTTTGTTTTGCTAGTACTTGCAATAACTATGAGGGATTTCTTACTATGGGAAAGTATTTTGCACTGTTCAGCATTTACTACTTTTATTCCCAAAAATTATTACAGGTCTTTGATTCCCCCCTAGGAGTATCCAGCCTGGCTTCTTGGGTGCCACTGGCCATGAGAGCTCCTGCAGAAGCACATATGTGTTCATCCTGGCCTCATTTATTCTCTAAGCAGACACTGTGATGTACCCTAAGGTTTTAATTGATTCAGGGTGTGAGCAAAAGGCTGCATGGCATCCATGCACTTCCTCATGCCCTGAATCAGTTCAAATCTCTTTCTTTGCTCACCTGCCATCAACCTGTATCTTGTCAAAGGCTTTTGACTGCCTTTGTGGCCCATAAAGCCAACACTTCACACAGGCAATTCAGAACCATCTCCTGCCAATGTTTCTCAGGCCTTTGCTGTTAGTCTGCTGATGAAGATGTTTTCTGAGGGAAATCTTAGACCCTAACAAGTGGGAAAGATTTTTAATTTCTCTTCTAATCACTAGAAAGATTTAACCAATTTTGAGAAGTGTCATCCACTTCTGAAATATTTTCCCCCTATGTCCCATACAAGGCCTATATTGCCATCAATTGGTGTTTGCTGCTGCATGCACTCAGCCTCTAGGTAAAGGAGCTAGGGCTATTCTTGATAATTTTCACTACTTGGCTCTACAAATGTTCTTCCAAATTGTCTCCATCTTTCTTCAAACACCTTTCTTTAATCTCACCAACTGTGATTACTCAGTCTCTTCACCTTTTCTTCTATGATATGTGAATTGCTTCACAGATAGGATGTTTGCTTGAACAAACAGTTTTGCAAAATCATTCAGAGAAAGGAAGAAAATCAGTTAAACTATTAAGATAAGACTGGTCAAATAGTGGAAAAGATCCTCCTTTTCCAGGTTATCCTGCATGCTGAGGGAAGGCTGTACTGCTCTGTTGTAAGAACATATTATAAGTTTCTCTGTGTGCAAGCTTGCAGGAAATCTTCCTATAGAAAAACATCTTTTACTGTCTTTTTACTCTGTATAAGTTTTCTGTAAACAAAATATCAAGTGTGTGACTCAAAGACATTTTTAGATTCCTCTACCTGTCTCCTGGAAATGGGAGATAGGGGTTCTTCTTTCAACCCATGAAGTAAAAAACTTATCTCTCTAATATTATAAACATTCTAGCATTCTAGTACAGGGCAGTGAAGAAAAAACATCTGAGCTCTGTACCTGGGCACATTATAGCCCAAATACTTCTAACTATAAAGTCATTTTAATAAATCATATTTAGCCTTCTAAAATTGTTATCAAGAGTCCTTTGTCAATTCATGGACCACAGCAATACTGCTGTTGCCAAGCTTTTGACATCTTTCAAAATTGTAATGAGAAGTTTAAACCCCTACTGGTGTCCTTTGGAGGGAAAACTGTTCATGAAATATGAGCTACCAACCGAAAATAATAGTATATTTTGAACCCGGGAGTCAAGTTAAATTAATGTCACAACTAAAAGACAAATATGATAATCTTTCCTGTTGCTCGTTTTTTCCACTTGAGGCATTTGTTGCTTAATTGTGACTGACTTTATGCATAAATAGCTTTGCAGGGTTAATACATTGCTTTCTAGCAAGTATCTGGACACTTTCCCACTTAAGACTAGTCGGTGTTCTCCTGATGCCCATTTCCTTTCTTCTTCCTTCCCCCATTCGAAATGCCCTAGGTCGTGTTCAAATGGGAAAGGCATCAGTGTATCCACAGGCATCCAGATGAAGCACAGAGCACTCAGACTTAAAGCCCTGCAGCGGAGGTGCGTGGATGGTGAAGACAAAGCTTCCAGTTTGGTATTTCAGCCTGGATTCAGGGGACACAGCTTTGCCTTGTTACAGCTTTATTGCAACTTTTAACTGCAGTGATGGAGGAGCGCTAATTTTGAAGACAACCAGCATTTGCCACAGGGCACGGCTGAGCCCCTCAGCCCCGGGGAAAGCCTGGGCAAGGGAGGGCAAAACGCTGCCCGGCAGCCAGGGCTGAGCCAGGGGAACTGAGCGAGGAACAGCCCTGCGAGCCCCGAGGGGACAGCGGGAGCGGGGACGGGGCAGGAGAGACCCGGCAGGGATGGCCCTGCGGCCTGGGAGAGATTTCTGCTCCCCACCACATGTTTCTGTCTGTATTTGGTGAAATAGAAGGAATAATTAACTTTTTTTTCAGGTCTGTATAAGCCCTAGGATCCCCTTAGATGTGAACTCCACAGGACTATTTTCTCTCTTCTGTGGCTATTTTGTCTAGAAAATTGAATATTCAGCCTAAATATTACAGCTCAGGAGTAAGCTATGCTGCTTGAATAGCTACAGACAGTAATTCCCAATCTCACCCTGTGGCCTATGTTCCTGTGCAGAAGTGCATAGGAATGTCAGTAATTTTGGTTCCATGCTGGCTGATCAGGCCGACCACGCACCATTTCTCACTGTTGTTTTAAATGACGGCTGTTTACATTTATATCATGCTGTTTGATTCTTTGCCTTTCCTGAGAAGTTAGCTGAAAACTGAAAACAATGGTAACAGGTAACCTGTGGAGCACAAAGAGTTTTTTGTTTAAAAATAGAGAATGTGAATGCTAATTTTCATCCCAAGATATGTTTCTGGCAGAGTAGGTTAGCCCAAATGCTGTTTTGTTTTTCCTTAGTAAAGGTACCTAGACATTTTAATTCTATCCTTCATACTGTCAAACAATATCTGGGAGAAGCCTAATAAGCATGGAAATGTTTCAAATATTTTATTTTTTTAAATAACATTAATTTTAGAAAACACTTTGGGCAAACTCTAGACCAGGCACAGTTGTGAGGAAATCATCAATATAATTTGTGGTCTGCAAGGGGGAAAGAAACAAAAGCATGAATTTGTTTATTTTTTAGCACGTACTTTCACTCCCACATCACCTTTACCTATTATGGATTAAAGAAAGAAGGTAGCTGATTACTGCCAAAGCTCTGTGAAGAAAAGCTTGGTTTCAGAGGGCTGTATTTCTGTGGTTTAATTGGGAACTTTGCACTTAAGTCATTGTGACAACACTGTTTTCCTCTATTGCTGTGGTTTGTACATTGACAAAGGACTCTCGACAATAATTTCAGAAGGCTAATATGATTTATTAAAATGACTCTATAATCAGGCAATAATGTGCCCAGGTACAGAGCTCAGATGCTTCATCTTCACTGCCCTGTACAAGAATTCTAGAATGCTTACAATATCAGAAAGATAACAATCTTTCAGCTTTCTCCCACTCCAAGGAGACAGCCAGAGCAATCTAAAAAACGTCCTTGAAGAACACATGGAGATTTTGTTTACAGAAACTCTATACAGAGTAAAAAGACAGCAAAAGATGTTCTCCCATGGGAAATTTCTTCTTGCAGGCTGCACACAGAGAAACTTATAACATGTTCTTGCAACATTCCTCAGCATCCCATCTTCTGAACTCTGAGCATGTGAACTGAGCTGAGGCTGCCCAGCATGACTGTGATGTGGGAGCAGCTCCTTTTCTCCAGCTGGCTGTGACATGGAGGTGGAGCCAGAATCACACCCTGGTTGGCTCCTGGGCAATGTGCCATTTTTCTCCTCCTGCAAGGCTCACAGACTAAGCTGGCTGGTGGCCTTATCAGCTGCATTCAGCCTGTGTCTCTTTGAGGAGCTGAAGAGAATGTATGCACTGTATTTTTTGGCATGAAACAGGTAAAGAATAATTTTTACAAAAATGTTTGGTTTCTTTTCCTGGTTTTGGGAATACTTGTATATATGACTTCTGCATCAAGTGGTTGGGGTCCTAGTCACCAGAGTGCTGGCACAGCACAGACATCTCTGAACAAACAAACTCTTCCTAGCTTGAGACCTACTTAGTGCAGTTCTTGCAGGTCCGGCCAGATCTCTCTGTGCATCAGCACAGGATTCATGACAAGAAGTCTGTGTAAACATCACAAGACTTCTGCCCTGCATTTGGAACTGTAATAGCCACACCTGCTCCCCACCCACACAGACTCAGTGAACTGATAGAAACCGCTTAGTTTCAAAAATATGAGTCTGCATACAACACTGAAGACAAAAAAACTTCCAAATCAGTGTATTTCCAGCCTCCTTTGCTTGGGGTGAAGTGGATGTGTGAAGTCCTTGGCACAGGGTTGGTGTTTTAGTGTCATGTCTCACACAACTTGATAGCTCATTCAAGCAGTGAGGTAGGTGTAATCTAGTAGTAGAGGTTGATTTCACTCCACATGATTCATGCCCCTGATTTGAGGCCTGAGAAAATCATTCATGGGCTAAAATTCATGTCCTGCATTGCTTTTTGCTCAAGGCAAAGAACATTTATAGTTGGTTCATGTCCAATCCAGCTGCTACAGTCAAAAAATATTAGTATCTGGGTAAAGTAGAGGTAAATCTATTTCATGGTGAAAGTCAAAGAAGGTTAAATGAGAAGTTGCTCCCCCCAGTTGTTTTGACTTTTTTTTTTTTGTCAACTGTGAAAGATACATTCTTTATTTTCCCCAAGCAAATCCCTTTGTAGATTGCTTTTCCCCATCTCTTGTTTTGCAGCCTTGGCTGTGGGAGAGATGCAATTTTATGCTTGTCTCACTATCACTAATTTTTGCTGATAGTTATATTTATTCAAGTGTAATAGTGGGTGATTACGAACAAGACAATGTCTTTGCAATACCTGTTTTATATCTCATGGAATCTGGTGTCCTTCATTCAGGTGACTTCTTCCTTTCTGGTGTTGTGGGGACAGGGCCCTGATCCTGCAGCTCTGATGGCAGTATTGTATGACTACATAACCTGACCTTGTGGCTCTGCTGAGTCCTTTCTATTGGAAAGATTGAATGTTTTTTTTGCCATTTCCTTCACTCCATTAAAACACTGATGCTTTTGCCTGTGCTTACACTTTCTTGCCTGTTTCCTCCTGCCAGCTAATTTTGGCCCTATTGTCCCATTGTTCAAACTCAGGTGTTGTCCTTCTCCATAGCCCTATCTCCAATGTCAGACCTTCATCCAGCTCTCTTTCAGCTCCTAACCATGAGCCTCACATATGTAAAATGGATTAGGTCTCATCCTTTTTTTAAAAATAAAGGCATTTAAAAAAAATTAAAATAACAACAACAAAAAAAGGCAGAAAAAGTGCTTGTTCTCAGACCAGATTACTTCTTTCTGTTGCTGTTCCATTACTGCCATTGCTCACCCACCACAAACATACTGCTGTTTTTATGGGTTCCACCCTCCCCCCCGACCTTTCCTGTGCAGGATGCCATGCACACAGGAAGGAAGGAGAAGAAATAGTAATAACTGTGATCCAAACAGAGTAAGTCTCTGAGTAATGCTGGCACCTCTCTTTCAGTATCCTCAAGTGAGTGGGGCAAATGCTTTGCAGAAGTGAGCAAAGAAAAATCAAAGAGCTGTATGTAAACACATCTGAGTTAACAAAATATCATGTCTCAATTTACACCTGTAATAAGTTACACAAAAGTTACGGGAACTGTTCATATGCACAAAACTTGGATAGAGTTCACTTGCTGAATTAAGGGTCCAAGTTCTCTTCCCTATTGTATAATAGTTTTGAAGTAAAACAATACTCTTTTTAAATGATAAAATGAAAAAAACCAAGAAGGAAACTCAGCAGGAACAATGAACACTTTATATCTTCCCCCCTTCTCCCCTCTTTCAGATTTGGCAGGATCCTTCAGGAATGGAAAACATACCTTAACATTAATCAGCATACAGAAATGTCTCAAAATTTCTGCTCTCATTAATCTTTGAGCCAAAATTCGAAAGGGCCTTAAACTCACTCCTGCATATGATGTTCATGTATGCCTTCCTGATGGTTATATTTTAGTGTTTTAATAAGCCCCTACCACAGACAAGATGCTGCTGGGAGAAGAAACAGTTGTACACAGGAGTGACTTGGATAACCACACAGTTGCAAAGCTTATTCTTTTTTATGTGCTTTTGCCATGTTAAACTGAAGAACTTAAAAAAATGTGGCTTGAAGGATATTTTTAAAGCAGGTATTCAACTTGGATCCAGTTTTGTATGCATAATTATATACGTAGAGGGCCTGATGGTTATCTGAACCAGGTTTTATTGCCAAGGGACACATTCCATTATTTGTAATACACACCATATAAGTCTACTATGCTTACCCTTGGATTTATGTTGCTTGAGAGCCCTTGTAATGGATGAGGAGTTTATTGTGTTAGGCTCTTCACAAATGGGGGACAAATAGGTGTTCCCTGCTCCCAAGGGCAGCCCTCCACAACCTATTTGGATGCCTGATAGGGTTTTTTCTCAGCTGCACCTCAGATTTGGGAGGTTTCTTCTCAAGCATCAGCAAAATATAATGCTGTCATGTTACACTGATGACAATAGAGTGTTTAAGAGGGCTTCCTCATATTGTAACCTCAAACCTTGATCTTATTAGTAAAAATCTTTCATAATATTTTAAGCCCCATCATCAAGAAAACATTCAGGAAAATTCTATCTGTGTGAAATGGTCAAGTGGTGTTGCTGTCATTTGCATTAATATGTGCAATAGTTTTGAATAAAGTACAGAGTGAATTTGTTTCCCCATTGTGATTAGATTGTTAGAGCTTAAGCTTGGTGGGTTCATGAAGCTCAAATGTGTTACAGTTGAGCATATGGATAGCTAAAAGGTGTCACTGTTCATATTTAAAGTAAAAACGAGAGAGGAAGAGGCACTATGCCAATCTGTGGAGTACTGGAGGTAAGGAGAGAAGGAAGGTGCATACAGGGACAGTAAGCACTGCTCTGAAGTGGTGAGCTTGGTGTCTTCACAGCCTCTGCAGGTAATCTCTACCACTCCTCCACTGTTGCCATACACAGGCCACAGCTCTCATGTTTCAGTTTATGCTCATTGCTTTCCATCCTCCCACTGTCCATCACTGGGGGATGATGCCTTAAGCTGCACTTGTCTTCATCTTCTTGATGATCCCCTTGGATGTATCAGGAGCCTGCCATGAGGTCTCTCCAGTGCCTTCAGTTCCTCATCCTTCAGCCCTCCTCAGAGGACAATGTTCCAGCCCCCAAACACTGAATTCACTTCAGTTTATTGATGTCCATCCTGCATCAGGGGTCCAAAATTAGACACAGACAATTGAAAATGAAAGCCCATGAGTGCTGAACAGATAGATAGAATTCCTTGTCTCCATGTGCTGGCTGTGACCCTGTTGACAGAGCCCAGGACACTGTTGGCTGTCCCTGCTATATATGAAGCTACAGAGATGTTATGGTGTCATAGCACTTAAGTAGCCATAGTACTTAAGTAGTCATACTACTTATGTAAGTAGTCACAGTACTTAAGTAGCACTATATTGTGCTATGTAAGTAACATTGATCAGTCCCTAAAAGCTAAAAAATCAGATCCAAAGCTTAAAAAAACCCAAGTAGGAGGTGGGAAAGTGAGATGGTAAGGTGAGATTAAATTTTGAAATGCAGAATCATATTTGCACCTGACTGCACCTGACTGCACCTGACTGTACCCAAGGCTCAGACATATACAAGCAACATATCTGAAAATGCTAAAGCAGGTGGGTTGCATTCTTGGCCCAGGTTCTCTTCTTTTTCATGCATTTTCAGGCTTTTGATTGAAGAGGATGTCTCTGAACATCATATATCAGTATGTATCAGTTTAATACCATAGCCGAAGGTGTGTCAAACCACAGAAGAGCAATGGGCAGAGATGGTGAAATTCCATAAAACCTGCTGTAGATGTGAATCTACCTTTTCTCCTTGAAAATCTCTTACAGGACTTTTTCTTTGACTTTTTCTCTTTTTTTTCTTTTTTTTTCTTTTTTTTTTTTTTTGGTGGTCTTTTTTTCTGTTTTAATCAGTCACCAGACCCTATTAAACAGGAACAAAAAGAGGAAGAGGAAGTACACAGTATCTGCTTTCCACAAAGCAGACTGTATTTATTTGTTTAAGTGAGACAGAATCTCAATGTCTTCAGTGTTTCTTAAAAGCAGATTTAAGCAAATCAGCCGGGCAGCCAGCCAGGCAGAATGCATTTTTAGGCACTGGCTCAAAGGCAATGTCAAGTCATATTAAGCTGGGTGCCTAGAAATAATATATGTGAGATTAAAAAAAAAAGAATACTGGAAGATCATCTTGCCACAGTTGTGGATGATTATTTGATACAGGTTGAAGAGAAAGTCATAAAAGGATGATGAAAAATGCTTTGGGATATTAAGCTAACATAGTATCTAAGGCCGAATGCCACCTGATTGCTACTTCTCAGACACTTCACTGTGCATCACCTGAATATAGTCAAAAATAGCTGGTTCAAGCCAGTTCTCTTGGTTTGACTACCTTCCCAGAAAAGAAGAGATATCTTAATTGCTTACTTGTGTGGAAAATTGCTTAAATGACTGTATATTTCAGTAGGAGACTTTTTTTATATTACCAGGTTGAAACAGCTATGTTGATTTCCCTTTTTAAAAAAAACATATATTCAGCAGTATAAATTAAGCATCTCACCCACAAAATATCATCTATATGATGAATAGCCAATTTTGTTCTTAACCCTAGGTGCTGAAATGGGAGCAGAGTTTTCCTCAGCTTTGAGGACCACAGAACCATTAGGGTTGGAAGGGACCTCTGGAGATCATCTCATCCAAGCCTCCTGCCAAGGTAGGGTCACCTAAGAGCAGGTTACACAGGAGTGTGTCCAGTTGGGGTTTGAATGTCTTCAACGAGGGAAATCCATGACCTACCCTGGCAGCCTGTTCCAGTGCTCTGTCACCCTCAATGCAAAGAAGTTCTTCCTCATGTTGAGGTGAAACTTCTTGTGTTTTGGTTTATGGCCATTGCTCCTCATCCTGTTGCTGGGCACTGCTATAAAGAATCTGGCACCATCTTCTTGGCACCCGCCTTTGAGATATTTGTATGTATTGATGAGATCCCCTCTCACTCTTCCCCAGGATAAACAGGCCAAAAAGCAACAATCACGGGTGAAGTTAAACAGTTCTCATGGCAAGATGAAATAAATTTTGTAACTTATAACTGTAACTAACGGCAAGGTAATTAATTATGCCGTTTATCTAACACACTTGGCAGGGCATGCTAGGATTTACAGAGGCTCATCTCGGTAGATGGTGCTGTTGTGTCTTAAACTACTTCCTAGGATAAGATGGAAACACTGCCCGAGGCAATAGAGGCACAGTAAAGGTTCTGCCTCTAGAACAATTACAGGCGGCCTTAAATAAGTTTTGTTTGTTTTGAGTTGTTTGGTGTGGTTTTTTGTTTTTGGTGGTTTGGGGTTTTTTTTGTTGTTGTTTTTTTGTTTGTTTGGTTTGGTTTTTTAAGTTAAGAATGGGCAGGATTGATTTGGTGAGGGTTTATGTGTCTGTAAAGCCTGTACAAAAAAAGCCCAGACTTTGAAGTAGTCATATGGTTAGAGTAAGGCAAAACAAACTCTGTGTGGGATGAATGAGCTGCACTGAGTCAGGAAAGAAAGAAAAGCTTTAGGTGTCTGCTGAATTATTAGTGCTTATGGACATTAGTTGCCTGTAAAAGGATACAGCCACACCTTATCTAATCATGCTTTTCATCAGACTATTTGAATGACAACTCTGGCACAGGTTCCATAAAAAGAAGGTTGCACAGAAGGGTGATGCTAGTATGTGCATGAAAAGAACACTGTGCTGCACTGGAGTGCTCTGTTCTTACTTCAGTACCTGACATGCAGAAATCAAAACAGCAGATTTTCTTTCAGGCTGGGAAAAAAAAAAAGCCTGAAGGCATGTAAGCCTGCAAACATGAGATTATTTCCCCTTCTCCACCCCTCATTTCCCCCCACCTTCCCCCCCACCCTTAGTTTTTCTTAGAAGCATTTCCTCACTGGGTTTCGGGATTTCAATAGTGCAACAGACTATTGATACAGTCTGAGAGCCACTCTGGTCATTTCTGTTATGTTCCCCAAAGCTTTTTTTGGCTTTTGCACAGCAGATAGCAGTTCCTGGATCCCAGTTCTGCTGAGCCAGCTGGGCTCTTACAGCCTGTTTACAGTTGGGAGCTGTAAACTCAGTCTCTCTGCTGAGAGACTGAGGACAGTAAGAAATATTGGCACTCTCAGGATAGTGGGAGGTAAGGCAGCCTTAAATCAGCAGAAAATTAGGGCAGCATTAACTTACAGTCTAGGTCTGGGCCAGTCTTAGCCATGTAAGTAGCCTTACATGATGGATAAACTGGAGGGATTTGATCTGTTTAATGATCAGCAGCCTTTTTTTTTTTTTTAATAGATATAATTAAAGTAGCAGACTGCTGCCCCACAGCATGCTCCCGGATGGCAGCACAATCTCTAGGCCAAGGTTTCTGTCTGTTTTCTTGTAGGCAATCCCTGGAGCAAAAGAAGTCGAGTTACTATGGTGACTTAATACAGGAAGAGTGGATATCACAAACACAAAAGCATCCCATTTGTTGAATATCTCCTGGACATCTTTTCCATTCTGAGGAGCTGATATAGTCTAGCAGAGCCAAGCTGTTTTGCTTAATTCCTCAAGAGCAAAAAAATATTTATTTATATGTCACATCTGTCTGATTGCCACTCCCTGTCATGAAATCCTCTCTTTGTTATATACTACTAAGCACACTTGATCTCTTAAGCAATTTTTAAGGCCAGAGAAGATGGTTGTGATTCAGAGAGAATACTTCACTGGCAACTGTACACCTAGCTCATACCCTCATATTGTGAGTAGAATTTCCTCTTGTGATGCATAAGAATTTGCATTAGAGAAATTATAACATGTGATGGCATTTTCCTCTTATTACACATGTAATGTATTATTGACAAATCTTATAAAGCCACAAAAAATTGTATAGATTTTGGTAGAAGACATATGTAGACATGCAGACATGGTATTAACCTGAACACTTTATTTCTTAAGTAGCTTACATTTTTTATGGACAAAAGCTGCTTTACAACCCATTTAGATGAAGATTAACTTGTTTAATGTTTAGTTTCATTCGCAGTACAGCACTGATTGAAATCTATTTAGTCTGAGACAAATGCAACAGCAGTGTTTTGCCTTAATTTGAATATTGCTAAGGATAAGGGACAGAGACTCTTGAAAATGAGTCCAAACAGTCAACTGTTTACAAAATACTTGAGTCACTTGGTTGGACTGCCATCTTCTTGTCTTTGCATGCAAAAGACTATTCCAGTCTTCTCAAAATGGGTCTTAGAAGCCTGGATCACAGCTCTAAGCTCTATAGAAGACTGAACATGCCTAAGTAAGTGACTGTTGAAATGAGACTAGCCACAAACATTTCAGAATTTATAAATAGATGACTGAATTTCAGTCTGGTGTAGCAAATCTCAAATCCTTAAAGTAGATTTTATGCTGTTTTACATCCACAAGTCTTGTAGGAATCTGGTGACATAAGACACAGTTTGCAAGTAAACCAAGTTTGCAGGGAATTAGTCATTGGTAAAGCCAGCGACCCTCAGGTTTTCACGTCAATACATTGCCTTCCTTAAAACTCAGTGCATCTTCAAAATGTCTGTGACTGATCACCTCAGAGAACCAGACTGTTCCACATTTAAGCAATTATTCTCTGTGCCCAATACTGGTTTCCTAGAGGAATGCTTGAGTGGCTCCTTGAGTTCTTGCATGCTGCTCTAGCTTGTGCCCATGCATGTGATTGCTCTGTTTGCCATCTCAGCCACAGAAACAGGAGTAGGACAAATAAAATAACTTGAAGATAGTAATTTTATAATAGTTTCTGGTTTTATAGTAATTTATTTTGGTTGCAAATCTTCCAAAATAAATCTTTTGAACTAAAAAACAAACATAAAAGGTGGGGGGAACAAACCTAGGTGTCTCTCTCAAGCAGTTTGAATCTGTTGGGGCAGAGGATAAAGTCATCATTTACCTTCTGGCTTCCTTTTGTGGTTACCACAGGGAGCAGCTGTTGGGTCTGCTTGGCCCTGCCATGCCTACAGCACAGGCTGGCATGCTCAGGTGTCATCTTAGTTCCCAGCAGGTGATTCATTCTGGTGACTGGTCCATGACAAGCTGGTGGGCAGTGAGATGATTTCAATCCTGCAAAGAAGGAAAGGTGTAGCTCAGGCCATATGTCAGGGCTCTGTGTGTAGAAGCAAGAGGGAGAGGGACCACAGTCGAAGGGAAGAAATAAGTGATTGAACCAAGAGCAGAGAGGATTGAAATTCATCCTAAACATATTGCCTAAGATTTTGGTAGTGCCTCCATTATTGCTAATGATGAGGCTGGGAGGTTTGGACTTCTGCTGATTGGTAGCTGCACCTTTTGAGAGGGACGTGGGGAAACGTTGTCCTCTGTCAGGATCTGATTATTCACAGTGGAGTCTGACAGCTGTAAGGTTACATGTGTATAAATCAGTCAGGCAGAAGAGGAGTCAGTAATTTTATTTTGCCATGGCACAGTGTGAGAACTGCCATCCTGGAGTCTGAGCAGCACAGCCACTGCCATGTGCCAAGCAAGCCTGTATCGTTCCCAGGACATTTCTCTCCATGCTCCCACTCTCTGCTGTGGCCCTAGAGCCTTCCTCCTTGGAGCTTCCCTCCTTCTCCTTCTTTGATATCTGAGAGAGGCAGAGGCAGTGAGCAACACTTACCTGTCCCTTTCTGAGCTGCATGGATTTAAGAACATGGCTGCATTTATTCCCTACACTGTCACATCATTGCTTCCTCTCCTTCCAGTCCTGGGAAAGGCTGCAGGGAGAGGAATAACACTGGCCTCTAAAGTGGTAGTCACAAGAAGAAGATAACTTTTTTAGAAACAAAATGGATCCTAGAAAACTAGCCTGGGTAGGATTGGGAGTTGGAGCTAGGGTTACCAGGATCTCACGACAGACTCTCCTGCCAACATCTTTACTTGGGTGTCAGCTGGACCTGGAAGCAGACTTGGTTTGTTTTATATTTGTTTAATCAGACTTGGAAGAAATAATCCAGATGTGTATCAACTTTTAAATGTTTTTCTTAGCGAGTGAGAGATGTGGATTCAGGTTTCTTGTTTGGAAACTCACTGTACTGTGTTAGAGGTGCCATAAACTGAGTAGACTTTCTGAGGTGACTGATTCAGCTTATTTATCTGGCAATATGTGGTACATCTGCCAGGTCTTTAACTTGGGTTTCAAAGTGTCAGTTTCTAGTACATGGAAAGCATACACAATACCCTCTCAGAAATTAGGCAAGGTCTGACATTCTTTTTTTTAAAGGGATGAAAGTGATGTAGGGAAGCAGAAGGGATGGCAGAAGAAAATTATTTTGGTATCTACTATTATCAAGCTGGGAATAGTTTATCTGAAGAGATACTAAACCTACACTTATTTAGAAAGTTTCAAAGTGAAGCACTGCAAAAAATATTGAGGAATAATTAGTTCTGATTTCTGAACCTTTCTGTAACATGGAATTGTTGACTGTCCCTTCGTGCCCTAAGGTGAGGCACAGAGCAGTGGGTCAATTCACTTGAAATTGTAGATCCACTTGGGAAATTTCGGGTTGTGATCAATGGACAGGCTCCATGATTCTCTCGTGTGCGTACATAAATTTACAAAAAGCTAGAAAATTATCTTCACTAACAATGCTGTAAAATATGGCTTCTAGCATACACTGTGGATAGGCCACTTAAGAAGAAAACAACTACTCAAGCTGACCACCTCAGAAGCTCTGGGGATGCAGAAAGTATTCTGACCGGCATAAATTTGCCCAGAAACAGAGAGCTTGTCATTTTTATGTACTCTTCCTCTCCTTTTCCATTCCTCCTCATCTCTCTCCCTCTCCCTTTTAGTGGTAATTAATCTGGGTAGATTACTCACTGGGATGGTGTTCTGTTCTTCTCTGCTTATACCATCACACCAAATGCAGCTAACACTCATCTTTGCCAGCCCTGGGGTTCATAAAGTGCCAGAGAAAATATGGAGTTTCGTAGCCTCTCTCCTTTTCCTTTTTTAATTCACAAATAGTGAGAGTTTCTGTGTCTGCATATCTGTGCAGACCCATGCCATTGCTTCTATCTTCCTGGGACATCAGGGACTTAGCAAATGGAGCTGAGACTACAGACATGGCCTCACCTGTCCCTCACCCCTGCCTCTCCCCTGATGTTTTTGTGCTTGCAGTACTCTCTCAGGCAAATGAGAAGCCATGGGTTCATTCAGCACTGCCTCCTTGATTAGCCTTTGTAAAAGAGGTTGAGAAGACTTTGTTACAAGTGGGAGGGACAGGCACTGGGGCAGGGAATGGTGAAGAGGTGTAGGCAGAAGCAGCAGAGCAAGGATGGCAGATCAGGCTCTGTGTGTTGGGTTGGGCTAGGGTTGGTCCTGTGGCTCTCCAGGTACAGGGCTGTTTCAGGTGCCATGCTGGGGCAGCTGTGCAAGAACCACATGCAATGTGAATGCATCACTTTTCTGGGGGAAAAGTGCCAAGGGCTCAACTCTTCCAAACTTCACTCTAGCTTTGATTCCTCCCACCCATTTATCCAAGTTTCTTCAGTCCTCCTTGCTAGTGCATTGTGAATATGCTTTCTCAGCACTTTATTTGACTGGAGGTCCTTACTTTCTCCAGCAAAATAAAATGTGCAAGTTCTCTTCTCGCCGGTTCTACTGCCCAACATCCTGTTGCCCAAAATCATGTGCTTTATGTATCTCCCTTTCCCACTTTTTCTCCTATATTCTGTTGTAGCTGTGGTCAAAGACCCATACCTCTTCGTATAATCACTCTTTCTTCTCTGGAGACATTTTCCATCTTTTCTCAGGTTCTTGGGCTGAACACTGCTGTAGATGACCCTGCAGAAAATGTTATTTACATCAGTTTATTCTCACTGGGGAAACCTGCAAGTTGTAAAATGTATATATAAACATTTGTTTTGTTGGCCAACATCTGTTGGCTGATGCCTAAGTGAAAATTAACCCCCTGCATTGCACTTCCACACTTTGCCCAAATAACAGAGGGCAGAGAAACCTAAAAATTATGAGTGTTCTGTTTACATCTCAGGGGGTGTAGGGAAGACAAGGAGGGCCGGTGGGTGAACTTAAAATATATTAGGTTTTAATGCACTAATAAGTTTGAGAAGACTTTGTGCTGAAAAGGGAGCTGAGGTTCAGGCCAATTAACCCTAAGTGTGCCTGGGATAAACTCATCTCCTTGTGTGCAGGAGTTGCTTCCAGGGCTGGAGTGGAAAGATTAAGGTGGACGGGGAGAAGAGAGAGAGATGGTTTTCTGCAAGTGTTTGGAACATCTGGCACAGAAAAGATTTCTTATGGGTTATCTGGGAGCTGAAAAACAGAAAAACAAAAGCAGTTGCCGAAGAATCACCTTTAAGGGAGATTCCTGGTGGAATGTATTTAGCTGTCTGTGTTATCCACACTTTCTAAAAAGCTGAAATAACAAACTGAGCAGAGTGGCAGGGAAGTTATCACTGTTTTTAGAAAGAGTGGTGGATTGATGCCTGAGAGAAAAACAATTCATGGCAGGTAGCAGGGCCCACTGTAGGAAAATGTCATAACTGCAGATCCTCTGAGGTGACTCTGGACCTTGCTCTTTGTCCAAAATGACAACTAGGAGGCTTTAGCATTTCTCTTCAGCAGAAAAAAAAAACCCAAACAACAATGTAAATTGTCATCAGTGCTATACTTCAGGGGCTTCCTCCTTCCCCAGAGGAGGGTCAAGGCAGTATTCTTTTAAAAACTTCTTTAAATGTAAACTATATCCTTGTTGCTGGCAGGAGGGCCACACACACATGTAACTTTGCAATAGTGTCCAAAGACTTTACATGTCAAAACCCTCTTGCTGCACAAGTGAAAGGGAGATGCTTGTACTGCACATTAAGTCCATAATGAGAGACGTGTGTGTGCAGAGTGGGGGGCGTATTTGAGGAAATTACAAAATATTTCTTGAGTTAAGTATGTTTATGAAACATTTCAGTCAGGACTAGTTATACACCAGTGATTCCCAACCATGTTCAACCTTTTCCATAATACTGCATGCTGTTTTCTTGTCTCCCATCTTGACAGCAGCCCCCACAGTACTGTTGCTGCCCTGCCTTCCTCCACTGCTGTCAGTTTGAGAGGGTGCCAGTGGAAAGACTTAGATAATCAGCCAAGCAAAGCACATTAGTTTTGTCTCTCATCTCTAATGTTGGTGTTCAAGACAGAGAGGTTATTTTAATTGGGACCCACTATTAGAGATAATTTTTTTTTCCCTAGAAAGTTATCATGTTAACTTTGAGATTAATGCTAAGATTAATTAAATTTAACCTGGACAAAAATTTAAGTTTCAATCAGTCAACAGTGGCTTCCACAATACAGAAGAAGAAAAAATTAAAGCAGACAGAATATGGGATATGTCAATCTCAGCTATTCAGTTTTAGGATATTACAGGAGGTGAATGTGTTTGGACAGTGAAAGGGGAAGAATGACCTGGCTTTAGAAGAGGTTAGTTTCCCAGAGAATTCCTGGTACACTTAAATTTTAGATGCTAAATCTTCCTGAACATCAGACCTACAGAATACAGAGTACATCTACATTACTTGCAGTATTGAATGAAAAGATCTAGAGTTCCTATTCTCATGCTGGTTTTTTGTTTTCCTTTTTGCTTCATTGTAAGTGATTAAAACCAACTGACAATACCTCCTCTCCCTCCTTCTTTATTGACTCATGATGAATTCCATTTTCTGGCTGACATTAGTTCACTGTCATGGTTCAAAACTTTTCCAGTGCTTGGTTGGCTTGTTGCTTGCTTGCTGAAAAAAGTGTTTATATCAGGATTTTTGGAAAGAAACAAAATGTGATGTTATAGGGAGGGAGGAGTTGTTTTGTTTCTACAGAACTTGAACTTTGAGATATTTACATTGTCTTATATGTGATTCCTATTAAGTAAAAATAATGCAAATTGTTCTGGTGGCTTTTTTCTATTCATCCTTTTATTATACTTTTGACAGAGTATTAATCTCTATAGGATGTGCACACACTTAGGTCAGATGTCTGGCAGATTTGCCAGAGGGTACAACATCTTTGAGAAAAGTGTCAGGTATTCCTGTGATCAATTTTTTTTTCTCCACTTGAGTTTCATGCCCACCTCACAGTCACCTGCTGCTATATGCAAATCCTTTCTGATTATTAGGTTTGACCCTAATACTCTGTGTCCATACCCTAAATGCTCTGTGTCTGAAGTAGGCTCACATGTCTCAATCTGATCCTGTAAGTGTCCTACATAAGGAGTGAGCTCTCACCCAAGTGTGTAAATCTTGAAAATTCAAGTCTTCAGTCAGAAGTCTTTGTACTGGAACAAAGATGACCTCTCTATTTTGTCGATTCCATGAAAGCATTAAAAAGTTAAGAATGCAACTACCTACACAACCAAAGAGCATTCTAACTCTCACCTTTGCCTACAACCTGATATGTTTGTTTAAAGACATTGAATATCAAACTGGTAATGGTTTTGCATGCAAAACAAGGCAATATAGTTGTTGTCAGAGACAAGTGCAAAGTTTTAAGACATAAAATGATGATTTTTTCTTACCAGTTCCCAGTTTCAAGGAGAAGGTCGATTCATGACTTACTGCACTGACTTCATTCTGGCCTTTTGCACACAGGGCCTAACAAGAGATCAGTTGGAGAAATGATGTTCTAAATAATGTCATTAGTAAATCAGAGTCTTTTGCCTCAACTCATAAAAAAACTTGGTTCCTGAAATGAAAAAAGTACAGTAATGGGAAGTCCTGACTAGTTTATAAAAATGTTCTCCTTTCTGAGTATGTTCTCAAAAGGCTTGAGCATTCTAACTCCCAATGGATTTGATGTTGTTTGGTACCTAACTAGAAGCAACTTGCTTCTTGGATAGCCAACTTAATTTAGAATGCATTACCTACACTCAAATTATCTGCCACGTGTTGAGATTGGTATGTGGCCACATGGGCAACCAGAAAATTCACATGTTTCAGTCTTTAGAGTGTCTCTTTCTGAGATGTCCTTGCAAACAACTACTTTTTTGGGGGGGTTTCAAACTGAGGGTCAAATGTACTTCACTGAATTTCTTTTCTTTTCTTTTCTTTTCTTTTCTTTTCTTTTCTTTTCTTTTCTTTTCTTTTCTTTTCTTTTCTTTTCTTTTCTTTTCTTTTCTTTTCTTTTCTTTTCTTTTCTTTTCTTTTCTTTTCTTTTCTTTTCTTTTCTTTTTTTTCTTTTCTTTTCTTTTCCCAACAGAATGCTTTCCATGTTTTACTGTGTCCAGCTGGCACACCCTCAGCATGCTGATTTAATTTAGAAAATCACTACCCATTGTAGAAGCCAGATGTAGCTGAATAGCAGAGTTTTGCTCATAGTATGGCTCTGGTGCCTGAACTGTTCCAAGGACCATTACTGTGAACAGGGCAGTGAGCACTTCCAGAGTAGTGAGAGAAGGCAGGAAGTGCTGCATCTGTGATGTGCCTGAGAGAGGGACTCTGCTTTGACAGGGTGGGCTTCTGTCACCCCGTGGCTCTAGAATTGGAGATTGTTCTTCAAGCATCTGAGTTACTGGGACTCACTTAAGTTGTAGCAAATTCCAAGCCAGTAGCAAATTGTGCAGGCTTTCAGGCATCATCCCTGCCCAGTCCCAAACTTGCAGCTGCAAATTTGTACCTGGGAAGCAGGCAAAAGGGCTATGGACAGCTTGCTTTCAAAAACTACAGAGCAGGCATCAATATAGTGAAGATCCCCATAAGCTTAGTTTGCAGTTGCAATACTATCAACTCAGACCTGGTAGCAAAAATACAGCGAGAAAAGTACCATTTGCATTAGATACACCACTGTGATTTTTGAGCATTGTTTATGCTGTCCAAGGAATTGAAAGCTGGAAGGATGCTTGTCAACAGATTACAATAAACATGACTGCTAGATCACTCTATTTATCCCTTACCTCCCTGGCCTTTTACAAATGGGTTTTTTTGGCTATTCATACTGTTGTTTGGGTGAGAAAGAAATGAGATTATAAAGACAGCTGGATGCACATAGTAGAAATGAGAATAAGAACAACTGATAAGGGTAAAGATAAAACAGTCTCAGGTAAGACTTCCACAATAGAAACTTTTCTTTGGTATAAAATTACATTCATTCAATATCTTCCATTCAGAAAGAGCCTGTCACCTAAACAGTATCTAGAAAATAATGGCTACAGGTGAGGGCATGGGACTGATCGTGAAAGGCCTTGAACTTTGTTCTTGGCTTTTCTGAGTTGTTTTGGATAAGTAACCTCCTCACTGTTTAAATCCTTCATTCACATTTTAATAACATGGCAAGCATCCCATGTTGCTGCCTGTCTTGGTCAAACTTATCCTTTACATTTTGAAAATGGTTATGTCGCTTTCTTCCCCGTCTAAACAATCTCATGCCTTTGATTTTTTTTCCTAGTAGGTCCTATTTTCTAGCTGCTTGATCAACCTTTTTGCCTTTCTCTGGGTTCCTTCAACCATTACATAAAAATCTGTAAATGAGGTGGGTGTAACAGGGCATGTTACCCTAGCTCAGGCCATCTCCCTCTGAGGATGGAAGAGCACTTGCTGAGGATGCTGAAGTGCCCCAACTAGGAAAAAAGGAGAGACTGGGAAGGTGCTCTTAGACCTGACTATTTTCAATACCTTCTATGGAAGTCTTGATCACCAGATGCTAATGCTAAATCATTGATTGTAAGCATTGCTGTCACCTCATTCAAGCCTTACTTGTGTAGCTACAAGCACCCTCCACAAGCTTTCTTTTGCCTTGCTGTCATCTTAATTTATGTTCTCCAAGTGATTTTTTTTGGAAACACATGGTAAACTAAATTTATAAAACTATTTTGGCTATATTAGGATCTAATGAGATTATATTACCTTATCTTGTACAGAAATAGTCCAGAGATGGACTACTTAATTTTGTAGTGGCCTCCCATGTGACAGGAGGCTCCTGGAACTGTAAGGGAACAGATACTAGCAAAAATGTTGATTAACTGCAGTGCCCATAGCAGTGCTTGGCTGCTTAAGATGCAACATGCCTACTCTTTCCCTCAACCCAATGAATATCAGCATCCATTCTAAAAGTTACTGATGATTCTCCCTTAGCAGACTGTTCTTTCTCTTGTATCCCCTGTACCACATTAAGCAGGTCAGGCATTGCAGTCTTTGGTGTTTGCTTGAGTTTCATCTTTGAGATGCTGTGTGTAGTTTTGCCCCTGCCAAAAAAAGAAAAATTTATCTGAAACTTTTTATCTTGAGGCTTTCTGCTGCATTGTTTCAGGACTAGCCAAAACTTTAATCACATCTTAAAATAGAACTTATGAAGAGTAGACATTGTAGTACAAGAAAATTATGGTCAGTTTGGTTTTGTTATTTATTTTTTTTTCAGGTGGGCCATTTCTGGAAAAGTATATACCAGGCTTGAGCATCAGAGAAATCTGACTGCATGCTCTTTGTGGAGGCTGGACTTGTTCTGTGCTGCCTTTTTGGACTGTGTGGATCTTGGAAGTTGTGTGGAAAACAGCAAACATTTCCTCTGCTCTTACTGAGCATCCAAGCAGCACTGCCTTGAATGCTGCCAGTGAGGAGACACAGGGACTGTAAAGAAGTTCCTGGTGCCAGGGAAGGGAACAGGTCTGGTTCAGTGTGGTGGTTTGACCTTGGTGGAACACCAGGTGCCTACCAAAGCCATTCTATTTCTCCTCTCCTCAATTGGACAGGGGAGAGAAAATACAAGAAAAGGTTCATGGATCAAGTTAAGGGCAGGGAGAGATGACTCTCCAGTTATTGTCATGGGTAAAACAGGCTTGACTTTGGGAAATTAGTTAGTTTATTACCAATCAAATTAGAGTGCAATAGTGAAAAATAAAACCAAATCATAAAACACCTTCCCCTCACCCCTCTTTTCCTCCTGGGCTCAATTTTACTCCTGGTTTTCAGTACCTCCTCTGCTCCAGCAGCACACGGTGACAGGGAATGGGGACTGTGATCAGTTCATCCCATGTTGTCTGGGCCACTCCTTCCTACTCAGAAGGAGGACTCGTCACAGTCTTCCCCTGCTCCAATGTGGGGTCCCTCCTATGGGGTGCAGTCCTGCATGAGCTCCTCAAGGTGGGTCCTTCCCACAGGCTGCAGCTCTTTACAAACAGCACAGTGTGAGTCTCCTCCAGGGGTGCAGTCCTTCAGGAAAAGGCTGCTCCAGCATGTGTCCTGCACGGGGTCACAAGTCCTGCCATTAAACTACTTCAGCATCCTCACTCCATGGGGCTACATGTCCTGCCAGGACCCTGCTCCAGCACAGGCCTCCCACAGGGTCACACCCTCCCTTGGGCNCAGGACCCTGCTCCAGCACAGGCCTCCCACAGGGTCACACCCTCCCTTGGGCACCCGCTCACTCTGGCACGGGCTCTCCAGGGGCTGCAGGAGCACGGCTGCCTCACCATGGTCTGCACCACAGGCACCTGTGCCTGGAGCACCTCCTGCCCTCCTCCTGCACTGACCTGGGTGTCTGCAGGGCTGCTCCTCTCACATATTCTCACTCCTCTCTCTGGCTGCTGTTGTGCAGTGTTTATTTTTTACCCCTTCTTAAATACATTATCCCTGAGGTAGCCACTGGGCTTGAAACACCTTCCCCTCACCCCTCTTTTCCTCCTGGGCTCAATTTTACTCCTGGTTTTCAGTACCTCCTCTGCTCCAGCAGCACACGGTGACAGGGAATGGGGACTGTGATCAGTTCATCCCATGTTGTCTGGGCCACTCCTTCCTACTCAGAAGGAGGACTCGTCACAGTCTTCCCCTGCTCCAATGTGGGGTCCCTCCTATGGGGTGCAGTCCTGCATGAGCTCCTCAAGGTGGGTCCTTCCCACAGGCTGCAGCTCTTTACAAACAGCACAGTGTGAGTCTCCTCCAGGGGTGCAGTCCTTCAGGAAAAGGCTGCTCCAGCATGTGTCCTGCACGGGGTCACAAGTCCTGCCATTAAACTACTTCAGCATCCTCACTCCATGGGGCTACATGTCCTGCCAGGACCCTGCTCCAGCACAGGCCTCCCACAGGGTCACACCCTCCCTTGGGCACCCGCTCACTCTGGCACGGGCTCTCCAGGGGCTGCAGGAGCACGGCTGCCTCACCATGGTCTGCACCACAGGCACCTGTGCCTGGAGCACCTCCTGCCCTCCTCCTGCACTGACCTGGGTGTCTGCAGGGCTGCTCCTCTCACATATTCTCACTCCTCTCTCTGGCTGCTGTTGTGCAGTGTTTATTTTTTACCCCTTCTTAAATACATTATCCCTGAGGTAGCCACTGGGCTTGGCCTTGGCCAGCAGCAGGTCCATCTTGGAGCCAGCTGGCACTGGCTCTGTTGGACATGGGGAAGCTTCTAGCAGCTTCCCACAGAAGCCACTCCTGCAGCCCCCACCCCCCCCACCAAAACCTTGCTATGCAAACCCAATACACTCAGCAAGCAGATGGGCAGTCAGGCCTGTTGGAAGGGATCTGGTAAAAACATGGGCTACAGCTGAAGCAAAGATAGGGGCTGGATGGTAAGGAGCACTGAGCAGGGAGAAGGAGCTGAAGGAAGGTTTCATGTCTACAGCAGAGGCATAGCATCAAAAAGATCACCAAAGTGCTCTTCCCTGCTCTTTTCCCTCCCTTTCCCATTTTCTTAAGTCCATCACCTGAAAACTGAATTCTGCATCAGCTGGTGTGTGTTCTGGGCAAGTGACATTCCTGCCTTTCCCTAAAATGCTTGGGGAAATGCCCTGAACTAAGTCTGTATCCAAGAGCATTAAGGGACAAATCAAGTCTGTATACGAAGGTTGCTCTTGGTGTGAGCTTCTTCATAAACAACAACAACAAAACTTTCCATTGCTTTGCTTTAGCAGGTTTAGTTACAAGGTATTTTAGTGCAGAGCAGCAAAACAGCTATTTTCATGGTGTGAGTACTTCTTTTTTTCAGTCAGGATACCTTTTATATCTATCATTTGAGTAAGATATTCTTGTCTTCAGTCCTTACCAAGAGAATCCAGAATTTCATGGTACAAAGAGGTATTGCTATCTTAAGGTTTGCATTTTCAGGTTTAGCTTTACTGGAAAGTACTGTATATTCTTCTTTCTGGAGTCTACATTCTTATTCGTGTATACAATATGTAGCCTCTGTTTCATAAAAATAAATCTTTACCAGCTGTGATCATGAGATAAACCCTGACATTTGAATTGCCTGACTCTGAAAATTATGGTAGAGCTCATTTTGTACTTGAGTCTATAAGTATGGACCAGTGGAATAGTGAAGAAGTTAAATGATAGCCCAGTTTAAAAATCATTGTTTGCTATTTTCACAGATTATCTGTGTTGGGAGGATGATTAGGGAGTGGAGGAACTTCCTTCATCAGCAACCAATACATCCCCAGCTAGATAGGGACAACAGTAGGAATGCCAGTTACGCTGCCTCAGGAGAGAGGGAATGCCATTTCAGAGAGAGCAGGGCAGAAGGACATCAGCACATAACTATTCTAGGAGAAAATCGGTAAGTTTCTGAGTACAAAGCCATTTGTAACTTTTAATACTGAGGCCACCAAATAGAGTGGAAAGTTAGCTGCTTTTGATGCAGCAGTCAAAGGGTCAAATTCTTTTCCCTGCTTCCTCCAGCGTAGCTCTGTGGCAGTCTGCTGGGCTCCGCCAGTGAAACTGAAGAGGAGGATTTGGCTTGCAGCCTGGTTTTAATCTGCACGTATGGTATCAATTTTGGAAGCATTTCTGGTTGTCCTCACAGTTATAAAAGGGTAGAAAAATATATTTCTTCTCTTCCCCATTAAAAAACCAGGCTTTTGTTAACTCATTTGTGTTCATTCTCTACCTGAAATGTGTAATGCTTATCTTCGCCTTCAGTTTTGCCATAGGATTGGCCTGTCTATTAGTAAGTACCTCTGCTGTCTACCCTAAGGGAAAGGCTGCTCTGGAGAAACTAGGTTGCCCTAGCAGATTCCAGTTTTCTCCTGCACATAGCTGATGCTGAATCCATGAGGACACTACTCTATGGATCCCCCTTCTGATCATAGGCACTGGAGTCTCCTGCCCATCAGTCGTCTTCTTTTTTCTCTTAGCATCTTCATCCAGTTATTGTTTGCTCAGAGATGAGGAGTGCTGTGGTGTATGGGCTGTTGGCAACAATTGTGTACATCTTCAAGTGGCTGCTGAAGAGGGAATGTCTCCTCATGCTCACCAAAATCTTTGGCTCTTTTGGTGGGTGCAGGAGCCATCAGCCATGGATAAGTGTCTGGGCCCATCAACAAGCACTGACCCCCTTGGAGCTCCATCTCAAGCACTGTCATAACCTTCTTAATTGCTGTTTTACTGAAAGGTTTTTTCTGCATATTCCTTGATTGTGGTCCCTTCAATATTTTATGTCACCTCTTTCCTTGGGATAGACACTACTTCCTCCTGTTTCCAAAAAAGAGGAGAATCTCTCCCCAGGGCACAGAACTGGGAGAAGCTGCCTGTAACAAGGACTTCTGTTTTCCCATGTAGCTGCAGAGAGCATTCATGTTTTCTTCAGAATCTGAGGAAACTTACATTTGAGAGGCAATTAAGCATTTACAGTAATGTTTGCCTTTTTTTTTTTTGCTGTTTTCTCATTTAATTACTGATTTTTCTTCCCTTGCAATTCCTTCTTACTTTATGTGTCACTCCACCCTCTTTTTGCACTCTCCTCCTTTTTTTACCTCTTTCATCTACCTTGGCACTCAGTTAGCACCCAAAATCAAAATTACCATGTAGCTGTATGGACATAATCACTTCTTGGCTCTTTTACTAGGGTTAAAAATCTTCCTTAGCATAAAGTACTTCAATAAATATCTTAAGATATTCATGTAAGGGGCAACTGAACAACAGTGGCAGGCTGCATGGGATGAACTTAGCTTTAGTTATGCTACTAAGAAATAAAATTAATAAAACATAGAAGGTGAGAAAACTGAAGCAGGCAGGTAAATCAAGGTTGTTGGATGCAGAGTGATAAGGGCAGTTCTATCATATATGAGACAGTAGGTAATACATGCCGCCTGGAATTTCTGCTGACAGCTGTCCATGTGTGCCAGTACTAGTATTGTAGGTGAACAATTCAATGGAAGTTCTCATTATTTCCAGCAAATTAGAACTGTAATTGCTTCTAGCAATTTCCATAGACTCCTTGACCTGTAACGTCAGGAGCTCATAATGATTAAAATAGGAAGCAATGCAGCAAGTTCATCTTGCTTTCTAGAGCACAGCACTGCTTTGGTACTTTAAATAGAATACATAACATTGGTGTTGTCCTGGTTTAGATTTATCTCTTATGAAAGACAGACCTCTATCTGCTGAAATAACTGAAATTACCTTCTAACATACTCATCAGGAAAACAAGCTTTAACGTCCACACATCACTATGGCTGTGTCTGTAATTCAAGACTGAGAATACCTGGAGGAGGTTCTCTTTTAATAAGATGAAAATAGATAACTATCCAAAACTGTTAGCTGATTAGGATCATCATGGCCTTATCTTAATTTGGCTCTTTTGCACGTTGAAGGTGAGAAATATCCTGTTTTGGAAATACATTCCCAATATTCAAAGTGATTATGGAAACTACTCAGATTCTTCACTTTTTACCTCCAACAACAGCATTTTAAATGATAACTAAATCATTCAACTGAAAGAATATAGGTTTCTGAGTCTATCAGATTTGTTCTGGCTATCTGCTATCAATCACTACAACAGTTCCAGTTCACAAAAGTCTTTTGCTTTATGCAGTAGTTTGACCATGACTGTAAGTATGGACTTGTTCCCATAATTTTTTGTGTTTAATTTTGGATAGTGGTAGCAAAAGTGGGAAATCTTAGCTAATCAGGCCTTTGAACATAAGCCTTGTGTGTCTGGGGTTTATCATTGCACCATTAGAGAAGCTCTGGCCATTGCAAATTTACATCTGAGTGACCCAATTGACAATAATTCTGAGTAACTCTGGAATATGTTTATGACATGTCCAGAACCTGAGGATTGAAGTACTGCACAACACACTGTCAGTTTTTAAACACTGATTTGCTGAGTCTCTGCATAACTCTTGCACTGCTAGTGGGTTAAACAAGGTTATTGAAAAGATTTTTCTGAGTTTAAGGATTTGTATGCAAGGGATATTATGACAGCATATTTAAATTTTTATCCTGAAAAAAAAAAGTGCCAGCGCCAATTAAAATGTAAAGAAACCTATAGAAAATAAATTTAGGTAGTGCCTTCGCACGTTCAGGACTAGATCAATCAGGCAACATAATTATTAGATTGGATTTGTCCAATGAAAATGACATGCCTCTGTACTGTATGCTTTGACCTCTTCTTCACTTGCCCTGTTGCATAGTTTAGAAAAGAGCCCACAACTGTGCTAAACAAATATGTTTGTTTGGTTGTACCAAGCTTTTGTTCCAGCAATGGAATTCATTAAAACAACATGTTCTGTATATTGCCAGCAGGTCATCAATGCATGCTTGAGTCAGATTCCTGACCTTTACTTTCACTTGCCAAGTCTGCTAGATTGCCTTGTCCTGGGGACTCTTAAAATATATATCATTAATAATATACCTTGCCCTGTTTTTCTTATAGCTGAGAATATCTTCACAGGGGTACTCATTGGTTTTCTCTGGTAATTATCAACTAGTTTATTTTATGTGTAGTCAGATGCTTAACTCTAAATAGTTGCTGAACAGTATGAAATAGAAATATTTTTCTCTCACCTAAAGAAAATTTAAATTAAATTTGAAGCCTATTTAGGATTTGAGGTAAGCTTTTTCCTTCAGTGGGATGTTTGGAGGTCATCTCAAGCAGTGACTCAACAGTATATATTCCCAGTGAATTATGTGGACTCGTCATTTTCTAATCTGATGTTCCGGTTGCTTGTCTACATGTACGTGAGGTTAAATTTTTCTGCAGTGCTATCCCACCAATATCTCTAATAAATTGTGCCCCTACACTCTACTCAAGTTGGAACATGGTAATCAGTCCAGCTCAGCCCAGCTCAGCATCTCCCCAGCCTCTGTGTTTAAGTGCTGTATTTTCGTTTTGGCACTGGCCATAAGCACCTCAGTCCATACAACTGTAAGTGTCAGGACAGCTCCTACATCAGGGTCACTATCTGGAATCAAGAGGTTATGCCCCTGCCTCCCTAATTTTGTAGATGTTCTCAGAATGTTCTCAGTGCAGTTGACTTGTATCAGACCTATCATCCTGGGAACAAAGAAGGGATTTTTTTTTTTTGTTTCCAAGTTGCAAATATTTTGCAGTTGATCAGAATCAGTGAGGAGACTACAAGTCTGCATGTAAAACCTCACCATGTTCCTCTCTTCCCTTTTCACAGGAAAATGTGATCCTGTCAAGAGACAAACTTCCTTCAGAGGCATTGTGCACAAGAGCCATGAATATATGCAAGGGCCCCACGGTGAAATGCCAAGATCTGTACCAGTGTGCCAACTCCGCTGTTATTACGGTCAGCAGACTTTTACAGCATCAGGATCCACAGCAATGTAAATACACACCAGACTCCCCTGAACGAAAGTGTGGTATTGATTTTGCTGTACTCTGTTGCACTCCTATGGATCTCAGTGACAGGCTGTTACTTCAAACAGCATGACAAAAACTTACTAAAATAATCTATTTTTCCTTGGTAATTAAAGGCAAAGCAAAACGGAGATGATCACAAACAGTCTCTGATGAGAACTTCTCTTAATGTTTCTTTTGA
Source organism: Leptocoma aspasia (assembly GCA_013399835.1). Classification (NCBI taxonomy): domain Eukaryota; kingdom Metazoa; phylum Chordata; class Aves; order Passeriformes; family Nectariniidae; genus Leptocoma; species Leptocoma aspasia. The sequence continues at coordinate 1,121,482 of VXAX01002273.1, read as the reverse complement.
TCTCTAGTGCTGCTGCTCCAAAGTAAAGCATTTAGGCAAAAATAAAATCATATTAATACAGGATGTTAAATGGAAACATGTTCCTAAGAATGAAGCTATACAATTTAGTGTCTAGCTTTTTTCTGGCATTTGTTAAAGCCCAGTGAATGCAATTCATTTCAATGTGATTTCAAAAGCAGATAAGCAAGTATGTGCATTACTGGAATCATTCAAAAAAGATGTTTTGAGTTTGAGACCAATCACTTCACAAATGCTTCAGAAGTTCAGAGTACCACTTGATAATTTAAACACTGCTTTAATAAGGATCAATGACATTGGCATTTCTTAGAGGTATCTTTTTTTCTTTTCATGTAAGAGAAACACCTTAAATACAATTAAACTAATCAGATCTATCTCTCACTGAGATCGTGTCATGTCCTTGAGACCTGCAGGAGAATCGTAGAGTCATAGATTGTTTTGGGTTGGAAGGGACCTGTAAAGGTCATCTAGTCCAATGCCTGTGCAATGAGCAGGGACATCTTCAACTAGATCAGGTTGTTCAGAGCCCTGTCCAACCTGACCTTGAGTGTTTGCAGGGTGATAAAAGTTGAGATGCAGTTCTTCAGTGTTTCTTCACTCTCCTGTTTCTTCTCTAATGTGGTGTTTCTGTAAGCCATGAGATGAGTCAGGCATAGTCTATAGTTTCCATGCATAGATTTCATAATGATTATAGTAACTTTACTTTGAAAGGAGATTGTGACTGGTGCCTTCCCTTTTCCAATGTACTTTTGTTATTTTCCCTTTGCCCAGTACAATTTTCCAAATAAATATTTTCCCTTTCTTTTTGTCAGTCATTATGTGAAACATTGCTCTTCCATCCCTGAGGACCAATATTAATCATATACAAACTTTTTCACACAGCTAGGTTGTAAAGTGGCTAAGTAATATGCATGTCAGAGAGTGACAGACAGTGTAAGCATTCAGTTATTGCCTATGCAAGGTTACTGTATTTACCTAGATGTGATTAATGGTGCCAGTTACCTTATTAAAGGTAATTGACAGAGAATCTGGTGTTACAGTTTTCAAGATTTACAGAAATACAGTCTAAATTAAAGCAACTTCAGCTGCAAGTCACTTTCAAATAAAAAAATATATATGAGTGTTTATCTCTATGCAGAATTATTTGGTTGTTTCTTTACTGTTCAAGTAATTAATCCTGCAGGGCTTTGAAACTAAATTAAGGGAACAACTTCATAAAAGTTTTGGGAGTGCAGTAACTACATGTGGGTGCTGGGTTCCAGATGTGTGTGGAGCTCCAGAAGAAATCACTCATACTGACTCAGAATAGCAAACATGGGCCCCGTGGCCACCTGTCCCAAGGAGAGTTGCAATGTCTGCAGTTGGTACTGACCTCTCATATGTCATGTGTGTGCACATGTTCTTGCTGTGCAGAGTGAAATCTGCCATGACAAAGGCTCTATCAGTCTCCTGGGACTTGTGTTCCTCACATGTTCTTGCTGATGAGCCATCCATATCCCCCAAGCTGGTTGTACACTATAGTACTGTAGTCATGGTGGTCAGATTTCTATTAGAAGTACCACGTAAAAGAGCCAAGAAATGTGAAACAGATGAAAAAGTTGTAAAACAAAGATGAAGTATAATGGCTGATCTCATGATAACTTTAGAAATTGTCAGTGCCTTACAGTAATGTGTTAGCCTGTGGCTTTAGGAGAAAACATAAATGCAAACCAGGTTTTCCTTTTTTTCCCCATTCAGCTAATGAGAACTTGACCAGGATGTAAGCATTTCATGTTACTGACCCACTACCTTCACTCATTTTGGAAAACAGTTGAGACTTGGGTATTTTGTGTAACGGCTTTGTAACCCAACACATACATCTAATTTAGCAATCTGCTGGACTATTGCATCTGTCATGGCAATGTAGTCCCTGCTAAGCACTGAAGCAGTCTCTGCTCTGTCTTGATTTGGGCTGAGTTTCCTGCTTTGGACACACTATGTTCCCTCTGCCCTGGTGTCAACATTTTCTGTACAGTATTCCCTCCAGTGGGCTGGATGACAGTGAAATTTGGTCAGTTGGTCTCTCCTGAGATCAGCCAGTCTCTCCTTCCTCCTAAAGGTAGGGACAAGGGCTGCTTTGCCTAAGAGGGTAAGAAACAGAGAGTGGTTTCAGCCTCCCTGTCTTCCTCCATGTTGCCACAGGGCAGAAGGAGGATTCTGAATCTTTCAAGGTTCTGTGGGGGAGCTGTTGGCCTCAAATCTTTTTCTGTACACGCAAGAATACAACATGCAGCTAAAATGTGTGATGGTAAACCCTTTAATGCACAGTGTTAATGCCTTTTATTCCTAGCATTATAATTTTCCCTTTCTGCTTTTACCTTATTTTTATCTGTCCCCCTGCAAGCTGTGAGCCACACAAGCAACTACTTCAGAATTTTGACTTTGTCATATTATTTTGTCACACCTGAAAATGTAGCTTGTCCCAAAATATCATTGCCTTAGTTCCTGTGGCAAAGTGGCTGAAGCCTCATTAGGTCAAATAAGCTATTCAAGGTATCTGGGTGCTGCTTTGAATGAGCCAAAAGCAGTTATCAGAAAATACTCTGCAACAGATTTAATTGTCTTAAAAGTGGCATAGTAGTACCCAAACCAAAACAAAGTTGTCAGGAGAAGCATCTTAAAATGGGAGGACTCTGAATCAAAAGATAATAAAATGGTTAACAAAATATGATTTTGAAAGCATACCACATTCTGTGGTGGCTTTTCCCAGATCTCTCTTTTCTTGTAATGTAAGGTGTAACAAGAAATAAATATCTAAAGCATAGGCCCATCTACAGCCTCAAAAAAAGCAACTAATGTGAAAGAACAGTAACCTCAGCTCTGGGGGTTTTTGTGTTGTTTAAAGCCCTACATAAATCAAGAGGAGGCCCACAAAGGGAAGACTGGTTTCAGGGACTGGTCTTGATTTTCTGCTTAGGATAATCAAGATCAGGAATCCATCTCTAATTAAAGGCAAGCAGAAAATATGAAGGATTTTCACATACATTCTTTTCATACTCATCGTTTAACGTGTGTTATGTATACAGTATTCTTTTCCTTTAATTCAACTTTCTCAAATTATGTGCAGACAGCTTCAGCAGCAGGGAAAGGTGGGAGTATTTAGGATATCCAGAATTTAACTCTCTCACTTCTACAGAAAGACCTGTTTCTTTATCAGAGGTATTCAATAGAATGTGATTTCTAGTTTCAACAAAAAAACCTCAGTGAATCTGTGTGATTCTGTTACATGGGGGCTTTGGGGGATATTTTGTTTAGTGAGGTTTTTTCCTTTTGGTGTTTTTTGTTGGGTGTTTAGGGGCTTTTTGTTTGTTTGTTTGTTTTGTTTTGTTTTTTGATGGTTTTGTTTTGTTTTTTGTTTGTTTGTGGTTTTTTATTTGGTTTTTTGGGGTGGTTTGTTTATTTGCTGTTTGTTTGGGGGTTTTTGTGTGTCTGTTCTTTTCTTCTTTTTCTAATTGAGTAGATTGTAGCAAATATACTTGCCTGGCTTCTTTGGAAAAAAGACATGCTTTTAGTTTTAATAAACATAGTGCTTTTTTCTTGTCTGCTTCTCTTGTAACTCTGATTTGCTTTGCAGTGATTTTCCATGGATGTGCCATTCAAGTGAATGAAATTTAAGCAGGATGTGGGTTTTGTCACTTTGATGGTGATGCAGTTTCCCAGATGTAAGTTTTTCATTAAGAAACTAATATTGGCAGATTGGGTATTACAGTAAACCGAACAAGCTCGAGTATGCGGTAGGACCACATCATTCCGCGTGGTGATGTTCAAGTTCCCCTCTCTCCCCACACAGTGAAGTCTGGGGTTGATTTACATGAATTCTTAGTTTTCTAACAGCAGCACCCCATAAGCTGAACTATCCCTTATGCTTTTGGCTCCCTTTCTGAGATGTATTGCTGACACTTCCATCATTGAATCAGTATAGCCCAATGAATCAACGTCTGATGTCTAGTCTAGGATATTTTTACTTTTTCCTTTTCTTGTTTTCAAAGAACGTAGAATATTTGGAACAGTTCAATTTTTTTCCTTTTTATATATTACAAGAAATACTGTTTTAATTATTTAAAGAATAACTTGAAAAACAGGTCTTATATTTTTTGTAGTATCACTTTTTTTTCAGATATATTTTTTTTCCTTTACTTTCTTTGGTAGTTTTTTTGTTCTAAGAGGGTTTTTTGACCTTCCTAAAACCAGTTCTTCCATGCTTGTTCCTATCTGCCGAACTGTCAATATTTTCCTAGAAACTTTGTTGTTCCAATGCTTTTCCTCTGCTAATTGCCGGGTTGGGCAATTTAAGCTCCAGATGTATAAATCTGAAGTCACTCAGTATGAGGCAGACCAGCTTTTCTCCACAGTCCTGAGTCTCCTACTGCACATTGCTTTGTGTGGCCAATTATCTTCATAACTGAGATCTACATTTAGTCTTGAGTAGCTGAACTCTTGAAATCCAAGACTGAAGAGCATTTCCAAACAAGAAAGAGGTATTTATGTATAAGCTGTATATTCCTGAGGGAATGCAAACTGGTTTTTTGAGCACAAGCACATGTAGGGAAAAGCAATGTCCTGTACAAAGGACCTCCACTCCCTGACCTGCACTTTTCCAAAGACCAAAAAGGAAAGAAAAGTTTGCGGAATTTATACACCCTGTGGAGTTGCAGTCTGTTGATAAAGTAAAGAAGAAATAAAAGTGAAGTCTGTGCAATTTTGAGTCATCTGCTCACTGACTATAAATCTACAGCAGTCTATTTATCAGTTCCACTGAGGCTGCAGCAACTCAAACAGGCAAGAGAGCACAGCTGCCTGTGCCTGTATGCAGAGCCTGTAGATGGGTCAAAAGCTGAACATAAATCAACAATATAGAGCTGCTGCCTAGACAGCAAAGCTCCCAATCCAAGGGAGAAATGGAGTGGTGGCTGTGTGTGAAGGAGCCCCAGCATTGTGCAGGATGGTCAGTTCTGGTAAGGTTTTAACCTTGATATTGTGCCTCGCTCTGGGTGCTGTGCTTAGAGATACTTGCAGCTTAGGGAGAGGAAATCTAACACCATTTATGAGGACGATCAGGGCTCTTAACAGTATTTATCTCAGTGAAGGACTTAATGAAAAGGCTTCTTTCATCTCAGAGATGGAGGAGGTGGGATACCTGTGTTCATATATGTGAGCACTTCGTGTCCATGGTGGGTAGAGCAAAATCTGGTCAGGTGTAGCAAAGAAGATTCAAGTTTGATATTAAGAAAAAATCTCTCACGGCAAGCATGCGGAAGTACTGGAGAAATGGTCTTCATTGCCAGAAGTCTTGCAGCTGGATTAGATAAACATGGGCCCAGGACAGTTCACATAACCCCTGCCTTTCCCAAGTGACCTTCTGAAACTCTCACTAACCTTGAGATTTCTATAAAAAATGACCTAAGTTTCTTCTTTCTAAACCTTGTTGTGACATAGCCTAAAAACAATGGTACCTACTTAAGGCACCCAGTCCTACTGTAATTTGTTAAACATGCCAGGTTTTTTTCTTGTGAGAGAGTCTAAATTTTACAAGAACTTCATAAATATCTTATGTAAAGATATACAGTTTCCAAAGTTTTAGCAACATCTTCAGAAAAGCTTGAAGTGAGGACAGCCGTCCTGAATATGAAAAAGTATATATATCTAGGTGTAGGTGTAGCAAGTCCTAAGATGACTTATGAGACCAGTCACTTTGCCTCCACCAACTCATCTGAAAGGATAAAGCACTTACAGAGAGCTCTTGACTGTTACCCCTGATTATTTGTATTCCCTTGCCCTTTTCTGTTTGAATTCAGACTTTCTCTTTTATTTTTGAAGGCAAAAGAGCACACGTACTTCAAATTAGTAATGATGCAATAATAAAGCTCAGTTGCACTATTCTGACAAACACAGGCTATGAGTGTGCAGGGTTAGGAATCCTGGGGTATTTGGGGCACTGTTTTACTAAACTGCAGGGGCCTCACTGTAGGCTGATAACTCACGGTGCCAGGTCAGTGGTGAGATATCTTCTTTAAGTGTTAGCCAGAATTTGTTGGCAGGCAGCAGGGAAGCGGATAGAGGCCTCGAAGGTCAGATGTTGTTCCAAGTTTGTCACAAATACGCATTAGGGAACAGCAATGTGAGGGTGGAGGGGGCTGAGATGCTAGATTTAAGCAGTAGACTGGTGCCTGACTCCACCATCATTGCAGACAGGAGTTGGATTAAAGAACACAAAACTACAATGCTGTTTTTCTTCAGACTTTTAAAATAATGAAATAATTCTAGGGCTGCCCGTTATATCAGTATTAACACAGCTCTATCCAGTACAGAAAACATGATCACAGACTTCAATAGTTTTGAGGCGTGTCTGCTGAATGTCACACAGATTCCTGATGTAGTTGCAAGCAGTACAGATTTTAAGTGCCTATGAAGAAGGACATAGATTCTCTAAATGCTCCACAAAGTCAGAACAGCTGAGTTTCCCAGTCCACTTCCTCTCCAGCAGGAAGGATGACTATAGTTGCCATTTAATGAGATTGTGCGATCTTAGTCATTTTCCCTGGTCCATTCCCATTAGATTGCACTGGATCCACAGTTGGATTAGGGATGTTAGAGGGTGCATTCCCTCCTGTTGCCTCCCTGATTATGGACCTACTGTCCATAAATTTGCTTGATCGCTTCTGAATCTGACAGTGCTTTCTGTCTCCACAATCTCCTGTGTCAGCAAGTTCCACAAAGATGGCATGAGATATAGTATGATTTTACATCAGAGGGAATCATGAGCCTGTCTTTCTGTTTTTCTCTCAAGAAAGTTTTGGTTTCTGCACCATGATCACTTTAAAAAAAGTAGCTTTGAAGCGTGTGAGGCTGGAGATGGAAGTTTCTTGTGCATACCTGTAGACTTTTGGCTGTCTGCCTGTGGGACTGCATGGAGTTAAAAGCATCCTTACAGCCTGTTATCCACTTTCTTCCATGTGATATATCCTTAAGATGGTCTCTATATTTCACCATGTGGTGACAGAACTAGTTGAAGTATTAAGTAAACCAATACACTCTCATCTTTAATTGAGGTTTAGTATTTAAGCAACACGTTTTACACATGCCGATGGCTAATTCAGGCCAGGATCACATCCTTTGGCAGAAAGATGTGTGGTGTAAGAGTAACTAAATAACAGGGAAGAAACTATGATGCATACTCCTGGTATATCTGTACTTTTCAAAAAGGAATTATTTGATCCAGTGTTCACAATAGGGGTTGAGAATTCTCCTCCATAGGCATACCCTTGGTCTCTCACCTATGGGTGAAGCCAGTTCTATGGACATCCTGCCTCTACCACTGCCCTGAGTGTCCACAGAGTCTGTGTGCAGGAGAACATGTTGTTGAGACAGCCATTGGAACTTCCTGGGGCTCTCACAGATTCTGCTTTGAGAAGGGTTTGATAATGCAGAAGTTTCTGTTGATAAAAGACCCGTATGGCCCAAGGCTTCCACAGTTTTTCAGGTGGCTCTTGAGTGTCCACAGGATGTCTTTATGTGCAAAATGTTAAGTCAGTCTTTCTTGTCCTGTAGTGCCTATTGCTCTGCAAAGGGATCTGGACAGCCTGGATTGATGGACCAAGGACAATTGTATGAGGTTCAACAAGGCAAAGTGCTGGGTCCTGCACTTGGGTAGCTGGAAAGCTGCCCATTGGAACAGGACCTGGGGGTGCTGGTCAACAGCTGGCTGAACATGAGCCAGTGTGTGCTCAGGTGGCCAAGAAGGCCAATGGCATCCTGGATTGGCTCAGTAATCATGTGGCCAGCAGGACCAGGGTAGTGATTGTCCCTCTGTACTTGACACTGGTGAGGGTAGACCTAGAGTTCTGTGTCCAGTACTGGGCCCCTCAATTCAGGAAGGACACTGAGATGCTGGAGCATGTCCTGAGAAGGGCAATAGAGCTGCTGAAGGGTTTGGCACACAAGCCCATTGAGGAGCAGCTGAGGGAGATGGGGATGTTTAGCTTGGAGAAGAGGAGGCTCAGGGGGGACCTTATCTGCCTGAAAGGAGGGTTGAATGGGGTAAGCACTTCTCTCAGGTAACAAGTGACAGGACAAGATGGCATTAAGTTATGCCAAGAGAGATTTAGGTTGCACAGTAGAAAAAAGTCTTCACAGAAAGAGTTGTCCAGCATCAGAACAGGCTGCCCAGGGAAGCTGTGTAGTCATCATCCCTGGAAATACTTAGAAGGCATGTAGAGGCATGTGGTGCTTGGGAATGTGGTTTAGTGATGGACTTTGCAGTGCTGAGTTAACAGCTGGACTCCATGATCTTAGAGGTCTTTTCCAACCTAAATGATTCTATGATTCTATGACACAGAAATGTACTCTGGAGCTCTTCAGCAACATTGAATGTTGTGGCATGGGAGTAAAAGAAAAAGCCTTTTAGCCTGACCTTGCTAATTGAACAAATAGAATTTTCTGTGGCTGAGAATATTACATCATCTTCATGTCATTTTTACAGGACCTTTCTGACTGTAACCATAATGTAAGCCATGACCAGAGGTGCATTTTCAAAACGGAGTTCTGAAGTTTCTAAGTAATTACTTTTCTAAGTTTGAAACTGGTGATAGTAGCTTACCATGTATCACTGCAGCCAGAAAAAAGATTAAATCTAGATAATGGACAGACATAGGAAAACCCCTCAACATTTGTGTATTTTCTGCAATAGCTTCTTTTTGAATAATCTGAACAGGTTCATACCTGGACACCTGGAGTCAGGGAAGCAGGCTTTCTTTTTTTTTTTTTTCATTCTTGCCAACCCTTGACAACCCTTTAACAGCTTTCAGGAAGGAAAAAATAGAATGTTTAGAATGTTAATAAAAAAAAAAATCCCTGACCTTTCTGTATTAATCTTTTTTCCCTCATGAAGGACAATCTCTTGAAAGCCTGTAGGATAACAGCAGCTGAGATGGAACATCTTAATTTCTTCAGATGCACTATCAGATATTTGTGGAAATTTTTAAAAGTATTTTTTTTAAATGTTGAAAGATAGGTGGGTGGATAAGTATTCAGAATAACACACATATCTTTAAACAGATAAAGAAACAATCTAAAATGAGTGGTTTTCTGTTTGTCATATGCATGCAGTTATGCATATATGCAAGCCCACATTTCATTTAACCTTTTATTGATAATTGCTGAAGGCCAAAATAGTAAAATCTTCATTTGCTGCACTTCAGAAAATGACTTTTGCCTTTCAGATGCCTCTGGCAAGAGAGAGCACAGTTAGTGAAACAGAGCACTGCTGGGTTGAAAATGCTGCCTGTGCAGATGACAGCAGCACTTTGTCTCCGTGGAAATGCTTTGTAGTTTGAGTCATGTCTTGCCCATTTAGACATGCTCAGTACAGCTCCCCATGTCCTCCACAACCTTCCTAAAATGCCTTTCCTGCAAAAGGGAGGGATCCTATGTCGAGTATAAACTTATAGCTCCACCTATTTCCCTTTTATTTTACTTCATTTCAGGTTTTCAATATTGTTTAAGCATAACATAAAACATATTGCAGAACTGGCAATTCTTCCTACACATCTTTAAAAGTTCAGATATTTAAAAGTAAATGTAATGCTTTCTTTTGCCCATATTCCTACTGCACAAGTCCACATAAGATGAAGTTAGCTATAGTTGTTGATGTCCTGAATTTTTTTAATAAGATCATGTCAGGGGATTCTTTCTCCACTTCTCAAAGCCTTCAAACTTACTCGGAGCATCAGAGAAAAGAAGGAAGTGTGTAATACCAGTTGGATTGCGTATTTACAGGTTCATTGCTCTTCTATTGGTTCTTCTTTTCATTTTTACTTGCTCTCCCCTAGCTCCTTGCTGAAATAGCAGAAACATCTGCCTCTCTTCCTTCATGGAAGAGAATAATTTATACGTCCCAGATTTACCAACCGTATCAATTACTTCCAGCAAACCTCACTCCTGGTCTTTTTAATTAGTTTCCATATGCTTTTCCTTCAGTCATCTTGGTTAGGAGAAAAATGCATTACAATCAACATTAATGACTTCTTCAGTTGTTATTTATTAAGTCAAGCTTTTTGCAGATAAAGTTTCAATAAATACATGGTTTGTTGGGATTTTTTTAGAAAGAGTTATCTTTGAATTGGACATAGTTGAAAAACAAAATGCAACAATTCCAGAAGCTGATGACAGTATGAGAGGGGGAAGTGGTTTGACTTTTTTTTTACTTTTTGTGCTTTTCGTATTTTAAATTGACTGATAGTCTTAACCTCTGCTTTGAACTTTTAAGGTGAAAGAAGCACAATTTGGATTTGACAGTTATACACTCAGGTCAAGGAAAAGGTAGAGCTCCAGAAGTTGCTCTTAGAAGCAGCTACCGTGGGCAGACAAGGATAGTCCTACCAGGGTTTGCTCTTGTATTTTGTCTTTTACTTTTGTTTTGGTGAAGTGAACATTCATATTCTTCTTTTCCCATGACTTTTCCCTCTTTTGGCTGTGTTGCTTTCTTGGGCTCCTACTGGGAAAGCAGCATTGAACTTGCAGCGCTGAAAAGATGATTAATGATAGGCAGAACTGTATACAACGTGCACTTTATTTGGGAGGGAGGAGCCTACAGTGAAATCCTGCATTGGAGAATTCTAGGCAAATGGTGTGTGAAATTGTTGACAAATTGCTCTCATTAAACTCACTAAATGAATGCTTTCATGAGAACACTAGGTTGATATCACCATGTATAATGTAACTTCTACTTGAAATTGTGTGTGCTGCTATTCTTATCTTTTAAACCCTTGTAACAGCTTTAATGTCCTGATAAAGTCAACCATTGTAGCTGTCTTCACTGTTCAGTACATGGGATGTGAAGGGAAATTGCTGAGGGTGACTTCCATAAGTGGTTTTGAATTATTCATTAATTTATTACTACCATTTTGAACCCGGTCACCAGAGTTCATAAGTGCCAAGAAATGGATTTAGAAATGCCTTGAGTTCGTCAGACTCTTTAACTTGATCCCTGCCAATGAAGGGGGCAGCAACAGGACAAAAGTCACGAAAGCCTCTGTTTTAGAATGCAACTTTGTATTCTGTTTAGCCTTGTTGATGGTAGAAAACTTCCGGAAAAATTGTGTCTTAAAGATAATGGTGTTTGTTGATTCAGGACATTCACCAGCATTTGAGTAAGGTCAGTGTGCACTAGACACTTGCCTTACTCTGAATTCTGGCCATCAGCCTAAATATGCCCAGCTGGGCAAAGAATGAAGTGTGAAGCCATCACAGGGAGAACTGCACAGACTACTAAGACCTTCAGAGATGAAGGTCAGGCCATGGCCTAGTGCCCAGGCTTGTACCACACACAGCCAGTGCTTGTTACCAGGTTTTAGAGTAGTAAAAGGGAAATTATCCATGCGAAAAGCTGCCACTGTTGGCTGTTTACCTTTAATTCAGCAGTTGCTTTAGCTGCTTCAAAGATGTAGGAGATAACAGCCAATCCATAATGAAAGATGATCCATATGATGAAATGTTGAAAAATCGCTGCCCTAAACAAAAGGTATACCATGCAGAAAAAGACATAAGTATTGATATAAAGCTGTCTTTGTGTTGAAGACTGATAGCAGTTTTGAAGAGGAATTTAGGAAAGGCATGGATATATTGTCAACCACTGGTCTACTTGGGGTAAAACCAGATGTGTCTGGTCCTTCTTAGAGCTTACTGCAAGGAGAACTGGAAACTATGCTGTCCAGTTTCCCACATTTAGGAAAACCGCAGATGAGCTCCGTCACTTTGGAAAACTGTTTCCCTGAATATGGTGTCTCCCTGATGTAAAAATCTAGAACCTAAAATCTATTCTGTGGCTGTGATATGCTGAAGCTAAAGCTTAGGTGGTAGGTTGCATTCTTTGCATTATCAGCAGGTGTTCCTCTGAGCAAAGTTTTGTGATAATGAAATGGGCAGCCTCCTCCTGGAGCCATCAGGGAGCCGGAAGTCTGCTGAAGGACAGTCTCATAAAATGGAAGTATCAATGAAAGTCAAATTGAAAAATAATGCTTCAGCTGTTGGCTCACTTTGTAGTAAGACCTCTATGATATTCACTTAACTGCAAAGGACATGCACAAGAGATTTAATGTATATGAGCAAAAATCCTTAGATTAGTAGATCTGAATGTCAGAAAGGAAGCAATGATACTTTGTTTTCCAGAAGTAGCTCACTGATTTAGTTAAGCCAGAAATTAGCCTGCTAGATGGTGTCTCATAAAATTTCTGGTAATATTAAATGCATGCTAATTGTGCTGGCTTTAAATGTGGACGCTGTCCTTACAGTAAATTCCCAAAGTAGTCATAGGCAATGACTAACTGTCTTGGTTCTGGCTAGGTAGGGGTCAATTTTTCCTGGCAGTAGCCAGGGGGGACATGGCCAGGACACTGAGGTTATTCTACACCACCTCATGTCATCTTCAGGGGCTGTAGTGGGGAAGGAGTCCCTCCTGGTCACATAGAGGTAGGTGAGTTGTGGGGATAGATTTGTGTTCCCCACGGTGAGCTCTCATGTGTGAATCACTCACCTCTTGTACACTCTGTTATTAATACTGGTGCTGTTGTTGCTAGTTTCTTATCTCATTGCTGTTTCCAGTAAACTATCCTCATCTCAGCCCATGATCTTTACCTTTTCTCTCTCCAGTTCTCATTTCCATCCCTCCACAGGGAGGGAGAAGGGCGAGGGAGAGACCTCACTCTCATGGAAGACTCCATGGTTCGGAGTCTTCTAGTGGGAACACTACATTGGGGAATATAATTCCCAAACCATGACAATATGGGACAAGGCAAGCTCTCTGTGAGGGGATGAAAACTGGAGAAGGCAGGGGACCTTTTCACTGAACATGATGCACTGCATGCTAGAATCACTCCAACTGGGACATTTGCCATCCACTGGAGCATTTGCCACAGGCAGAGAATCTTGGTCTCTTATGTGAAAAACCTCCTAGCAGAGCCCACAAGCAAGACTGTCCTGTTGTGCGAGGGGAAGTACACGTGCTCTTCCAGGGCTGATGCTTGAACTGTTTCTCTGCATCCAGACAGCTGCCATCGGTGTCCTCTGCAGGCTCATGGCTGATGATCATGCCTTAGCTTTGTTTCAACACATAAATCCTGATGTTTACAGACACATGCACTTTTCCTTCACTGTGGCACAGTAGTCCAGCCTGCAGCGCTGAAATAGCTTCTTGTACGTGCTTCTTCATGCACCTATTTTTTCAGCGTACCACACTGCTGTTTACAAACCAAGTTCTGGTTCTTGGTTAAGACTGCAGGATGTGCTGACAGTGGGACTAGTGTTAGTGACAACAGAGTCACCATTTGCTGGCTTTGCCTTTGGGAGAAGGCACACACAGCTTGCTCTCAGAAGGTGCAAGCTGCCTCACAAGAAACCTAGCTCAGCTCCATCTGTGAGTTGAGTGACCCTGTGACTGGGCAAGATATGATTCTGCCAGGCCTGTGAGGAGATCTAGGGTCAGCAGAGAGACTTTTTTTTCCTCACTAAACCTTGTACAGACCTGTCTGTGAATTCTTCACTGAAAGTCAATCCAAGCTTGGAAGGAAATCCAGGCTGGCTGTGCAGGGAATGACACCACCAAGGGAAAATAAGGCATTTTGGCTGCAGGCTGGACAACTCATATGTGATGTCTGAGAAAGTTCTGAAACACAACAAAACCTTCTGATTGAAACTTAGTGAAACTCCCTTTCACGTGGCTAAATTTCACTGCCTCTCCTTACGAAAAGAAGAAAGAACTTGGGAAGGAGCTCATCAGAGCTGAACAATTCAAGAGCTGCTGTGAATTTTCTTAGAATGCTTTGCATTAACTTCAGTCTGAGGCAGAAGAATGGGACTGGCAGCAGCAGCGGTGAGAGACCAGAAGAAAATTGGTTCAGGGAATGCTCACAAAGACTGAATGTAGATGGAAGTTAGTGGAGATAAGTGCTGGAGAGAAAAATTCTGTGGAAATGCAAGAGTGTGCTGATTACCAGCTTGGGATGTAAGACAGTAGAGGCAGGAAGAAGAGAGGGAAGGCCAAAGAGTGAGAGGGAGCTTTGTTGAGTGATGTGTCTGGCATACATGGGGCATGAGAAGCTGAGACTACAACTGGCCAAATAGGAAGAAAGGATGTGAAATGAGGCTTTGGTGTGCATGTGGTGTGGCACTGTTTGTGGGGTAGTGGTCACAGTAGAAGAAATAGCACTTATGGAGATGCAATGGTCAGAAAAAGCTTGGTCTAGTGCGGCGTCCTTTGTCCAGCACCCTGTGATCCTGCTGCTTCTTCAGAAGATACACAGCACTGAAAAAAATGCTTTGTCTTTCCCCAGTGTTGATTCCTGCAGGCTGTTTCTAGACAGGGGTTTCCAGAGTTTGTCCACATCCCTGTGTAGGGAACGCCCACTTTGTGAAGATCTACTATGAATAACCTGGGCACAACCCTCACCCTGCTCTGTCTGTGACTGGAAGGAAACCTGGCCATGACAGGAAAGAAGGTCACAACTTCTTTCCGAGAAGAAGCACAGGCACAGCCATGGTGCTTGGAAAGCCTTATGTTTCCATCATTACTTCTCTTAGTCCAGCTAAGAGCGTCCTGTTTAGCAGAGTTCAGGCTTCCAACCCTGCAAATCATTGCTAGAGATGTCAATGCAATGAGGCAATGTATCTTAAGTTCATTCTTTGTTCAGGTTTTGGAGAATGCACCAGCCAACACTGTTTTTTAAATCCAAGGAAAACCTGCATTTTAAAATTGCAAGGTCAGACATTAGTTGTGAAATGCCAGAATTAATTTTGCTTCTACAGTCCTACTATGTCTCATTGTGCCTATGCATTAAAATGCCACAATTTACATAATTGCAAAGTGCTCCTGGGACTGAAGTGGTTTTGCAGTGTTGGCTGAAGGCCTCAGGTTTGTCCGTGGTGGAAGGTGTACTGTGAAAGGCAGAGGAATTCAGGACGGTGGTTCTGGAGCTATACAGTGTTCATTCCTCTGTTTTCTAACACTAGAGACTTAGGAGCTTGGCTTTTCAAACTCACTATTCTTTTCAACAGATTTTACATGTAATGTAAAACATGTTTCAACACAGTCTGAACTTTATTTATTGCTATTGTTGTTGGAAGAAGGAAATATCATATACGAGTGAGGATTTTCTCCTGTAAAACTGAAAAAAAGTCAGCAAAAATGTCTTAGAATCTCAGGTTTGTTAAAAACTTTTAAAGATTTGAATTCATGGGAGTTCTGAAAGAAGTTTAAAATAAAACTGGATCTTTATTTGGTAGAATTGCCTGTACTTTATCTGGTCTGAAATCCCATCCGAAAAATCTATCAGAACATATCCAAAATGTCCTAGAACTTGAGCACCACCTTGATTTAGTGCATCTCAACCAGACCTATTGAAGTCATTGTGGGACCAGAGCCTTTGCTTGGCTGGAGCAGCCTGACCTCATGCAAGTGGATGCTGAGAGAGTTCTCAGCCAGGAGAACAGGCTCTCCTAAAAGCTGCCCCTTAAAATACAATCTGAGCTATCCTTAGATCCTGCAGCTTTTTAGCCATGTAGATCATGTCACTTGTAATGATACTAAGGCTACTAATGAGAAAATGGCATATGCTTTCAGGTCACAGGGCAATGAGGCCATAATTTTTCTCTATAATGATGAAGATAATCTAGAATTTTCTTTCCTTAGGAGGTACATAGCATTAATGGATCATTTTCTAGTTAATGAAACAATATGCTTTTGATAATGGTTTTAAGTTGCCAGCAACATATTAGTCAAATTTCTTTTGGATTCTTTTTCCCTTTACAATGCCCAAAAGCAGTCAACACAGATATTATCATGAAGCATTCACAAAATATATGCAGCCCTATGAACATGGTGATGTAAAAGTAGACTTAATTTAAAAAATACCACTTGGCTTCTGCTGTCATTAAAAGGATACTGAATTTTTTAACATTTTATTTAAATTAAAATTGTGAAATGAAATGCTTAAAATGTTCAAGGAAGGAAAGGAAGGTAGGAAAAATCAAAACTTCTTTTACCAGATAGGAAACTAATCTTAAATTTGCTGCTGGAATTTTAAGACCTGAAGAACAAATGGCTTTTAAATTGAACTTTGACATTAGGCCTCTTGGAAGTAGCTGGACGTTTTTGATATTTGTTTATCCTTTCTTTCAAAGAGGAAAGCTTAGACTAAAACTGAAGGAAAAAACCCTGCTGAAACAACTATGGCAAAAATTTCAAAGCCAAATTATGTAGACCTGGAATTGCTGTGACGATACCTTATGGAAATAGTTCTGCTGCTTTCAATTTTTAAAATTTTATTTTCTTTATACAGAACCCCTTATTTGGCTACTTCAAAAATTGCTGTGGTTTTGTTCATGAAATAGAAAAATGGTGCATCATGAGACACGTACCCCAGAGGGAGGCCCATAAAGAACACAGATGTAATACAAACATTCTGAGAAATGATTGTAGCAACACATCCAAATAGAAATATTTTGGCCCATAACTTTCTTATTTTACCTCAGCTCTAATAATTTCTAAGTTACTCTTGCTGGGATAGGGGATAGGCTACAAGTCTAAGAAAAATGCATTGATGTCTCCTTATGAAGAAGGAAAGCATAGGAAGGCACATCTTACATGGAACAACAAACCTTTCTGTCTTACAAAGCCAGCATTTGCTAGTACTCCATCTCATCCCCTCTTAAGTGGGCGTGTACTGCTTGGATTAAGAGGCAAAACCACCAAAAGTTATCCTTGTCCTTACAGAAGGCACTGTATCTCCTTTGGATCATTGAAAAGATGGCAGAACTGAGTGCTTTCAGATTCTTTGCACCATTTTGAAGGCGAGAGTGTCTTAAAGGGTTATTGTAAACACCTTCACATAGGAGTTATATGATAGGGTTCAGACAGCTTAATTCAGTCACAGCCAAGAGACTCCTACCTGTATTTATATATAAATATACTATGTAGTTCAAGCTAAATAATCACAATGTATAAGGTATGGACCAACTAGAAGACAAGGAGAAAAAAAAGGAAAAAAAAACCCCTACTGCCTAATTTTGCCAAGAATGAGTGAAACATCCCTGAAATTGTTGAAAGAAAATATCTTAAGTCCCATGTGCAGGCACCGTAAGGGTACTAAGTCCCAAACCGTATGTCTGAACATAATAGGCCTCCCAGGGTGCCACAGCAAATCCCACAATGAACCAAGTGTTTGGTAAATAATGAAGGGCTATAAGATGACTCAGTCCTAGTTGGAACTTGTAGAGCCTCTTCAAACTAGCATTTCCCAACTTCTCTGCTACAACATGTGGATGTTTTTGGGCTTATAAAGCTCCAAGTTTGAGTGCCCTACATGCCTTGCATGAAACAGTTACCCACTTTCAGCAGTATCATCTGTCATGGATACATTTCTGGTAAGAGTTTTATGTCTTTATAACAAATTAGATTGGTACTTTGCTGTTTGTCCCTGTGTCCTCTACCTCATTCTCCTATAGAAAGACTGTAATGCAATGTGCAGCAATATTCAGTCCTTCACCAGAAAGCTGTGTTCAAATTTCCTAGACCAAAACTTTCTTTCCTCTCTAGACTTTTTTCCCTGGGTGTTTTTTGTTTGTTTGCTTGTGTATTTTTTGTTTTGTTTGTTTGTTGTTTTGTTTTGTTATTGGGGTGGTTTTTGTTTTATTGTTTTTGTTTTTCTTTTCTTTTGGTTCTGGTCATGGTGGAATAGTCCTGGGATTTATGTCAAAAACTTGACAGAATGGTAACATGTCTGTCTAATATCTTTATTAAGGGCTCCCTCAACAGCTGAGCTTCCTGTCTCACAAAGCACCAGCCTATGCTGGTTTTGATAAGCAAAATTACCCCTTGGCAAAGGGAGTAATTTCAGTTGTAGTGCATCAGATGTTGAATTTAGAGGGAAACCGCTATATTTGCTCTCAAGGAGTGAATTCATCATTACTGAATGATGTAAAATTATTTACGTACAGCTATGCGCTTGGGTCTATGTGAGATGATGGTTCCAACTACTCTGAGGAATTTCTCTCTTATATGCCAAAAAGGTTGCACAGCTTTCTAGGAGTTAGAAGTGGGATCATTGGCCTTCCTGGTCCTATGACCCACATAGGAAAGCTTTCGGGTGGTTGACTGCCACGGGATGCAGAGCACACGGTGTGACATGAGGAACTGAGGCTGCCTCAGGAGTCGTTTGCAGTGGGTACTCCCATCGCTGTATTTCAGGCTAGAATTTAGCACAGCTGTGCAGCACATGGAGCAGGGACACGTGGTGTTTTCAGCCTGCATGTGCTGTCCCACAGCTGGGGACTAGCACTGCCCCGCAGCACTGGTGAGGAGGATGGTATGGCTGGGTGTGCTGGCCCACAGCCGAGCTGGGCGTGAGTGTTTGAGTGACAAAGGTAGCCTGCTGTGCTGTACAAAGCCCTATATTTTTTCTTTACCATCCTACTCTGCCTAGGTGAGTTCCTAACAAGTGTTTGGGGTATGTTTTTCAAACCCCACAAGCCACACAGCAGGGAAAAAGTACTTGGATGTACGTGTTTGTTGGCAGTCTGCAGGCTCATATGCGAGAAGGTATTAACCTTGCCCCACAACCTTTTACAGAAGGCAGATTGTTCCCCCCATCCCCTGCCCTGCCCCTGAACAGGTAACTCTCAAAAAGAAAGTAGAGGATGTTAAAAGCAGACACTTGTGACAAGGCCTACCTGCTTTGGCACAGTACTAAGTTTGTTTCATATTAGTGCTTAGAAACTAACCTTTGATTACAGAAACCTATATTTCTAGACAGATTCATATTTTGTTTCAAAGGACCGAGGCTGGTCATTTGATGAGTCTGACCCCAGAAGGCACTATTTTCTTACACATTCACTGATTTTTGAGAATTGAAGGGTGTGTGTAGCATTGTATTGTAGTGTTCAGTATTGAATCAGGATGAAAACTTTTTTACAAGGAGAAAGTTAATGATGGGTATCTGATGGGATTAGAGCCTCATAAACATTGCCTGATTACTTGTCAGTCATCTGTGCTGCTGGTAGCTATTTCAGCTTCTGGTAATTAGTCCACCGCTTGATGAAAACGCACTTTTAAAAAACAATTAATGCACCCATCCCCAAAACTTCAGTTTTTACACACCTTTTCTGTAGTCCTGTCAGTGTTGATACTTATGCCTCTGCCATTTCATACGCCATTTCATATGCCATTTGTGTAAGTTGACAAAGATATAATTAGTTCAGAATTATCTGTAAATGCAGTAATTGTCTTGTGGGTGTTGTAATATGTTTAGGAAGACAGGCTTTTTTCATACATAAGATCATAGTGTGGTGCAGGGAAAACTGCTCAACTCATGGTTTTAATCAAATCAGAATTAAAGTAGTTTTGTCTTTTTAACAGGGCCATGTTGACCTAGCAATCAGTGAGCTCTATGCTGGGGCCAGTATGAGCAATACAACACATAAACACCAACCACAGATACTTACAAAGTGTTAGTAAAGAACTTTGAAACTAATTCTAAAAATTCCTAGTCTCAAACATGCATTGCTTTGGGCATGCCACTCTCCAGGCTGTATGGGCTACCAGCTGATCTGGAAGCGTGGGTGCCTCTATTGCCCCACGTGTCCTGCAGGCACCTGTGTAACCACATTTCAGGTATAGTTACATGTACCTGTGCTGCTCCCTGTGCTAACAGACATGCCACAAGACCCCCTGCACACCTGGGCTGAGGATCCCTCCTTGTTACACCCCGACCTGCCACCACACGGAAAGCCAGCACCATCAGGCCAAGGCAGAGGTGAGAGCACCAAACCAGGACTGTCTGCTCTCTCTCCACCTATCGCAAACTTTCATACTTCTTTCTCACTTCTTTTAAACCTGATTCTTTCCCAAAAAGCCTTTGGTTACACCCAATTACCACTTAATCTGGGTAACAGTTGTGTGGAGCAAACTTAATTGATATTCTTAGCTAGCCCATTGTGGGCGCAAATACTCTCTTGGGACTGGCAGTTTTTGTATTAACCTGGTCACACGCAGTACATCCTCACTCCCATATGACAGCGTCTCTTGTTATCCAGATCTTGTTATCTGCCAGGCAGAGGTGGTGTGGGCTCTCATGCAGCAGAAAAATCCTTGCTTCCTTCCCAATGCCGCTGTTTGGGGGGGCTGCACTCGGGAAAGGCATTTTCCTTGCTTCCTTCCCAATGCCGCTGTTTGGGGGGGCTGCACTCGGGAAAGGCATTTACCCCGTTAACGACGCCCACTATCCCTGACAATCCCAGTGGTCTGAGAGCTCTGTCTTTCGGGGTGAAAGAAGCAGAAACCGCTTTTTAAGACAGCTGAATTAAATAGAAGCATCTCATCCCAAGGGATGAGATATATCCCTACAGGATACCTGAAGAACTAATTTGGGGGAAGTTCGATGTTTTTTCTTCGATGTGGCGGCAAAGGCCGGCAGCGATTCACTGGAATTGAGTGACTGTGGGAATACCATTCGCAAGGAGAAAACAGCTCGGGCTCCGGAGGGAACGAGAAGTAAGCGTCCCTGCTGCGCGGCTCCCTCCTACACACGGCGACATTCTGCCAGCCCCCGGCGAGCTGCAGGGGGTCGGGGGTGCCGCGAAGGTGCAGAACGCAGAGCCCCCGTCCCGCCCGTCGGAAGGACACCCGGGCACGGGCGCCCTGGGCGGGTCTCTGCCAGCAGCTGTGTCTTTAAGGGCCGGGGCCGGCTCCGGGCCCCATCCTCCCTCCATCCCCATCCCCTCCTTCCCCCGGCCCGGCGGCGCTGGGCGCCGGGAGGAGGCGCCTGCCGCTAACAAAAGTCTGCGGCCGAGGCTCCCTCTCCTCCCGCCCCGGGCAACAAGCGGCTAGCGGCGGCCTCCCGGGGGAGGCGGCAGCAGCGGCGGGGCTGCGAGGAGGAGGAGGAGGAGGAAGGCGGAGCGGCGCTGGAGCATCGGAGGAGCTGAACGCCAGCCGCGGGGCGGTGGAGCCAGCGCCCGGAGGCCGTCCCGCCCGTCCTGCTTGTGGATTATAACTGGAGCCGCCTTCCTGGCCCGGACACCCCGGCTGGAAACCGGGGCGGGGAGGGCGCACCGATACATCGCGGCTTTGATTCCTTCGCTTTTAAAGTTTTTTGTTGTTGGGGTTTTTTGTTTGGCTTTTTTTTTTTTCTTTTTTTTTGTGGGTTTTTTTCTCCCTTCTCACNGTGGGGAGGGGAGAGTGTCGGCCACCCGAGAAGAAGCGGAGGAAGTTGGAAGGCTGCTTTGGACATGTCGCCGTGAACACTTTTGGGGGCTCTTCCCCCGGGGCTGCACTCCGCCAGCCGCGGCCGCTCGGCGCCCCGCGGCAGAGATGCTGAGCGGCGGCGTGGGAAAGCGGCGACGAGCATGAAGGCGGCAGGATGGGCGCGAACAATGGCAAGCAGTACGGCAGCGAGGGTGAGCTGGGCGGGCGGCAGGAGGGGTGCTGGAGCAGCGGCGGGGGTTGTCCCGGCCGGGGAGGGGTGACCGGGCGGGGTCCTCCTCTCCCCGGCCAGGACGACCCCCGTCCGGATCCGCGACGCAGTCCTTGGGCTCCCGCTGCGACCCTTAAAAACACCCTTAATTTTTAATTTTTTTTTCACTAGATAGGAGTTTAAGTGCTGTCTCAGCTCATGATGTCGAGGGAGCGTGGCGGCTTGCTGTTCGAAGGCAGCTCGGGGGTTATGGCAGCGTTAACTTTGCTAAAAAGTTGTAGAGGGTTCTTTGTAATCCTTTTCTACTCGTCTTTATATCCCAGGATCCTTATATTATGCAGTATGCTATATGACTGCTTCCTGTCTGAACAGAAAGAAAAAAATTAACCCCGGCAAGGGTTGGGGGGGAGAGTTAATGTTCTCCAGCTGTTATCCATAGATTGTACTCCTGCAATTTCGCTTCAGTGAAACTTTAGTGGGCTTGGTTTTAGATATACAGGGTCTGATTCGTTCGTGTGGAAACCTATTAGTCTCGCTGGAGTTGCATCAGGGATGAATTTCAGCTGCTTTGCTTCTGGTGTGAAGGACTACTGGAACAGTCAGCTGGTGTCAGGCAAACCAATGGCAAGTACAGAAAGTTTGTCTTCCTGCCAGCTAGTTTTAAGCTTTCTTTAACTTCTAGCTGGCTTCTCTATGTATTGCCCTCCAAGTATTTAGGCAACTCTATGGATGTATGCCTTCCCCTTGGCGTATTGGGCAACCAGATAGGATCACTGCCACCCCGTTTTTTTGTGGTTGAGGGTTTGTAGGTGGAGCGAGGGAGATGATCCTGTGGTCTGCTCCATTCTTTGGGAGTTCAGACGGCAACTGCCAAAGAATACACCTCTTGCATCCAAAATATGCATGAAGATTGTGTAAAGGAAAGGGGAAAGACGCCACTTCTAGAGCAGATTCTGCAGTTCCTTTCATTTATTGCCAAATGAGCTCTGCTTTCTGAAGAGTTGATGAAGTCAGATGCTTTAAGCCAAAGATATTCTTCCTGTCCCGGGGTTTCAGTCAATTGATACCATCACTAGAAAAACTCCTGCATAAATTGGGCGAACCTGGAAGTTGCAATCAAAGCCTCTTTGGATTCTGCCTGGAAGGGGAAATCTTAGTTTTTCACCAGAGTTGAAAGGGTCATTGTTGATAGTTCTGGTCATGCTGCTGGGGGGTGTTTACTTCTATGACAGGAAGGTGTGGATGCATGCCTGAGCTTTCTTGTGAATTCAGAGGACTGATTGCTTCAATAAATGTACAATTTTTAGGGAGGAATGTGACTGACATGGAGTCTTTTGCAGCCCTCAGTGAAGGGAAGGAGAGATTAACTGTTCCAGAAGTACCTGATAGGCACGGTGAGGAAGAGGAGGATTAGTACTATCAGGGCGTTCTTAGTTCACATCTCTCCTCCATTTAGAGTGGAGATTGGATCCTGGGAGTGCAGACTACATGTGGCAAATTAATCTTTGCTGTGCAGACCATTGCCTGTCTTGAGAATTAGCTAGAATAGTGGTTTAAAGTTAAAATAAACTTAAAAAATCCCCAAGCCCCATGACCAAAACTTCATCATTAATGTGCCTCACAGATCATGTTACCTGGTAACTTCTATGCATCATCAGTTACTGAGAAACTTGGAGAAGCTCTCATACCGGTTTTGTTTCCTGAATGATACAGAGGAGAACAAATCTAAACCTGATAAAGGGAGGCCTTTTTTTTTTCTCATAAACAACTGGGGCTTTTGGTGCCTTTGGCAAATGAACCACTTAATTGCTGTAAAAAATTGCTTTTTAGTAGGATGTGATTATGCTCCCAGGTAGAAGGGTAACACCATTTTCTGTGTACTTTAAAAGGAACCTGAATATCCATTTGGAAGTTCATGGAATGGTATCTGTGGTACACATTTTTTAGCCTGTTGGGCTCTGTAGGCTGATGCTGCACTATGGTGTGTCATTTTAGGGGTGGAGAAAAGTACCTTTGGTAGCTGAGCTTCTTGGAGGCTGTTTTCCCATTTGCTGCTTCCTGATATCTTAGGTGAGATTTCAGGAAGACAACTGTAAATGATTTTTAAAATGGCTGGGCTTTTTCACACAGTGTTCCTTCCTATCTGCTGTGGAACTGCAGAACTTCATTAATTTGCCCAAGTTGGTTCTAATCTCAGTGTTGAACAGATACATTGGGGCAAGGATAACTCTTGCTCAAGATACCATTTCTAAAATGGAGAGCTTTTATGACTAGGAAGTTGGGTGTTACATGAACTGCTACATTGTTACACTTACCAGTAATAAACTTTTTTTGAAATTCACATATGAGCTGTGTATGTAATAATCTCAGGCAGCTAAGTGTTTGTGACTGATCACATAAACTACACTGGACTGCCTTTATTTATTTGGTTGGCCCAGGCTTTATTGAATGTGATTCTGTTGGAAGCTACAAATGTCATGTTAAGATGCACCGGACAGTTGGATGTTTGAGGAGTCTAAATCAGTATATAGAGTCTGGTGTATAATTGACAGTGCCTTTGAATGTGTTTGTTTTCCACTAATTTGATATTCTAAGGCTAAAGCTTGCTCTGAATGAAGCTTCAATGTAATAAAATTGCTTACCTGAAAAATCACATCAGGCAGATGGGATGTGAACACAACACTCATTTAAGAAATTATAATAAATGAATATATAAACAAAACTTTGTTTACATGAATTTACCTCTTTTAAAGTGTAAAATATTAAATACAAGTTTACTTTCCTAGTTTTCATTTGGACTTTTAAAATAATTGTTATAAGGCAGATTATTCCTGAAA
Organism: Leptocoma aspasia; assembly: GCA_013399835.1. NCBI lineage: Eukaryota > Metazoa > Chordata > Aves > Passeriformes > Nectariniidae > Leptocoma > Leptocoma aspasia. Next base: position 1,097,133 of record VXAX01002273.1, on the reverse strand, counting down.
GGCTTTTCACCTGAAAAATATGTGGAGCTTGAGATTTCAGGCTTGTTGTAGTATGCAGCAGTGAAGAGTTCAGTGTGAAGTGCTAAAGCTTGAGATGAGTCTTTCTGAATGTGTTCCAGCAGTTGTGTTTGAACAGTGCTACTGATGCTAATAGATCACTGGAGCAAGAAATCCACTTTATCATGGTGCAGAACTTGTAGGGCTTTTGCCTACACAGATAAACTGATGGAAATAATCAGTTACCATAGCAAGAGTCTTACTGCTGCCTTTCACTTTCTTGCCATGAGGATAAATCATTCTACTTTCTCTCACTAATTTAGGTCCTTGCTTGGTTTTCAAATAAGAGGAGGCCTTGTGTCTGATAGTGGGCAGAGCTTGTTGTAGAAGCTGTCAAAAGTCAAGTGTTCTCTTTAAGGACCTGTCTTAAAATGTAATGCTGTTGCAGCTGACCAAACAAGACACTACTTATCATCACAGATGAGGGACTGAATTGAGGGATGTTGCCCTTTAACTATTGCCAAGTTGATCAGACGCTTTGGCAGTGTTTCTGTAATGTTTCTGCCCAGAAAAACCTTCTGTGCTGGGCACGAGGCTGGGTGGGTGCTGACAGTAGTGCCACCTGTTGGCATGGGACCTTTGGGAAAAGGTTAAGTGGATGATGTCCTTTTTACCACCTGAGGCAGTTTTTCATCCTCAAGGGAAGGGCTTTAAAACTGCAGGCTTCTGTAATACAAGGAAATTGACTTTGTGGTGAGTTGGAGAAATAATCTGTGTTCTTACATATGAATGGAAGCTGTGGCATTGAGGTGAGGTTGCTGCTTTGCAAAATAACTGTTCAACACTTCTTCACAAGTGACTTCTTCCTTAATCTGAGACCTGAGAACCAGTCAAATTTGAGAGGAGCTAAATAATGGTACAAAATTTTGACAATACCGATGTTCAGACCATACGAAGGAATGTCTTTTTAATAAGTCAACTGTCCAGAATCCTGCAGCTGTGGATAAGACTTTCTTTGGGCATCTCCTGCACTTTCTTCTTCCAGAAGCTGGTCTAGAGAGGATTGGTGACAATGAGTAGCAACTCCAGTTGATCAGCTAAAATGTATCATGAAAGGCTTGATATGACACAGGAGCCTAGTGCTGTAGAGAACAGAGGATGGCAGGGGAAAAATAGATGAAACTGGGAGAAATAGGTAAAACAGCAACTTAGACAAATAAATCAACATCCTTTCTGAAACATGAGCCTTGTTGACAAACTTTTTCTTTTTGAATCTAAGTATTTAATTTGAGAAGATTTTAATGCAAACTCTTTAGGAATAACTTCCACTTTGTTCTTAGTTTGAAAATGTTCCTTCTTCAAGCTTTTATTTGTGGTGTTTTCTATTCACAAACCACTTGGAATTCCTGTGTAGATCCCAGTGTTCTGCTAAAGTAAGCACCAGCACAGAAACCTGCCTTTGTCACGAGATACAGTTGCTACAAAGTGCAGACAACATGGTTCCACAAAGGTGGCAATAATTATGATGTGTGACCTGGTATACAGTAGCTAAAACTTCCTAGGAATTGCCAGCATGTAGCACTGTGGAGAAATGGGTCAGTCTGTGTTCATTTTGGTGTAGGTTACCCTCTCAAATCCCTTCAGCTGGGAAATACGGTCAAGGTTTGCATTATAGAGCCAGGCTTTCAGACTTGTCCTTTTTCTTGCAGGTGCTGTTGGACACTAACTCATTTGAGTGCTGCCTTTCATTTTAAAGTAAACCTCTGCTAATTCAGTGATGGCAGGTGTTCTGACACACTTGATGTTGTGTATGGAAATCTTTTTCATGCAAAAGTTCTGGCATTCATGACCTATAGATTTTGCCATATGTTAGGATTTGTTTCTTCACAAAGTGTTGCTGGATTTACTTCACATGCAGTGCTTATGTCATCTGTGAAAAACAATATACCATGGTAGTCTTGCACTCTTTTGTTTAAAAGAATTGAATCATAATAATTTACCAATTATTTATATTGGTGGTTAGAATCTGTGAAGCCTTGTGGGAAATTTTAATGAGGGTAGATGGGGTGGGAAAGGCAATAAATTAACTTTTACTTCATTATTTAATTACAAAATCCTGACACCCTCCTGAGGTATCTTCCCTGTGCACTGCATCTTCAGAAGCAAGGACAGTTTTTCTTTCTGGTATTAATTATTTTCTACCCCATGAGGTTCCCAGAGTCAAGTGAAGAGTCTCATAAAGTTGGGTGCCAAAAGACTTGTAGGCTGTGCATTTTCTTTCCTCACCTTGTTTTGATGTCTGAGTTGTGTTTACACATTACTGTTTGACCTGTTAAACATGAAGTTTAGTATATCACACTTACTGCTGTCTTACTTTACTCTTCTGGTGGGGGTTTTTTGTTAGTTTTTTAACCTTAACATCCATGCGACTCCTGTAAATAATAGGGTGCTGCTTAGTAGTGCTTTTCGTATTGCGCTAACTTATGTGATTGTATTCTGCTTTCTGGCACTTGTCCAGTGTCGGTTCTTGCATTTTACCCGTGGCTGAATTTCACTCAGCTACCTTCAGAGAGATGAGACTTGCCTCTTTAACAGCAAAGTTGTGACTGGAAGTATAGCAATATTCCAAATGTCAGTCCTTCAAGCAGTGTTGTTTTTTTAAAAGTGAATTTGCAGTCTAACAGTGGCAAACTGCTCTTAACCAAAAGTAATCTTCAAAAATGCTGCTTATGATGTTCATTTTTAATGTTACTGTCAACTGAGCAATGCAAAATGATTGTGTGTATGTGTGTTTACTCAGTTTGTCTCCAAAAAGTAAATCTGCTCTAAGCTGAGTGCTTATGTTGCATCTTGTTGCCTAGATCACATGGCAGGGGCAGGAGGAGGGTCAGACACAGCACTTAAGTGAGCTGCTGTGCTGCTGTCAGTTTTTCATAAAACAAAATTTTATTTTCTAAAAAAATGACCAGCCTGTGTGTAATGCAAATGTGCATTTATACACACGCACACAGCTACAGATTTTTCGGAGATTTAGCCTTTTAAAAGTTGCTAATTTTATCGATAGCTTTTTAGAAAGTAACTTAGTGACTAACATCCATGTGATTTCATGAAATGTTATTCTTTCATAAAATGCTTCTGGAACAAGGGAAGGTCTCTTTTTATTTTTATTTTTTAAATAGATATTAGCTATCTAACTGTGCTCTAGGGAGTTATCTTTGATTTGGAGGGTAGCTTTGCATGGTGCAAGATTAATTGGATGCTCTTCTGTTGAATTTAAAAAAAATTGTTAACTGGGTGCCAGTCAGAGGCCTGAATAAACTTTGAAGCTGGGGATGCTTGACATGGAAAACTTCCAGCAGACCTGTCTCAGCTAAGGTAGTAGGAGTCCAGGACTTGCACATCCTCATCCTTCTTTTGCCCACTCTGCAGAGGCATGGAAGGAGATCAGACTGCTTTGGTAACTTTTCTAAACTGAATCTGAACATCCTTCTACCAAACTGGACTTCATAAAATCCAAACTGGAGTGGATACTATATCATTCTTTGTGAGAGGGGAAAAATTAAAAATCAACATGTATTCAGAATTGAGTGAGCAGTTTTAAGTCTAAACTGCTAACCCCAAAAAACTCCTCGGTGAACTTAGTTTTCTGGCAGTTTCAATCCTTTGACCACTTCTGGATTCCTTACTTCTGTGAACAATTCCTAACTAGGAATTGGTTTGCTCCTTCATGTGTCTTGTTTGTGTTAGGAAAGTGATTGGCAGAAGGCAGTGGATGACATTTGAAGGCTGAAATGCACAAGTGGTTTATTTCTGCTCTTCATTTTATAGTTAGCTATGCCCTATTTTTTAATACAGGACATGTGCTTTGCTAAATTAGGACTACTATTTCATTAACGAGTAGAGACCTTCAAAAGCTGAAAAACAGGTGGTGGGCTCCCAGTAAAATCTGTTCCTTCTTGATAAGAAGAAGAAATATGCAACACTTTCTATGTGTATAGATGTGCAACTTGTGATGGGACAGACAGGCTGCAGGACTTTTGTTATTCAAGAACCATTTAGGCTGAGAACTCCTAGTGTTGTAGCTGACCCTGGGGGGGGGGGGGGGGGGGGGTGGGGAAAGCTCTTAGTTCTGTCTGATCATACCTCTCATTTTAGTTCCAAATCTACTTGTGTGCCTTCTAGCACCAACATGGCATTGAGGACAGGTTTATGTGAGACCTCCTTACAGGAGTTGAAGCATAAAGGAGGTGTTACCATCTTGGTGCTATGCTTGAGTTGGCTGTGTCCAAACAGGTATTTAAGAAAAAGGTTCCAACCCCATGCCAGTATCCAAACTCAACAAAAGGAATTTGTTGGAAAAATAGGTCTCTTCACCCTGTATATTTTGTGATCTCCGCCTTAAGTAAACGGGGAAAAAAATGTTGTCTTTTTGGGATTTTTTGCCCTTTTTTACCCTTGGAGTAAAGCGAGCAACAGGAAGCTCTCTTTCATGCCCACTTTTGAATCAGGAAATTCCTGTCTCCAATACATAAATTTGTCAAATCAACATCTGAAATCACGTGGCACTTTTCTTTCTCAGTGATTTGTGTACAAATGTGTATAATAGCTGCAGTAATGCTATACTGAAGTCTTTTCAAGCAGCATTACCTTGGAGGAAGTTGTTTTAATACTCTTTTTGGTGAATCTATTTTAAAAATTATCTTCCTCAATTTCCTTCCTTGCTCCTGTAAAAAGAAAACCAAATGAAATTCGCAAATGCTATTATAAAAAAGCAATTATGAGGTTGGCTGTCTTTTTGTTTGGTTGTTTTTTAAAGAAAGGAGGACTCCAAAAGCACTGGCATAACATCAGCAATGGTTAACTAGGAAGAGCCTCCTTTGATCAAGACACAACCTTGTTTCACAGTAAAAATAGAATTTGTATCAAGTCTAGTTTGTCACATGACAAGTGCAGTCTTGTCAGTTCATGGGGAGTCCAGACTTTTATTGCTTGTATGACTGCATGCATAGTGGAGAAGCATGCCATCTATTTAAGGTTCAGACACTATTTCGTTGCCAGATTGCATAAAATCCTCTTTCTGTGTAAGTGGCTGCTTGGAGAAGAGAAACTTGGAAATATTTCTTAAATTGTGTAATAATTACTTAGGGTGAATATTTTGCTTAAATCCTATCCTTGAGAGATAGTAATGCTGTTGTGGAAGCTGATGAAGACAAAGGGCACTTATTTGAGAGTTTCTTACGGTGCTCATGGCTCTTGTATTAGTTTGTCTCTGGTGCAATGATGGTGGTACTTGATCTTGTTCATCACTGGAGGGCAAGACAAAAGGCAACAGCTGGTTACCAACAGATGCACTCAACAGATGTCTTTGGGGTTTTTCTGTAGTGCCTAGTAAAATGTATTTCTATTCCAGTTTTTCATTTGCCTTTTCTTTGACACTTTATAAGGAAGCTGCTTGTGGCATCAACCTGGAATCATAGAGTAGTTTGGATTGGAAGGGACCTTTTAAATGTCATCTAGCTCAATCCCCCTGTAATGAGCTTCAGGTTGCTCACAGCCCCTTCCAACCTGACCATTTATATTTCCAGGAATGGGATATCCAGCAGCTTGGTGTACAACCAGTCCAGTGTTTCACCACTGTCACTGTAAAATAATTTTTCCTTCTATCTGGTCTGAATCTTTTAGTTTAAAACCAATACCCCTTGTGCTATCACAACAGGCCTACTAGAAAGTCTGTCCCCATCTTATAAGCTCTCTTTAAATATTGAAAGGTTGCAGTAAGGTCTTACAGGAGTCTTCTCCAGGCTGAACAGCACCAACTTTCTCAGCCTGTCCTTATAGAAGATGTGCTCCAGTACCCTGATCATTTTTGTGGTCCTCCTCTGGGCTTGTTCCAACAGGTCCATGTCTTTCCTGTGCTATGCTCTCCACAACTGGATGCAGTACTCCAAGTGTGGTCATGCATAACTTTTTTTTAAGATAAGTCTGTGGAAACAATAAGCTATTGCTTAATTACATGGTGAAAATTTTTGGTATACTATTACAACTTGAGCTTTTAGAAGTTTTAAAACTGCAGGATATACTTAAAGAGGTATAAGAAAAGCCTTGTAGCAGGAGGATTTCAATTCCAGATAGCCATGCTAGCATCAAGTTGAAGCTAACTGTATGCTCTTCTGTGTCAAGAATATCTAGTAGCTGACCTTCCTCCTCAGGTTCATGTATAACTTTCCTCCTTGGTAGCCAGCAAGCCTGAAGGTTCTCATCTATTTCTAGCATGGTTTGAGAACATGGGTGCTCTTACTCCAGAGCCTCTAGCTGTGGAATTTTTATTGTTTCGGTATACTAGACTGCCAGTGGAGTTCTGTACAGACAGTAAAATTACAACACTTTCCAATCAACTCTTGGCCATATTTTTATGTCTACAGAGCCTGAAGTACACAAATCCAAAGATTGAAAGTGACATCTCTGGAGATCTCTAATCCAACTTGCTGCTCAAAATGAAGCCAACTAGAGCAGGTTGCGCAGAATATTGTGCCATCAGATTTCTTAGCACCTCCAAAGATGAAGATATTACAATGCCCCTGAGCAGTCTGTTCCAGTGCTCAGTCACCTGCAGGTTTTAAAAGAAGGAAAAAAATGCTTTAATGTTTAAATGGAAATGCTCATATATCAGTTCGTGACCATTGCCTCTTGTCTGTTCACTGGCTCTCACTGAGAAGATTCTGTCTTCTTTATTCCACTCTTTCTCCTCTCCAGGTATTTATACACAATGATAAGATTTTGTCTGAGTACCTTCTTTTCCAGAGTAAAGTGTTCTAGCTCTCTAAATATCTTTCTGCCTGGCCTGTCTTTCTGAAGGTTAGTCAGTTTTCCATTTTGTCTCACTGTCCACTTAGCTAGACTGTGCTTCTTCCATTTGTTTATGAAGGTGCTATGGAAAACAAAAGTAGGGAAGCCTTGCTGGAGTCAGGATAAACCACTTGTGTACTCCCCTAGTGCCAGTTGTTTCCTTATTGATGTCTGTCAGGTTGGCCAAGCATTACTTCCACTTACAGATCCCTGATAATGACTTCCCATCACCTTCTTGGCTTGGAAATATTTTCCAGGAAGCTCTGTCACTTCTCCTAGACTGAGGTGAGGCTGACCAGCATGTGGCTCCCTAGATTGTCCTCCAAGTTGTTCTAGAGACAGGGGCATGTTTTACATTTGTCCAGTTCTCAGGAACTCTCCTGATCACCATGACCTTTCTGCAGTAATTCAGCGACCTTGCCATGACATTGGCCAGATCACACAGCCATTACCAGTGCACTCCATTGGGTCTCATGGATTTGTGTCTGTCCAGTTTGGCTAAATGCTCCCTAACTTGATCCTCCTGTACTTCTACTGGTTATTTATGTTTAGAAAAGCTACTGCTAGGCTTTCAGAAGCAATAGGGTTCAGCTGTAGCAAGTCTGGCAAGTGTGAACGCTGTATTACAGTAGTTGAGTATCTCTAAACAGTACTCCGTAAACTTGTGTCTACAGCTGGTTTGGAGTTTTTCAGCTATAGTTTATTTTTACCTTGTATTATTAATGCTAAAAGTCTTCACTTCTCCTGGATAAAGAAACTCCCACTTTCTCAATGACCACACTTTCTCTTGGCAGAGAACAGATAAAATAAGAAGAATACTCCTAAGAGTTGTGGTGGTAGAATCTGTCTCTGTGGTTTTTTTGCTGTTTCTGGCAGCAGCAATGGTCTGTAGTTTTCATAAAAGCTTTTTCTGTGGAGTTTTGCTTGCTTCAGGAGGAACAGCTAGCCCAGAATAACATTTTTTTGCTCTCCTAGAAAATAAAGATTGTTACTTTAATTAATACAGTTGTAGTAATAATAAGAAGAAGAAATCACTTCTGCCTTGTTCAAGTTGATGTAGCCATTACTAGTAAAAATACTTGACAGTAATCCTTATTCTACTGGTGGAGAGGTTTGCTTTGTTCCATGTATTCTAAGATTGAATCAAAGAGGATTTAAATCCACTGTTTAAGTTATGGAAGGTTAATATTCAAGTTTAGAAGAAATGCCTTACTTTTCATGTGTGAAATGATGAAATACGATTGTCTTAAATTTCCTTCTGTAAGCAATCACTACCAGACAACGTGGGTAATTTTAATCCTCTGAAGTGCTAGTAGATGCTTCTCAGTTTAGAGTCTTCTATTTAAAACTAAAGTTATGTGCAATACGATGGGTTTTGGGTATTGCTATGTCTGATGCTACTTGGCAGTTGAATTTGGATTTTGATTTTAGTACCAAAAAGCTACTTCTAGGGTAATTCACCTGTTAATGTTATCTATTCCTTGAACATTTGTTCTGTGTGGGAGAGAGGGTAACTTTCCAGACAGGTGGAAGGTTCTGTGGTATCAGAACCATAGACACAGTGCATGAATCAAAATGTTCCAATGTAAGATTTTAGGGGTGACTTTTTAAAACTGTTTTTCTTTCCGTTTGCATGTATAGACTAGACAGCATAGTCCAGTCTAAAGTTTTCTTTGGCACTCAGGCAGGAGCAGAATATTTTGCTTATGTCTTCATTTCTCTAGGGAAATTATTGCTCTTTACTCCCCTGTGGGTGTACCTTTTGTTACCCTGCATGGTTGTCTTTATGGAAAAACACAAATGCTTGTGGTGAGTATTTATTTCTCTTGCCAGGAACTAGTGGAACAAAGGTGAATGTGAGACTTCCTCTCCCTCAAACAATACTAATTTTTGCTGCTTTAACTCTGGTTTCAAAAGGCTCCATGTGAGAGCCTTTCTTGTATCTAAGAAATAATCCTACTGTGAATTGGCTTATAGTTTATCGAGAGGTTGCACAGAAACTGTGTACAAGGGCAAGGGCTAGTTTCTGTTTGGTTGCCCAGGAATTTATTGATTCAAATATTGTTTTGATTTAGGTCTTTGATAATGGTGTAATTTGCTTCTCATCACACAAGTACATAGTATGGCAAGAGGTGTTTGTCTCTGCAAGAGCTGAACTGTGACAACTGCCCAGCATCTTTATAATGGTCCACGTTTCCATAGTGTGGAATTGAACACCCTTGTCACTTACCTTTTTTTTTTGAGCACAGAATTTGGCAGCAGAAGTAGGACACAGTGAATGTTGCAGATCTGTTCCATTCTGGGTTTCCTGCTTTCATTTTGTCAGGCCTCATTTTCTACGGAAAACAAATTCTTGCCCTTCTGTGGATAAGAACGCCTACAGACCTTCGCCTTGCCACGTCTGTCACTGAAGTGTAGGGTTTCTTCATTAAGTCCCTACTTGAGCAAAAACATTCCTAGAAAGTGAAGTTTAGCTTCCCCAGGATTAGAGTCTAAACCAGAACAAGTCTAGTCAGACACAGGAGCCTTTCACGCAGCAGTTGGCTGTCAGTGGTTGTGTGGTTTGTGCCTTTTAAGCACCAATTAATCCTATCCATGCTTTCCTCAGTTTTCTTCCTAACTGAGGTATCGGCACTTGACTGAAAGGAATGTGGTAGGTAGGACACAGAGCCTGGGAGTTTTGTTAATTGAGTCATACTGATAGCAGCCTTGTTGCTAATGCTAGCCATCCATGGTTTTGAGAAAACATAAGACAAATTGTGAAAGATTCTGTTGATTCAGGATGTATTTTCAAGCCAAGGTCAGGTCTTTATGTATTTTGGAGAAGAAGGATCATCACACAATCTTGCTTTAACCCTGTAGATGCTAGCTAATGGGTGTGAAGTGTGAAAAAAATCCATGTAAAATTAGTAGAACTTGTGTAAAACTTTCCTTTTTGTAAAGTTGACCACAGGTTTCAGGAAAAAAAGACCTCAATGTAAACTCAATTATATATTCTAGAGTCTTGAGTCTTACAGGTGAAAGTACAAAAAGGTGGAGCTGCAGGGAAAAGGTGTGTGTTTTTTCCTGGACCATACAAGAGATGTTCATCAGGTACCCAGTATAAACTTTGCTTAAATTTAAAAAATGAATGAATACTCTAGGGATAATAAACAAATCTGCGTCACTAGTGAGTCATCTGGTGAACTAAATGTTCCTAGTGGTGTGTTTTTGGATGATAGAGAATGGTGGAGGAATAGTGAATTACATGAAGTGTTCTAAAAGCTATTCTTTTCTACAGCAATATCAAAATTGAGTTTGCTTCAGTTTTGAGAAAACCTTGTGGTGTAGTTTGAGCCTCTTTCCTTTGGAACAAAAGCTACTGCTTTTTAGAAAGGGATTTTTTTTAATAAGGACTTTAATATTTTTAAGTCCTCCTTCAGGATGAAGCCATGAAAAGTTTAAAAAAAATCTTAATATACTAATTCTTGCATGTTGGCTTTGCATTTGTCTGCCAGAGAGCTGAAGTCCTGTGTTAGTGATACCCAGACTGCACACAAGTAATACAGCTTTGCAGAAAAAAAAAAGTATGATGAGAATAAAACTACCTGAACAACAAAATTCTTCAGGGAACTGGCCTTAATTTTAATTTCTGTACATATACTGGAAAGGTTGTATATTCATACTAAACAGTATTGTTAATACTTTGACCTTTTTTTTAACTGTGTAATGTATCTTTAAAAATATGGTATATACAACTTTCTTTGAGCTTCTAGTTCTTCTTAGTATATGTGCTAGGTTAATGGAATTACTAAAATTTTAAGCTCTAGAATTCCAATAAGAATCCTCAAAGAGTTTTTCAATCTAGTTCTAGTGAAATGGCTTTGAAGAGTTAAGGCTAAGAATATGATTTTCAGTGTTGTGTCGTCAGCACTGATTTTTGTGATCTAAAAAGGATAGCTTATTTCTGAAATATTTCATTTGAATAGTTGAACTGTATTTTTGTTACTTTTTTATTTAAATACAGTAGTCAGATAAGGACAATGTACTGTTGTGCTTTTAGAAAAAGATGCAAAAAACCAAGCACAAGTAATGCAAGAATGAAATGCGTTAAGGAGGTTGGAAACCAGACCACTGTACTTTTCTCAAGACTGTCTAGCCACATTAGTTGTACAGGAAAGTTATTAAATCCTGGCTATCTTCTGAAATGTATCAGCTGAGCCCTGATAATTCTGCTTGCCAGCCAGCAGACCAGAAATCAACTAATTGCATTTTTTATAAAAAATTTACCATAACACTAATGCTTGGTGTCAATATATATTAGTGTAGTGCATTGACCTGACCCCGTGAAATGTGACAGCCCTACCCTTTAGTAGGGCTACGCCCTCTGGAAAGCTGGTGAATTAAAATTCTTTTATTGACGTAATGTGTTCTTAGTTTGCTGAGTACCAGCTGCAATAAGCTGGATATTCTCCCAGGATTTTTTGGTGGATTGTTCTGTGGTGGAGGAGACATGGATGCTGCATCTGAGCAGTGGCAGAGTTACACCTCTAAAGTGGAGCTGTGCAGTCACAGCTTTGATGAACTTTAACAGATTTGTTGCTGTCATCCATTCAATAAAGGACTGACTTTGATCCTTCTCTAGTGCAATAGGTAAAAATAAGTAGAGTAGTTTAATATTATCTTTTCTGTTTGGCAATAGTCCAAGGCATCTCAAGGGCCTGGCATATCAGGTGATCCTTGAGTGCTTGCCAAGGAAGTTGGAAATAGTATCACTGTTGTTTTGGTTTTTTCCCTTGAAGATTGACTCTTTACACTAGACATAAGAAAACTTCTCTGAAGAGATTGCATCCGTTGTGAATAGTAAATGGACAGCTCTCCCTCTCCGATGTTTTGTCATTGCTTTGCCACTTACACAAGGATTTATTTTGAAGGGTAATGGATTTATGATTTGGTAACACTGCATGGATAGATAACACCATTTAGATAAGTTGCACAAAAGTTTTCAAAAGTATTTTAAAGAGAGTTTTCCACTTGAATTACTTCCTATGCTATCTTACTGTGTAAACTACTATGAAGTTCTGTGACCATGTTAGAAGCAATTAAGGATAGGTAAGAAGGATGCTACCATTGTTCCAGGTAGGGCTTTGAATGTCTGAATGAACATTGAAATGAAAAACAGAACAGGTAAGGAACCCATCCAGAAGCTGACAGAGGAATTTGTAATTTTGGGTCAAATCTGGTATTGCTCCTTCAGGAGCTGCCTCTCAAATTGTTTCTCTGCAGCTGAAAGCAAATTCTACTCTAAGATTAGTCTGGATTCACCTTAATGGCTTCTGAGAGATGAACATCAGTTGTCTCTGATTCTCTGATCCGTAGATCTTTACAGTCAGTAAATCCAGTTGCCTGCCGCCCTCTTGTAAAATCTGACATCAGTTCCTTATAGTTCAGTGACCGTATGCAAAGCCAGTAAAGCCTTGGGTATGCTCCCATGTGCAGATGGTTGCTTGGTGGCAGCAGCTGCTTGACTCTGTACAGCTCAGGTAGTACTTTTTTCCTGCAGTGGTGTCATTCAGACTGGCCCGAAGTTTTTAGCATCCTGAAGAATTTTCCATTACACCTCCTAATCACTTTTGAGTAAATTATGGAGTGGCTAAGAGGTTATTCTTCCTTTTCTTAAATGGCATGTCTGTCTCTTGAGTATTTCTCTTCTACTGTGTGGTTTTGAGGAGAAGTGTGGGAGAGTGGGCACTGCAAGTGCTTGTGTTGTTTTGAAAATGCTTCTTGGGATCCAGACAAAAAGTAATGTCTGGAATATTTCTGTTTATTGTCTGTGAGAGGCACAGGAAATAGGAAAGGCCAACTAAATTATAGCAGCCAGCAAACTCCTCTGAAGCAAAGGAAAATTTAGGAGTGACAGAACTGGGCCTTGCTGCCCACTGGGTCTGTGTTGCACATTCCTCATAAATCTAGTGACAGAACTGGATCAAGGCTCCTTCATTCTAGAACAGCAGAGAGGAAATGAAGTTAGAGTTTCAGCGCTGGTTTATCGACTAGAAAAGGGAGAAATGTTTACTTCTTTCACCCTAAATCTCCATAATCTGTAGGTGAGTTCTCAAGAAGGTACCAGACCTGCAGGAAAACTTGTAGGCAGAATTTTGTCCCACTTTCACTTAGAATAAATGGTTATTATTTTCTTTTGCTAGTTAGAGTTGCAGATGAAAGTGGAGGATGCTAAGTGCAGATATTCTGTCTAAGTGAGGAAATTGCTGTAAAATAATGGACAGTCCTGTACTGTCCCAACTAATTGGGAATCTAAATTCTTGGCAAAAGTTGTCCTTTATGCTGCTGTAAAGATAAGTAACCTACCAAGTTTGCAAGTCCTCTCACCTCAAGGCAAAGATGTTTGCATTTTCAGTCTTCTGTTTTCTTGCAGCCTAAACTGTCCAGTTTTTAGGTTAAACAGATCTATGAAAAAAATTAAATCTGGGCATTTGGCCATAGTAAACAAACTAGAATTGCTGTTTCTTTGAATGTTTAATGACAGTAAGATATATTGTTGTCAAGTACTTTGTCTCATTCCTAGCAATGTACTACCTTATCATAAAATATTGTTTGCACATGTGTAATGTAAAAATGCTATTTAGACTTGAACATCTTTATTTTTGGTTGATGTTAAACTTAAATGGTGATAGATTCCTTGGGATTCACTGTCATGCTTTCTGCTACCCAAGATGTATCCTTGACCTGTGAGAATGTGCTGCTGTGGGACTGCTTGCTTTCTTCTGTACCATGGCATCTGAGGTGTACTTTTTTGTATGGGTTCTCATTGAAAAGGGACTCTTCACGTTGTGCTGTTATATTTATGTCATGGAGTTAAATCCTAATGCTTTGCTTTTATCCTAAGAAATGTCCATTGTTTGTATAGGTGATGATCATCTCTCCAGGCTGACAACCCAGGGTTTGCACAGTATTTCTGTGTGTCCCCCATGATTTAAATTATAATCTCCATGGCAGCTATCAGCAGTGACAGAAGTAGGAATTGGAAGAAAAGGGCTGTATGGGCAAGATTGCTTTCTCTAAAGACACTCCTGTGAGTACCTTTGTGTAGAGCCTAAAATACATGAACTGGCTGAAACAAGACCCCTGTAGCCTGGGGTCCTGTCCTTTTTGGTGACTCTTCATGACTTATGAATAAAGAATAGTTTAAGGGAGTCATGTGAAGAGTTAATAGAAAGAGCCTGTAAGCTATAATTGTACATTCTAGAAGTGTGACTGGTATCTGAATCTGAGAATGAGAGATAAGTGGGTGCTCTTTTCTTGTTAGGTCTTCATTGCTCCTTATTTGAAATACTACAATTCTCTTGATGACAGTAGTCAGTAGAAGTGAAAAGCTGCAGTCATATTCTGTGTTTAGAAATGAAATCCTGCAAATTGTGATCATTCATCACTATAGTTTAGCTAAAAACATTTGTTTCTGACACCTTGTGGTTGAGCCTTAGAGCAGCAGCAATATGAGAAGTTTCATTAAAGACATTGAATCTATTTTTCCTTGCTGTTTAGTCACAGAATGGCCTGGGTTGGAAGGGACCTTAAAGATCATCTAGTTCCAACCCTACTGCCATGGGCAGGGACATCTTTCACTAGACCAGATCGCTCACAGCTCATCCAACCTGTCCTTGAACACTTTCAGGGATGGAGCATCCACAGCTTCTCTGGGCAGCCTCATCACCCACACAAGAAAGAATTTCTTCCTAATATCTAACCTAAAGTTACTCTCAGTCTGAAACCATTCACCCTTGTCCTGTTACTACATGCCTTTGTAAAAATCCCTCTCCATTTTTCTTGGGAGCTCCCTTCAGGCACTGAAAGGCCACACCTAGGTCACTCCAAAGCCCTCTCTTTTCCAAGCTCAACAAACCCTCTTCTGTTAGCCTTTTGATTTGATGGGTGGACTGTTAGAGCTGCTTTTCTAGCCCTGTTCCAGAAGTGCAGCCTTGCTGAATGACGGTGTGTTAACCTACTTGTGTGATCTACTCTCATAATGACAAAATTAATTGAAGCTCCATGAATTTGCAGTGCACTATGAAGTACCATTCTAGGCTTTTGGAAATGGAGTTTTGTTGAATGTATAGTACATCTNCTGGGTCTGTGTTGCACATTCCTCATAAATCTAGTGACAGAACTGGATCAAGGCTCCTTCATTCTAGAACAGCAGAGAGGAAATGAAGTTAGAGTTTCAGCGCTGGTTTATCGACTAGAAAAGGGAGAAATGTTTACTTCTTTCACCCTAAATCTCCATAATCTGTAGGTGAGTTCTCAAGAAGGTACCAGACCTGCAGGAAAACTTGTAGGCAGAATTTTGTCCCACTTTCACTTAGAATAAATGGTTATTATTTTCTTTTGCTAGTTAGAGTTGCAGATGAAAGTGGAGGATGCTAAGTGCAGATATTCTGTCTAAGTGAGGAAATTGCTGTAAAATAATGGACAGTCCTGTACTGTCCCAACTAATTGGGAATCTAAATTCTTGGCAAAAGTTGTCCTTTATGCTGCTGTAAAGATAAGTAACCTACCAAGTTTGCAAGTCCTCTCACCTCAAGGCAAAGATGTTTGCATTTTCAGTCTTCTGTTTTCTTGCAGCCTAAACTGTCCAGTTTTTAGGTTAAACAGATCTATGAAAAAAATTAAATCTGGGCATTTGGCCATAGTAAACAAACTAGAATTGCTGTTTCTTTGAATGTTTAATGACAGTAAGATATATTGTTGTCAAGTACTTTGTCTCATTCCTAGCAATGTACTACCTTATCATAAAATATTGTTTGCACATGTGTAATGTAAAAATGCTATTTAGACTTGAACATCTTTATTTTTGGTTGATGTTAAACTTAAATGGTGATAGATTCCTTGGGATTCACTGTCATGCTTTCTGCTACCCAAGATGTATCCTTGACCTGTGAGAATGTGCTGCTGTGGGACTGCTTGCTTTCTTCTGTACCATGGCATCTGAGGTGTACTTTTTTGTATGGGTGCTCATTGAAAAGGGACTCTTCACGTTGTGCTGTTATATTTATGTCATGGAGTTAAATCCTAATGCTTTGCTTTTATCCTAAGAAATGTCCATTGTTTGTATAGGTGATGATCATCTCTCCAGGCTGACAACCCAGGGTTTGCACAGTATTTCTGTGTGTCCCCCATGATTTAAATTATAATCTCCATGGCAGCTATCAGCAGTGACAGAAGTAGGAATTGGAAGAAAAGGGCTGTATGGGCAAGATTGCTTTCTCTAAAGACACTCCTGTGAGTACCTTTGTGTAGAGCCTAAAATACATGAACTGGCTGAAACAAGACCCCTGTAGCCTGGGGTCCTGTCCTTTTTGGTGACTCTTCATGACTTATGAATAAAGAATAGTTTAAGGGAGTCATGTGAAGAGTTAATAGACAGAGCCTGTAAGCTATAATTGTACATTCTAGAAGTGTGACTGGTATCTGAATCTGAGAATGAGAGATAAGTGGGTGCTCTTTTCTTGTTAGGTCTTCATTGCTCCTTATTTGAAATACTACAATTCTCTTGATGACAGTAGTCAGTAGAAGTGAAAAGCTGCAGTCATATTCTGTGTTTAGAAATGAAATCCTGCAAATTGTGATCATTCATCACTATAGTTTAGCTAAAAACATTTGTTTCTGACACCTTGTGGTTGAGCCTTAGAGCAGCAGCAATATGAGAAGTTTCATTAAAGACATTGAATCTATTTTTCCTTGCTGTTTAGTCACAGAATGGCCTGGGTTGGAAGGGACCTTAAAGATCATCTAGTTCCAACCCTACTGCCATGGGCAGGGACATCTTTCACTAGACCAGATCGCTCACAGCTCATCCAACCTGTCCTTGAACACTTTCAGGGATGGAGCATCCACAGCTTCTCTGGGCAGCCTCATCACCCACACAAGAAAGAATTTCTTCCTAATATCTAACCTAAAGTTACTCTCAGTCTGAAACCATTCACCCTTGTCCTGTTACTACATGCCTTTGTAAAAATCCCTCTCCATTTTTCTTGGGAGCTCCCTTCAGGCACTGAAAGGCCACACCTAGGTCACTCCAAAGCCCTCTCTTTTCCAAGCTCAACAAACCCTCTTCTGTTAGCCTTTTGATTTGATGGGTGGACTGTTAGAGCTGCTTTTCTAGCCCTGTTCCAGAAGTGCAGCCTTGCTGAATGACGGTGTGTTAACCTACTTGTGTGATCTACTCTCATAATGACAAAATTAATTGAAGCTCCATGAATTTGCAGTGCACTATGAAGTACCATTCTAGGCTTTTGGAAATGGAGTTTTGTTGAATGTATAGTACATCTCTAACTATTGGATTTATGGACCATAAGAAATAAAGCTGCGTTTTTCCAAGCTTTTTATTTTTCCTGCATAAGCATTTTTATTGTTCATCTGTTTTCAATAGCTCTCAATAAGGGATGGGTTTTATAAACATCTTTAAAAGTAAAAGCTTTGAAGCATATCATTGTTCAAGTTCATCTTACCCTGAAATAGCTTTTTCTGAAATACTTTGCTTGTATCACACTGTACTGTAGCTCCAAGCCCTGACTTGGACTTGGTGGGTCCAACTGGGGCAACTCTCACTGAGAATGACTGTGAGTCTAAGCATCTGTTTGCATGTAGAAAGTATCCTTGTTCTTCTGGAAGTCTCTATTTCAGAACAGTGAGACTACCTTTTAAACTGAGGGTGAGCATAGAGGGAAAGCCAATCTACCTGCTGGGTATAGCTGTAAGCCCCCTTAGTTCTAGTTTGGTTTGTACAGAGCAAAGAGCATTTTCAAATTTAGTCTGTAATAGTTCCCTCAGGTCAGGTAATGTACCATTGCAGAATCCTGTTGTTGCTGGTGTAATTGTCTAAACTGTGATCCTCATCCATGTAGAAGCTTTGCACAGGAAGAAATTCCATTGCTAATGGACATGGCTTCTTCAGCAAATTTCTAAAGTTGGTCTGGTCTGTGAATTCCAAATAACTTGTACAGAATTCCTTTATGGACTTGAAGCCACTCCAGGGGTTTAAAAAAAGAATAGAATTGTGGTGTCTGTTTCCTCCTTCGTAAGGATAGAAGACAGGCAAATGGACACATTTACTGTCTGTGATTATTGGCAGAATCCTGCAAAAAGCAGATTTTGTAGCTTGACAACAGCTGTGACTCAAAGCTGCCTAACTTGCTTGTCTCTGTTTGTAATTATGTAATCCTGCTTAGGCTTTCTTTTCCTGAATACTAGTTTTTGTATGGTGAGCATTTCCTGCAGCAGAGGACTAGTACAGACTGAGGGCCTTTCCCGTCACAAGGTAGGATGCTCCAAGTCTAAACAAATATCTGTCATTAATGGCTTGATTTCTTCTGACTTGTTCTTTAGGTCATGTTTCTCTTTAGGCCTAATGAGCACTGTTGCTGTCTTCTGGTCTATGCTTTTAGAAGAAAAATTTAAAAGAACATACAGCTAAGTACTCTAAATATTTTACTTTCTTTACTAAAAGTTGAATACTGTCAGCATCTGCTGCTCTTTCCCAAGAAGAATTCTTGTTACCAGCCCGTTTTGTTCATGTTTTGTGTCTCCTGGCATTAACAGCTTCTGGTAGCTGGATGTCAGATACCCGCAGACATGTCAATGTGGCTCTGCTTCCCGTGTCAGGGAATCTGCTTAATGCTCTGGATTAAATGGAGCAGCTTGGACCTGGAAGCACTGACTGTTCATCTTAAATTGGCAAACAACTCTAAAAGGTGATTCAAATCGAGGGAAACCTACTTCAGGGAAACTTATTCAGGGTAAATAGAGAGGAAACTTAGGCCTGAGAAGCTTTTCATCTACATGCAATAAATTTTAGGTATACTATTGATTTTGTAATTCTGAAGATACAGAAGCAGTCCAACTACTTTTCAATTAAATGCCAATGTCTTTATTAAAAGCTAAAGTACTTGCATGACTTACCAGTCACTGATTGATTCATATAGAAGTTTTAATAAAAGCTGTTATGAGAATTGCCAGGGTTAGTTCCAAAAAGTAAGATGTGGTTCTCGCTTCATATATAAATCCAAAATGGTTAAGAAACAATTAGAGGAGTGACTGAGGTCACTTGGTTTGTTCAGCCTGGAGGAGGCTGAGAGGAGATCTCATTGCAGTCTACAACTTCCTCATGGGGGGAGGAGGAGGGGCAGGCATCGATCTCTCCTCTGTGGTGACCAGTGACAGCACGTGAGGGAATGGCCTGACGTTGTGTCAGGGAGATTTAGGCTGGATATTAGGAAAAGGTTTTTCACTCAGAGGGTGTTTGTGCGCTGGAGCAGGCTGCCCAGGGAAGTGGTCACAGCACCAAGCCTGACAGAGTTCAAGAAGCATTTGGGCAATAGTCAAGCACATGGTGTGATTCTTCGGGGGTCTTGTGCAGGGCCAGGAGATGGACTGATGATCCTTATGGGTCCCTTTCAACCCAGGATATTCTGTGATTCTATAGAACATGGAAAATGACAGCCTAAAGTAGATGTACCAGTGTGGCTAGGTCTTCAGAACTTTTTTAGAGCGGGCATTCAGACTTCCTGCCATGAGGAAAGCAAGGTAAATATTTTGCTAGTTTTAAAAGCAAAACATGTAATTTTTTGTTTTGTTTTCTGCTTAGTTCTGGCTTCTGTTAGAGGGTCCATGCTTGAAGGCTTGCATTTGTTGTGAGTTTTCTGTTTCTGTTGATATTCTTGTCCAAACCATTTATAGTAGGCACAGGACCCAGAAGCTTAAGCATCTTTCTAGGCATTTTAAGACTTCTGCTATTCAAGTTGACAGCAGTCTGTGTGAAGTCCTGTTAGTAATATGTTGTCATTCCTAAGGATTTACTTATTCAGTTGTGCAACTGACCAACACATCAAATGTTATCTAGTTATCATGACTGCCTCTTTTTTAAATGGGGTTTTTCCTCAAGGTAGCCAGGAAGGCCAAGGGTACCTTGGCCTGTATCATCAACAGAGTGGCCAGCAGGACAGGGCAGTGATTGTCCCCCCTGGCACTGGTGAGGGCATGCCTTGAATTCTGTGTTGAGTTTTGGGTCCCTCACAGCAAGAAAAGACATTGAGGTGCTGGAGAGGGTCCAGAGAAGGGAAACAGAGCTGGTGAAAGGAGCACAAATCTTATGAGGAGCAGCTGAGGGAGCTGGGCTTGTTTAGTCTCAAGAAAAGGAGGCTCAGGGTGGACCTTACCACTCTTTACAGCTGCCTGGAAGGAGGGTGGAGTAAGAAGGGTGTTGGTCTCTTCTCCCAGGTAACAAGTGATAGGATGAGAGCAAATGACCTCAAGTTGTACCAGGGGAGGTTTAGATGGGATATTAGGCAAAATTTCTTCACAGGAAGAATTGTCAAGCCCTGGAATAGGCTACCCAGGGAAGTGGTTGAGTCTCAGTCCCTGGAAGTATTTAAAAGACATGTAGATGTTGCACTTGGGGATATGGTTTAGTACTAGGTTTGGCAGTGTTAGGTTTATGGTTGGAGCTGATGATCTTAAAGGTCTTTTTCAGTCTAAATGATTATATGTTTCTGTGGTGATATGGATAACTGCATGGACCCCAGTATTTACAAATATAATTAAGAGCTGCATCTTAGGAGTATGTTTTTCTAAAGGCAGTCAATACAGTTAGCATTAATTGTAACACTTTTCATTTCTATGAGGGTGGCCTTGGGTAGCTTTTAATGCAAATAGTGTTTCTGGGCCCCTAAGGATATGTAGACTATAAAGTGTTAATAATACTAATTCTCACGATAATTTGCATATAGTAACCTAATTTAAAAGGTCTAGTTAAAAGATGCTCTCCTTTAAAGAAAATATTAAACCTTTGAAATGAAAGAAATATAAGCATATATGTTCTTAATGTTAAAAATAAAATTTGGCATTAGAATGCAGACAGTCATTGTGACTGGTTCTGAGTGAGTTTATAAGCCAGCTGGGGAATGTGTGACATTAAGCATACTATAACCCATTATGAAGTCATATTGTAGTGAGGAATTTGCATGGTTCTTTAAGAATTCTGACTCAGCTGTAAGTACAAATCAAAATATTATAGCTGGTAGCCAAACAATACAGATCATTCATTAGAACATACATGGTTAAATATTTTTTGATGGAAGGAGATTGAGAGGAGGAACTTTCTGAGATGAGATCTGACACCTCTGCCTTGCTGGCCCTAATTGGTGTAGGTTTTTGTATAAGCAAGTGTGGTTCTCTGTTCAGTTCAGGTGTTTCCTGTCTTGCCTGACACAGTTCTTCTCTCTACGCTACATGTAGCAGATTAGCAGTGATCTTCAGTGAAAACACTTTCCAGAAGCCTCATCCAAAATGTGAACAGAAACAAGTGTTTGCTGAAGGTCATCAGGGCACCCTTTGCCTCTTGCTTAGGTAGAATGAAAATTACTGGCCTGATGACCCAGGAATATATTAATTGTGACAGGAGTAATTGCATTAATAATACATGCCAGCTTCCAAGGTGTATTCAGTTCAGCTGTGTTTTTGAAATCATTACAGTCATACCGATTTTGGCAGCCTGGAGACAGTAGGATTTTTGTGCAGAATTTTAGCATCTACTTGTTAAAAGTGTCTATCTCTTCAGACTTCAGAGTAAAATGACTACACATATAAGAACTTAAAATCTTGTGTGTCACATCAGATTAAATTTGAAATTCAGTGTTTGCGATCATGTTTTAGAAAAATATATCCTTGGCATGAGAACAACTCATGCTGCAGATACTTTGTAGAGTAGAGAAACTTGTAAAAGCTTCCAAATTCCCGTAAATTTTTGTTTGAGCATGTAGTGTGCTTGACAGTCCAACCTCACATCTTCCCTGTAAGGTGCTTTGGAAACTGCTCAATTTAGTGGGTTCTCGTGGCCAAGCATACAAAGTTTTTGATATATTTGAGGCACTACAGGGCTTTTATACTATGATCAGGTATCCGTAAAAATGTGGGTTAGCCTTAAGGCAAGTAGCTTGAATTTCATAACATTTCAATTATTTTAGCTGCAGGTGTTATTGTTATTATTGGTTTGTGGGTTTTCTTTTAGTTATTGGGATTTGTTTGGGTTTTTGTCTTTTTTTAGGGTGCTTAGCTTTCAATTTTTACGTGTGCATGTATAAATTTTAGTTGACTAACTTAGAAGTTTAAGTCCATTTTTATGGGGTTGGACAATAAATCAGTCTTTGTGTTCTTGGTCTTGGCGGCACCTGTTCTGGTTTTTTTTAACACATTTTTAAAGGGAGATGAGACCTTTGAAAATGGATTTGTCACATGTTTGGTGTCTTACTTTTCTCTCCAAATACTATCAAATAAAGTTTAATGTTTGACAGTTCACAGATAGGAAGCTGTAAGATTTTGTGATACTTGTGGTAATGGTTGTCATTATGTTGAACATGGTGCTGCTGGGTTAGGTTTTCAGACTTTCTCAAGCTGAATTTTAGTGTAAAACTGTATCAAAACCTAGCAAATAGTTTTAGTTCCTTAATAAAGGGCAACTCTGCCTTGTGTTGTTTGTTTAATGCTTCAGAAAGCAAGTACTTCTTCCAAAGGGCAGTGTCTTCTACTGGACAGTACCTGCAGGCTCACTGCAGCTTTTGGCTGCCTCACCTCCTTTTCCCCTGCTGCCAGTAGTCCTGGCAAACCTGTCTCCTGAAATGAGAGGTCTTTGAGTGAACAAAACTTCGGTTGATGTGAAGAGTACATAGTAAGAGGGTACATAGTAAGGTATTTTCAAGAGGGGATTTCTACACTGGTAATGTTACTGGTGGTGTTTCCTCAGAGACCTGTCTTGTCTAACATTTTCATTATTGACTTTGAACTAGATGAGCCAGCAATGTGTGTTATGATAGGAAACATCCTTACTGCAAAAGGACCATAACAGAGTATGTTGACAGAGCTTTGTGAGGTGGTAAAAGTAGAAATGGTATGAACTCACTGGTGCAAAATACTGAGTAGTGCAGGGAAGAGACCATGACAGTAAAACTTTTGTTAGGCATCTTATTGATTGGATTGATTGGAGGCAGCTGAGGAGAAGGGACCAAGAGTCTATTGCTATCCTGACCATGGATTGTCAGCATGGCATAGCATGGAGACAGGGGGAAATCTACTGTACGTGAGGGAAAGTATTTGCAACGAAAGAATACTAGAATCCACGTAGAAGGTCCTATTTCGAGGGCCAGAATGGCAATATTGATCTAAACAAGAACACTTGTAGGAAATTGCTACTAGAGTGCTTGGAGAAATTGGGAATTATATCTTGCATGTTAGGCTACCTTTAAGAGTGCTGTGTTCAGGACTGTGAAACTAGGAATGGGTCTTGTTTCCTAGAGATAGAACAGGTGTTCTGTGTGGATGTGTTTGCTTCATGCTTCTCAGGTGTCATCCTTGGTTCCTCTTTAAATGTTCAGACCATTATAAATCCCTGATAGGTTAAAAAAAAAAAACAAAAACCGACTGAAACTAGAAGTTACAATGCTTGATCCCAGGAATGTAGTTTTTAAATTATCCTTTGGACCTGGCAGAAGAGGAGGGGATTCTATTTTAAAACAAGAGTTCTTCAAACTGTTAAAATGGCCCTGGCCCTTCTCTGTAACAGGAAAAAGTTACTTTCTAGGTAAAAATACCTAAAAAATGCTGACCATTATGCTTGCTATTTTTTTATCTTCCAGTTGGGCCTGACATTTGTAAGTGTCTGGGGAAATATGGTGGCATGGCTACTCTGTGGACCTTTCTTCATGGGAGAAAGCAATTAGGAAGAGCCCCTATCATCTTTTCCTAATATTGGCTATACAGCTTTTATGTGCCTGAATTCAGTCTACTATGGTTTTCACTGTTCTTGGAAAATGTGAGTGGTTTTCATACTCCTGGGTGTAGACCACCCCATTTAGCCTGATTTTAGGCATCTGGTGATGTGAAATGTTGTATTCCTGGTAGATGGGGAGTGCTTACAGAGTAGGCACTGGGCCATAGGGGAAGTGGTGCTATGAAGCACATCATCAGGCCTCTGTGTCTCTTTGTCTGCTCTGCTGTGAGCTTTGCATGAAAGAACGGCTGTTTAATTAAATGCCAGGATTCTTGCCAAATTCCAGCATGATGTAATTAAAACATTCTCCACAGGCAGGCTCTGACCCGGCATTCAGTGTGGATCAGAAACCTGATGCACCCTGGGGATCACACTCTCCGGAGGGTGTTCTTCCAGTTTGAACAGAGACCAAAAGGGGATGAACAGATGGGGGGCAAACAAGCTCATCTGCAGAGCTGTAAGGTTTTCAGTCAGCTGCATCTTTTCCTCCTGCCTGTGCAGAAGGAGCAAGTAGCCACTTTCAAGCACAGCTCAGTCATCCATCAGTTACTGATACTTGTGTGGGTTTTTACAACCTTATGAAAGTTTGTCTGCTTCAGTGCACTGTATCGGTGCAGACTTGTTGGTTGAAGAGTGACATGACCACCTACTTCATCCCCTGATTTTTACAACTTTTTAGAAAGAATAAATCATTGTGGAAGATCGTGTGTGTCATGACCCTGCATTCCTTTGCAGGGATCCTGTTATATGTCACTTGGCAGTTTGTTTCACCCACTGTGGTGGGTGCTTGATCAACTTGAAGAGTTTTTATTCTCTGCTGTTCTTTTCAGTGAAAATTAGAATATTAACTGCTTGCTCTTGCCAGGAATAGGAGAAATGGCTTTCCCTGCAGTCTTCCAGAATTGAAGTATTGGTTGTTCCTGCTGCTGGATTGCAGCAATAGAATAAAATTCCAGTCCTTCAGAGCTTATCTTCTTTGTTGAAAGAGTCAGATGGATATAGAAAAGCAGATTTGAGGCAACAACTAGTATTTAACAACTGGTTGTCTTGATAGATATTTGCCTACCTACCAGTAGACTGCTTAAATCGTGGAGAGCTTCATCTGAGAGACTACAAGAGGGCAGTATATTTAAAGAGATTTCATGAGCTTGAAGAGTATGTTGGGAAAGTGCCTGTGGATGTTGCTAGGGAGTGGATGGAATGGAAGGCTGTGAAGGAAGAGCTGTTTGGTAGTTTTGTTTTCATTTGGCAGAACAGGATATGGTAAATAGTGAATAAATCTCAAGCCAACAGTACCTCCCTTATGTCAGGTACTGCCTGTGGATAGTTTTCATGGTCTTGCTTTTTAAAGAGAGCAGTGCACACAATTCAAGTTCTTGCCCTAAGGTGTTGTGTATCAGTGGTGCCTGTTCTGCAGAGGGAGACTGTGAAAGTGCTTGAGAAAGGTTATTCTGCACTGTTGCAAGCTAGTGGAGCGGGATAATGACAAGTGAGGCTGTGATTTTTCCCGTTGAAATAGCCTTACATAGTGAAAGGTCACCATGGGGACAGATCAAACTTTATGTGATTGTTTCCTCAAAGAAAAAAGTTCCTTTTCAAACAGGTATTTACTAATAGTTGTTACATGCTTTTAAAGGTAAGAGAAAATGAAAAGGCTGTGATAGTAGTCCTTTATGAGAGATGTGCTTTTCTTCAGAGTCAGATGTGATAACTGTGCCAAAAAGGCGCCTGCTGTTGGGCATTGGCAGCGGAGCTCGGAGATGGATCAGCCTCTCTGTCTGACCTAGAACAGTGGGCATGCTCAGTATCCATCTCTTCGTTTGTGTGCCAAAACCACTTTGGCAAACATTCTTCTGTAGTTATGCATATTTTAAAATGCTTTAGATGTAAGATTCAAAAGGTATTTTGTTATTTGTGAGTGGATTGACGTAGTAAAGATATTTGTCATTAATAGATGCCTCTGTCTACAGCTTCAGATGTTGTAGTGATGCTTTCTGAAGTTGGGTTTCAGCTCAAATAAGAGTGTTTTTACTCCAAAGGAAAGTGTGCTGTATTGTAAAGGAAAAAGTCAGAACACTGCAGATTAAAAAGTAACCATTGAGAAAGCTTGCCTTGTGCTGACATCTGAAATCCAGATTATGAATTTCAAAATAGTAGTAATGCTGGTACAACTTGGATTTCTGAAGTGATCTTAAAAATGGGCACACTCTTGCATTTCTTGACTGTATGAATCTCTGTGTGTGCATTTATATGCAGAAATCAAGTACCTCTCTGAGTTTTCAAGACAGCATGGATGTTCAAATAGCATTTATTCTTTCGGTTAAATTATGAATTAGTAGTTGTGCTCTGCTGGAATTGCAGCAGGAATCTGTCTAAAACTCTGGCTTTCTTATAGGAACTCTGTTTTCATAGCTATTGATTTTTATTTCAGATGTGTAGTATAATCTTTGAATAGTATGAATACCTGTTACTACTGGAAGCATAGGAGGTATTTTACAAAATATTTATACAATCTCACCTCTGCTACCCAGCATTTCAGATATATTCCTACTTGTTTTCTGACATAGATATAGGACAAGTTTCACTTGTGTTCTTCACTTCTGTCTTTCTGTCTTTCCATCCTGTGCACACGGCCACGGCTGGTGTTTTGAGCAAGTACCTTCTAATGACTTCTTTTGACAGAGGTTATGACAAGCAGTGGAAAAACAGATGATGATTTTAAGCATTCCTGCCTTCTCTCAGGCCCTCTGGTAGTGGATGAATGTGCACTTACTGGCACAAGTGGAAAAATCAGCCTGTTTGGTTTAAAATGCCTCTGATGTGTGCTCCCTGGACAGAGTGAGTGGGTTTGCTTGTTCCAGGTCGGTGTAGGACTTCCTGCTGCTGTAGGGTTTGTACCTATGTTTTAAAAAATGTTAGCCTTAGATTTCCTTTAATAAAGGTAAGTAGTATCCAAGGAAATAACACATGATACTTAATCACATAGAAATCACTGTTTCAGTATTAGTTTCAGTATGTTGTTTAGTTTTGGAGAAGTCAGTTTCAGTAGAGTGATTTGGTTTCAGTATTAATTTGCAACAATTCCCTGAAACGTGGAATTACTTTTGCATTTCAATTACATTTTGCACTACGTACTAATGAACTTGTAGAAAAGTATCTCTACCTTCTCAAGGCCATTTCTGTGTTAGAGCAATGGTTTAGCTCATACACTTTACACTAAGTAGCATAGTGGAGAATGGGTTGGACAAGCAGTTTTGTTCCTGTTGTCATGGTACAGATAGTTTCTGAAGACTAAATTTTAGAAGGAGCAAATCAGGTTCTTGGCATGGTATGGTGAATTTCTCAAACTGTAGTTTTGCAGTAGCATTTAGGAGCTGCATGTCTGAAAAAGAGTTAACAACTCATAGGAGTTGTTAGCAGCTCTCTTAAGTGTAGTTAGCAAAGGATAAGCTGTCCTTTTAAGAGGATATTGTGGAAATGAGCACTGGAACAAGCTTCCTGCACCTGTGGCTCTTTGACATTAACTGTGTTTTGATCTGATATGCAGCCATGGACATGCCAAGACCAGAGAGGTGCAGGTGTTTCCCTCTGGCTCATGTAAACTGTATGCTTCCCTGGAAGTAAAATGCAGCTTGCTATTGCCTACGACTACAGAAGTAGATGCTTAGTAGTTAAGGAAGTGCTTGGGTATGAAAGGTGCCAAATGGCACTAGACAGAGATTTTCAAAGAGGAGGGAGTGGGAGGAAATGCACAACTGTTGTTAGTTCCCAGGACATAACTACATAACTACTCTGCTCCATGCTCCGTTTCTGCATGTAAAAGTCCAGACTTGCTCTGTCTCCTAGCAAAAATGTAGTAAAGGGATTGTAAATTTTATTAGACTTACTTGCTAGAAGTCATCAGGCAGGTTGGAGCAAATGCAGGAAGATGCAAGCTAAATCCCAAATGGCTAAATTGTTGGACATCTCTACTCCACACTTGAAAGACACTTTGAGAATGTTTCTTGTCAGACAGATTGCGGTCAAGGAGTTGGAACAGTTCTCACAGAAATGAGTTAGTGGTGGTGACTGCTTTCAGCAAAATGAAGCTAACCAGAGAGACTGAAAGAACTGGGAAAAGTTGAGTTGTGTTGTTCAATGGCAAAGCTATTCACTTGCCTAACAGGTCTGCCAAAAAAGGCTGCTGTCCTGGGGGCTGCTGAGCTCAGTTTGGTTCATCAGGCACATCTTTCAAAGTAAAGAGGAGTAAGGGGCTGATCCTTAAGTAGAGCCAGTTGGGCCATCTTCACATCACCCTGCATAGGTAACTTAGCTGGTTTCAGGGTGATACAAAAGCCATTAAAATGTATAATTGAGTGGAAGTTTATGCAAGGAGAGAACCAGAAGTATCTTGTAGATAGTGTGCTTGGACCTTATCCTGTTGACCACAGAGCCTGGTCTGTGTTTGCCGTTAGCCTCAGCCCATCTGACATCCCCATTTGGATTTCTAGTTTCCTTCTCATGTTACCAACCTGGTTCTTGACAGAAGTTTTTGTATAATAAGCTGTTTCTTCTGTAATAATTACTGTTTCATTGTACCACTTTATGTGCTTTCTGTCAGCTTTGGAGTCACTGAGTAACTTCAGTTATTACAAATCTTAATAATGGTTGGTTGTGGATGTTGTGATGGTTTGTTTTTGTTTGTTTGTTTGAGTTTTTTAATTTTTGGGGTTTGTGTTGTTTGTTTGGTTTAGTGTTTTTTTTTTCTTTTGGGGTTTTTGCTTGTTTTGTTTTTGGTGTTGTTTGTTTTTTGTTTTGTTTTCTTTTTGGTTGGGAAGAATTATTGAAAATGATCCATGTCTCTTTAGTGTTGCTTCTGTTAGTTTTTTACCAGTACTGATTAATTTAAAAATATGTACAAAAGTATGATCAGGAAGCAGAGGTGATTCCCTGAGTGTTTTACGACTGCTCATGTGGCATTGTAGTGGTGAAGACTTGGTGTTAAACGACAGAATATTAATGCAAGCAGCACATCCTCTGTCCTGTCTTCTGTACACGTAGTGAGTTGGCTTAGAGAAAGAAACCTAGGATGAATTAAAGAATATTGCAAGAATCAGTGTGATGCTGGGCAGGATGATTGAGAACTGGAGACGGGCTCCATTGCTGGTTCCCAGAAACCGGCAAGAACATCGTGAGCAAGAGATTTTTTTTAACTGTCATGTGCAGTGGTCACTGACATACCCACTCTGTTGTTTCTGTTGTTTCTGCTCTCTTTTCTTCTGCTGGAGATGTACCCTAGTTTCAGTGTTCATTTTTTCCTGTAATGAGATGCTAATACTGAATACTACAAGAATGAGTTGTACATAAGAGCAGAGCTACTTCTTGTTGGTTCTACTGGAAATAAAGGGGGATGAAGCATGTCTTTTCACAAAGACATTAGATAAAACACTTTTTAAAGCAATGAGTTTTTAATTTTTTTTTTAGAATTACTCAGTTCAATTTGAGTTTTATGGATATACTTAAGAAGGAATTTCATAATTCTCAAACGGTAACCAAACAATCTTTATGACAGCGGCATGCACACTACTAAATCGTGAGAGTGAAAAACATTTCAAAATTAAATACTGGATTATCAGCAGGGTAGATGTTAGTTACCTTTGGTTTTTTTTTCCTTAATGTGTCCTTCTCCCACTGAAAACTTGTGTGAATTGTAAATAACATGGCCCAGGAGAAGGTTGCAGGGCAAGCTAAAAAAGTGTCCTTTGTCTTTTTGTTGCTGGTTTGTTGGGATACCTTGGAGTATGCTGTGATTAAAAGAGATGAAGAAATTATAATGCCTTGAGGGAGATACATTTATATTTAACTCTGAGAGTTTCCATGCCATGTTTTCTGACAGGAAGGTTTTTTTGTGACAGACAGCTGAAATATAGATAATGATGTGGAAGGAATAAAAATGCTGAATTGGCACTAAAGCACAGTATCTCTATGGAGAATTACTATCCTGCTCTTATTCTGGGGATAGATGAGCCTCTGTGTTGTTTTGGATAAATGTTACTATCAGTGTTCAGTCAGTGACTGCACTGGCAAATTACAATAGTGTGCACGGTCTCTGTACAGAGTTGAGACTAGAAGATTAATTTATGTAATTGAAACTACAGAGAGTTTTCAATAGGAATAATGGAATTTTCTATTATATAGAAATGATCTGTTAAAACTGTGTTTTTAAAAAATCAGACAGGTACTGGGTCTTTTTGTTTTGTGGATTGGTTCTTACTTTTTTAGTTTCCAGTGCAATCATTGCCAGACATCTGTGGTTAGTGCAACATTAGAACTTTGCATTTCATAGAATTCAGAGAAAAAGGTAGAAGAAATCTAAAGCTGATTGCCAAAGGTATTGTGTGAAGCTTTAGTTTGATCTCTTTTGTAAGTATGGCTTCTTTCATACTCTTAATTGTTTTAACTCCGTTATTATGTGCTGATGAGTTTCATTTATGAACCTGCTAGTATGAGGCTTGTCATTTTGCCAAACTTGATTGTCAGTTAAAAAAGTAGGAATATTTCTCAAGTATGTAGGTTTTGTCCTGTTAATTGCCTTTAAGATACCACTCTCTATCACTATATGCCTTTTTTCACAAATCTGTTTCATTTAGTTTTTGTATTCCCACTATTTTGCAGTCTCCTTCTACTTGCATCCTTGAGTCAGCCACTTCCCTTTCCCCCTCCTCCCCTCCCTGTATCCATCAGTAAAGAAAAGCTGGAAGTGACTGTGCTTATCTAAAAGAGTAGAGTGATCCTTGTCTGCTTTTCCTTAGCTGTCAGGTTCTTTTGTTCTTCTTTAAGTAAAGAAGTCATCTTAGGCTGTCAGATCTGTATTCTCATGTGAAAGATTTTTGTATCACTTTTTACAGTGTACACTGATACCAGAGTCCTTGGTATGATGTCTTGATAAAGGTTTTTTGCTTCCTCAACTCTTTACCATTAACTCTGACTTAAACAGCTGTCAATAATCAAGCTGAAAATTTGGGAGATATTGTGAGGTTGATTTTTATGCTGTTACTATGTACTACACCAAAAAAGCTGCTCCCCCAGCACTGCCACAGCAGCCACTTTCACCTGGGGGTTTCTTCTGCTTCCACTGTAGCTGACTGAGCAGTGAAATTGATAGTGTTAAGTTGAATATTAATCTTTTTTGTTTAGATCTTTGAACTAGTTGTTTGTGAAAATCTAAATACAGGTCTTAATGGTATTGTTGTGGAAGACAAACATGTATTTGGTGGGTTTGATTTTTTACTACTGAACTATATTATGAAATTCAGACTTATACCAAATGTCTGATGTGTTCCAATGCAGTAACAGGTTGCAGCCACTTCAGAATCTATACTGGAGTTCATCCTCTCAGGCTACCTCCACTCTTTGGCATGTCTCATGCAATAAAGTGCAAATTAAGTCTCTACCAGTTTATATTTTGTATTGAACTGGATAGCCATTGCCTTTTCTGAATGGAAAGGATTAGCATTTTGTTTAAATTACAATAGAGCTGGGAAGAAACCAAAATTGAAGTAGCCATTAGTGGTGAATTTGTCAATGAAGGGACTTCTCAGAGAAAGTATAAAACTAGAAAAAGGGTTTTGTTTTGACTTAATTTTGTTTATTAATTTCTTGGTTTAATAATTATTTTTGGCTGTTGGATTAAAATAGTAGAGTTAAGGTTAGGTAATAAATTTGAGAACATTGTATCTTGAGTAAATGCCCATCTTAAAACATGGTGGTGATTGGATGACAACTTGTAATGGAAAGTCCTATATTGACTGAATGAACATTTTCTAAGAAAATTCTGTGATTGGTAGGAAGGCTGAAGTTTTGTTTCCCTGTTTCCTTGGCGAAGTAGAAAGTTACAGAGTAGGAACCACTTCTGGAATACAGGCTGAGCCATTTCAGTGAAAGAGTATTTTAATTCTTAGTCGTGAGACACGCTAGTCCTGCTAAGTAATAAAAAAGGATGTTAAAGATTTCTCATCTTGTTTTCTCACTTCGAGTTCAAATCAGTGAAGTACTTGCATTCTTTCTTTCTCAGGCAGCCTAGACTAAACAGTTCATGGGCTTTTATCAGTGTGTGTTTGAAAAGTAGAGCTTAACACTTGGAGTGGGTGCAAAGTTTGGCTGCAAATAAGCATTACCTTCTGGCATGGAGGCTGCTTAGCAGGTGTGAAGAAAGGCCTCAAATTAGTTTGATGCATTATTGATTCTTTATAAACCTAGCAGTGGTGTGTGTTGTTTGTCACTCTGTATCATGAAATCCTTTGATAAAGCAGATGAAATCCTTTGAAGCAGATGTCTTCAAAAATTACAGTGACCTTCACAGTCCTATATAAGGGTTCTTGGTTTACAAGCCTCATCAGTGAGTGCTGAAGTTCTCTAGAAAAGTGATAATATGTAGAAAATATATTATCATCTGTTACATAGAGGAGGCAATATGTGCCCTGCCTCTGTTTAGTCATTAGATTAGATGACTCCGGTTGAAGACTTTATCAAATAAAGCCTTTAGCTATTCTAAACTTCTAGTGAGTTATTTAGCACCTGGGTGCTAAGATGTTAAAGATGTCCTGACTACAAACCCAGTCAGCTTCTAGCACAGCAGTTAGAATCTATGACTATGTGAACAATTTTATTTAAGCTTCATGATTTTAATCCAGATATTCTGAAGGCTTGCCTTGCTGGTAATAAACATCATTCTGCTGAACAGTTCTGAAAAATTCAATCCCCCAGCTGCACTTTAATGTTCTTAAGCCTTTTGCAGTATAGTGGATAAACTATTGTGTCTTGCTAGCTGCATAACTTCCATGTTTACCTCAGAATTAAATAAAGTTTATTGCCTTCATTGTTGCAGCTTCACCTTTCAAGTGGCTTCTTGTATGTGGTTGTAACACTGCCTCAAAAAGGTGACACTAAGGGGCTGAGCCTCACGGCTTCCCTGCTCCGAGGGGCTCAGCCGTGCCCTGTGGTGGGGCCAGGGGAGCTGGCTGGTACCTGCACTGGAAAAAGTTCCTAACAGAAATAAAAAACGTAAGGTGACTTATTCCCTACCAGAGATATATCAGTGTAGCCTGCTGGCATTTGCAGGAGGTTTTGCCGTGTGCTGTGGTACTTGAGAAGGTGAGGCAGGCACTGACTGGAAGAACAAAACTGGCCAAATTGGCCTGTGGGACCTGAATTGAAATTTAGCTTAAAACTTACAGAAATGCTGCAGAACTAAGTGTACTATTTCATAGCTAAATTATGCCAGATTTCACAGCCAAATTTCACAATCCTGGAAGCTGGAGTTGTGGTTTAAAAGTAAAAAAAGTAATACAAAAATGTTTGTGGAGATTCCACTTGTGAAAGTTTTAGGAAATACTGTCCCAAAGTACCAGTGCTAGCACATATCTGCAAACTCTTCAAACTTCAACGTCCTTCCTGTGGAACATTCAGTTTATTTCATTTCCTTGGGATTGGAGTTTGTGCAGATTACTGCACAAGTTATTTAATCATATCCTGACAAATGTTGGGTGGAATGAAATTTGGAGCCTGCTTGTTATATTGGCACATGTTTCAATTTGGATAAAAAAGGGCAAGCTTAAGAGCCATACTTCTAAGATTTTAGGGCAGAAGGTCTATGTCAATCTGTAAATGAACATATTTCATCCTGAAAGCAGTTCAGTGAGTAACAAGTCTTGTAGGTAGGTAACTTCAGTCTTGAAACAGTGGTAGTTTGGTCAGCAGTTAAGAATTAATAGATGGAAACCAGTTTTATGACATATAATTTCCATTGGTATAAATGTAAAGTTGAAGGAGAATGATTGTCCAAAGTGTGTAGTCCAACTTTTCCTGTACTTTGGATAAATGAATTGATATATTGCATCTTTAAAGGATGCTATATATCCACAAAGCCTAAGTACTGCATAGGCTGCTGATTTCCATGGGAATACTTAGAAATATACTAGGAGTCTGCAGGCTTTGGAGGGGCAGACTGTAAAGGGATACACTTGAGGTTTTGGTGACTTGGACCAGCATAATGTGTGTCATGGAAAAAAGAGAAGGAAAAGAGATTTTTCTTTCCTCTTGAATGATCCCTGATGCTTTGAGGTTTGGATTGATTCTTTTTTCTGGATCTCTTCTTGATGTGGTTGGCATGTATTTGATTTTAAAAGAACTTGTCTGAAGATATAAAAGAGAAAGTAATGATCATCTGGTAGGAAAAACATGCACATATGCACTTTCATGTTGAGAAGTTTAATTTGAATAATGTCATTTGGATAAGAATTGATGGTTTAAGTAAACAAAAATTTCAGATTTCTTTACATCAAAGTCATTGTAATATAACACTTCTGGACAGTTAAAAAGATTAATGGATATTCTGGACTTAATTGCTTTCTGCTCTCTTTTCCTAAATTATTATTTTGTTTTTCTGTTTTGGCATTTTGTCTCATGTTTCAC
Source organism: Leptocoma aspasia (assembly GCA_013399835.1). NCBI lineage: Eukaryota > Metazoa > Chordata > Aves > Passeriformes > Nectariniidae > Leptocoma > Leptocoma aspasia. The sequence goes on along the minus strand of VXAX01002273.1, from coordinate 1,063,022 downwards.
TTCAGCATGGCAAGCAGTGGATTTGGCCCTACTGTCCATTTAATTCCTGAGGTCTGCCTTCTGAAGAAAGATGTCATCACATAAAAACTTGATGTCAAGAGAAATACTGCTCTTACTTTCCAGGGTGACACATAAGAAACAATGGCCAGGTCAGCCTGTCTTTATGAGCTCTTAGAAGGATGTGTAAAATACAGTATGCAAATGCCCATACACCAGAATCCAATGCAAATGTGCTGCAAAAAGACCTAACAAAATTGTTCGAGAGCAAGTGAAGGGGACTCACTGCTGTTCAAACTAGGACAGGTTTTGCATACATGGCTCCAAAAATAGTTTTTCAGTGTCATACAGTTATAGACTGTGCTTTCCCACAGAAGTTTAAATTGCATTGATTCTGTCCTGACTGATTTGGGATGTCTTTGACACTTCTCAGCAGTGAGTGTGACTAGCAGAATCCAAAGTTTGCAAAACTGAAGATAGCAAACACTTTTATAAAACGAACACCATGTCGTAGTCAGTATAGCCATCTGTGATGATAAAAAGAAAATGAAACACGTTATTTTAATAGTCATGATCCAAAAAGAGACAAGGTAAATTGATTAAGGCTGTAGGGCTACTGAGTAGAAAGATGTCTATGGCTGAAAAACGTCCGTGGGTTACAAAGACCTGAAGATAATGTTCAGGAGAAATATCTGTTATATTATATGCTTACCTGATTCTAGCTTTCTTTCCAGCAGGATCAAAATGTAATCTGTAGGAAATGGCATACTAGGTTAGATAGCTGGAATCTTGTTCCTACCACTATTGTAAGATTTTGGCACTAGTAGATGGAAAAAAAAAATCCCTAATTTAGCTTCTTCAGAAGCAGGTTAGAGACATGATTTGAATTGCAACTGTGTGATTCTTTGCAGGTGTTGTGAAGTACATGCTACCTTCACTCCCAGTGTGAATTATGTTGTATTCTAGGAAAATAGATTTCTTCTATCATATCTACGTACTACCATAGTGCAGTTTGTTTTGGATTGCAGCTTCTGGTTTAGACTGTATGAAGGAAACTCTAGATGATTGCAAGTCATGTTAGGGAAGCTTTTGGCAGGCCTTCAATTTGTTTAAGCAAAGGATCAAATACAGTCATTATTGCTGTAGTCTTTGCAATATTGCCCTCTGTTTGATCCTTCTGGTTGTCATTGCATTAGAACCCTTGTCAGGGTATATTTATGTGCAATGACTTTCTCAGTGCACTTTTTGAATTGGAGAGGAGCTGGTCTGTGGAAGCCAGTGTTATACTGTGCTTTAACTTTCCCTGTGGCATTAGGGAAATCAGCAGTCTTTGAATTTCTGTGATTCTAATATTCCGTGTAATCGTTTAGCTTGGAAAAGGCCCTTACAATCGAGTCCAAGTGTGAGCCCAGCACTGCCAAGTCCATCACTAAACCATGTCCCTAAACACCACATCTACTTGTCTTTTAAATACCACCAGGGATGGTGACTCCACCACTTGTCTGAGCAGCCTGTTCCAATGACTGAACACCCTTTCAGTGCAGAAATTTTTCCTAGTATCGAACCCAAACCTCCCCTGGCACAACTTGATGCTGTTTCCTCTTGTCCGTCATATATTTCTTGGGAGAAGAGGCCAACTATGATCTCCAGGCTGAACAGCTGCTGCTCTCCTAGCCTTTCCTCTTTGGAGAATACATAAATACTGTTATGTTTTAGCTCTGGCATGTATACATGAGTCTGCAGTAGCCAAATCTAGCCTACTCGAAGCTTTGTTTTGCACTGAAAAAAAGGCAAAAGAAAAGATATATAGTGTCAGCTAGTCTATTTGAAACACATTGAAAATTACTAGGAAGTACCTCCAGCTTTCCCCTCATCTGAGTGGAGAGTTTCAGAGTTGGCAATAAGGAAAAAGGCTAGTTTTGGGGCTGTATACAGTAAGAGAAAACTTCACCTAAAAATATAATTACAGGTAGAACTGTACCAAAGCAGTTACTGTGGGGTTTTTTTCCTTAGTTTCTAGTTTTAAATATTTGCAAGGTGTTAAAATGTTTTAAAGTTCAAGTAGATTTAAATGATAAATATCTACACTTACATCAGTCATTTCACAATTTCTACAGAAGTGTGCAATTGTAAATATGTTGCTACTTGGTGTACTGACAGTTAGTAGCTTACAGTGGGTAAAATATTTTGGTTATGCTCTTTGAGGTGGGTTTGTATTTGGGGTAAATAGAACTGCTATTGTTAATGGGGAGGTATGGAGCCTGGGAGGCCTTCACTTTGTGAAAACAGCCCATGCCAGATATGACCATCTTGCAACTCTGCTGTTATTTGGTATCACTGACTTCCTTTCCCTCTTCCCTCCCCCCCAAAAAGATAAGTTATTTTTTAGAGGAAATCCTGTTTATTTGCTTGGAGGAAATAATTTTTCCAGTTATTCTGTTTAGTTTTGTTTTCTTTCTATTAATCTGTTAAAGAGTGCTGATGCCCCTTGGGATTTTATTTTCTGCCGCTGCAGTTGCAGTTTTTGATACAGAAGGAGTTGCTGGTAGTGGCAATACCATCTAAAAACCTTTCCTGTCAGTAGTGATTTGAATATCAGCTACTGCAGGTGTTTCTTGTTCTTTGGCCTCTTCCTGGGAAAGAGCATTTAACGTCTACCCTTCCCTTTTATCTTCTGCCTTTCTTCTACCACAAACCTCATTGCCTTACTGTAGAGTTATTTTGGGGCAGTAATTTCTATAAAGACCACAGTCTATTACTCCAACTCATGTCACAGATTGAGAGCATTTGAAGTGATAGTCTGGAAGTGCTGCTTCTTGGTTTTGCTTAACTTCTTAAAGGAATGTAAAAAGCAGTTAGTGAATCACTGGAAATACACTTTGTTCTTTCTCTTCACCCTGCCCAACTACTAGCTTTAGCCATTTATTTTTTTATTTTCTTCTGGCCATTTTAATATCCTTTCCCTCCAGTTCAATTCATAATCATCTCTCAAATTTAAGCATGTTAATTTAAGCAACTTTCTGTGGAGGATGAATCCCTAGGGCTGGCTGACGGATTAAGTGGCAGTACCTTGGTTGGGAAGCGACCTATATTTGCACATTCTCCAGTTGTTTCCCATTAGAACTTAAATCCTTGTTCTGTTGTGGCACCTTTAGAAAGCAGACCTCTCCCTTACATCTAAATGTTATGAAAACCAGGCATACTGTAACCCAGAACCCCAAGGAATGCTTGATAGAAATAACAGATCAGAAAAGTCTCTGGCTAACATTCCTGTGATTATAGGTTTACTCAAGTGACAGAAACTTGGTGTCAGCTACCTTTCTGCATACAGATTAATTTTGGTCAAAAAAAATAAATAGGTCTTAAAGGCTTCAGTGATGCAGTGTTTGTGGGTATAGGTAACTTCTTAAAATGTAACAGTATTCACTGTATTTCCTCTCTCTGGAATTATCCCACTTATTGCCCATTGGGTGGTTGGTCTGGTTCCTGCTGCAGAGTAGAGCAGTATTCCCTGTTAGTAATTGCTGAGGTTAAGTGGAATGAGTGAAGGGAAGCAGATCCTTCTTAGATCCTCACAGGTAAACAAAAAGACAGCTTTAGTTTAGCCAACTCTGTTCTTCTGTAGTATCTATATGGGTTAATTTTTAATATGTATTTGGATTTCTTTTGTTTGTAACTTGTATCTAGAATTTCACATCCTGCATATATGTCTGAAGACAGTGATGTAGGAAACTCCATAGGTTATGATTTACAGTTAAAACCCCTCCACCATTAGTGAGAAGTTAATTTTGAAATGGTGTATTGCATCATGCAGTGGGTGTGGCGAAGGAGAAAACAGATACCTTGCTTTCATTTTCATGTGACCAAATGACTTGGACACATGATGTGAACACATAAGACAGAAATCTAAACTCATTTAACATATTTTGAATGTAGCCATTTTTCTTGATCTGTGCTAGAGGTATTTGAATGAGTAAAGGGAATGTTTAAGTTCCCCTAATGTTGTTAATCACTAACATTTAATTTTCAATGGAGCTTAGCAAATATGTAATGAAAGGCCCAGTGGCATGGGAGACTATTTGCAGCCTTAATACATGTGAAGATGCACATGCTAGAAGTTACAGTGCAGTGAATTCCTGTTCTGGTGTGCACAAAATGAACATCAGCTGCTTTAAACTTAGTTTAAAGCTTCTTGGAATTGTTCCAGCTTCAGATATTGAAGGTCTTTCTGTTTGAGAGTTTATACTCATGTTTGTTCTCTCTCTCTCCCCCTCCCTCTCCACCTCTTTTTCCTTCTGCAGGCAAGGGCAGCTCAAGCATCTCATCCGACGTGAGTTCAAGTACGGATCACACACCCACCAAAGCCCAGAAGAATGCAGCTACCAGTGAAGGTAGGCAGCTGGTACTCATTACCCAGGTCAGGCCCCCCAGCAGAATCCTAGCAGATTTCAGAAGAGGAAACTCTCCTCCTCATTCCTTCTGTGTAGAGTAGCACTGGTCTGCTGGAAATTCAAAAGCAGTTCTTCCTTTAAACAGTTTTCACTTCTACCTGTGGTAGTTTCTGATTTGAATTTGTGACAAAGGATTTAAGATACTTCTGCAGAGCCCAACTGTAGAGAGTTAGGAGTAATTTTGTATCCCACTTTTTCAGCAAAGGCTTTTATACTTAAAGTTTTATGTGATATTATTTTGCAGTTATATTTGAAGGATATGCTTGATGAGGCTTTTTGACATACACTTTAGGTCAAATATCAGTCAAAATTCTTTTCATACTGTGAACACCATGAAAGTGTCAGTTGTTTGAGACTTCAAAAGTGTAGCTGTGGACATGCTGACCTGACAGATTTAATTACGTCAGTACATCTCATCTACAATTACTGGAGTATGTCATCACTGAGGGATAGATTTTTCATGTCCAGGGGAAGGAGATGTCGTATCTGTCAGTATCAGTACAGTGTTGTACTCACTGGCCTATGAACAGAGAAATGCTGATTCTTCCTTTAGGACTTCTTACATGTGAGTAAGTGTACTGTGTTAAATAGAAGTCTATTTGCCCTAGTTTTTATAATTGTGTCTTCTAAGGCTGAGAGGAAATAACTATTATTTTAATGATGTAAGCCATAAGGATTTGTAAAAATTATACATTTATATGCCTTATAACTAGTATTTCTGTTTAACTCTGTCATAATGATTTGGTTTTACTTGGTAGTAATCAAGTTATAATTCTGATTTCTTACACTTCTGTCGCTACAAATTAAGTTACAAGCTCCGATTGCTCTCAGTCTAGTTTTATTTCTTATGGTTAAAGGAAATAGGACTTTTGAATAGTTCTAGTGTGGCAAGTCTGACTATGAATCTGTTCAGTAAAAGCAGTTCATGTAAGTAATAAATGACCACATAAATCACAAGAGTTCTTTTGTTGGGCATGCATAATCCCATACCGAGAATGAATATCTGGCACCTATGAATCATAAGACACGCTGGTTTAGAATCTGTGCTTTTTAGTCCAGCCAATAAGTTTAACAACAAACAAATAAATGGTTAATAATAAGTTGAGTAGTAGACTTCATGTTTTTCTAAACCTTAGATTAAAAAGTTTTGGGGTACCTGAAAGAGGGGAATTATCAGGACACAAAAAAAATTTAGGAAATGTATTCTCTTTATGACAGCCAGGAATGAAAAAGAAAAGAAACCACAAAAGAATAGTGGAACTTCTGAAGTCAGTATTTAGTAATTGCTCTGAATTTCTTTTCTACTTTAGTCTGTAAAGCATTTTTTTTCCTTGGATTCAAATAAGATAATGCAAAATAATCCTTTACTAATCTCTATGATTTAAATTCTTAATTTAGCCCATTATTGAGTCAGTGAATAGGAGTGTTGACCTTGAAATCTTCACTACTAGTTTGATTAATTCATTAGCGAGGGAGGCTTAAATGCAGGCCATCAGTTGCTGTAGTAAAACTATGTCTTTATGAGTTCACATGCAAAATCAGAGTTCAGAACAGTGTAATTGTCTGAATTTCTATTGCCAGCTGCATTCCTGAGTGCCCAGCTCTGTGAAGAGCATAATATTTGTTTGGGGCTGAAGGCCTTTCACAGCTTCTGCTTTCCAGCTTTTTAAACAGACCTAATTCTTTCCAGTTCTGCACAGCTTGTCTTCTGTTTCTGTAAGACAGGTGACACAACACTTATTGAAGCTGAATCAATGGAATGAATGCCTTGAAACAGCTAGAAAGGAAATTTATGGGAATGATCCGTCTTAGCTCTGGTACTCTACAGCAGAGAAGCAGTCATGTAAAGTACTACTTAGGCAGCTACATGTTCCCAAGAAGTGCAAAAAGATGTCAAGCAGGACTCTTGCTTGGAATAGCAGACCACCTCAGGAAGTATCTGACAGCAGGTGTTATCTTGCCATCAGTTTAAGCAATCAAACCACACTCTTCATCCTGATGACTGCAACCATGATATCTGTCAAGTTTGAGAGCTGTGATGTTTCTCTACAGAATGGGTACCAGAAATAGGTAACAAGATGCTTGAAGTGGCTTTTGTTGTTCCAGTCCTAGATATCCTATTAAGGCAACATCATTTAACTCTTGATGGGCATGGATAGTGCAGTTAGGGTCAAAATAATGGTACTCTCCCTCACATTGTGGATTTAGAGCATCTGTAGAGTTGTGGAATATTTGATGTTTCCAAGAGACAAAATGTTGGCCATGCTATCGAGTGTGTCTGGGTGAAGGGCACATCTTCCCCAGACAAGGACAGCGTGTGTTGAGCAAGCTTCACTCAGGGATGCATTGGAGAAGTAGCCACTACTCTGTTTTTGTTGCATAGAGGAAAGCAGACTGTGCAGCTTCCTAAATTCAGGTTTTGACATACCAGTGATGCACTTGAGAGGGGTGCAGTGGAGCTGAAACTGGAGTCCAGTGGCTCTCACTTTGTGTACTTCAGTGAAGGGAAGGTGGCAAAACCCAGATGTCTGGTCCTCTCTGTAAATCACAGGCTGGAGAGACCTGTTTGTTTGGCTACAGTTTGACTCAGAAGGAAGCGTGGTAGCCTGTGGGTGTGCGTTCACACTGATGCCTCCACACTGGCTCCTCTTCTGAGGATACAGTTTTCCTTAGCTTTAGCTACACTGCCTTTTACTTTCTTTTCAGTCTCAGACATTGTCTGCAATTCTTTACCCTATCAATCAATTATAGTTAGAAACGTGAGAACCCATGAGTTTTTACTACCCCCCATTGCTCTCTGGCACGTGAAAGACTAAATGGATTTTTGTGGGCCATTTAAAAGCAATTTGCTAGACACGGTCTCAGCTGGAATATTATTGTCTGAAACTTGATTTAGAAGATTAGACTGAATGACTGGTTTTGTATGGGCTTACCTTGATCAGGGAGTTTTCTTCTAACACTTACCTGCAAAGCGTGGAATGTTATGTCCAAGCTGGACACTTTGTATTAACTTGACTGACTGTTTTTCAAATAAAAAATCCATCCTGTTTGCACTTCATGTATAGCAGCATTAAGATGTAATCCAGAGGCAGCTTTAAATTGAGAGCTCATGTATGAGCTCAATGTAGAAGTTCTAATTTATTTCTCAGTTTCTGTAAAATCAAATTGAAGGATTAGGTCTGAAGTAAAACACTATTTTAGCAGAAGGGCTCAGTGCTGAAGTACCTGTGAATATATCCCATTAAATCTTAGTGTTTTGAGTTTTGCAAAGATGGGGTGAAGCCAGCGGCTGTATTTTGAAGTTAAGATTTCATCTGCTTTTAGTTGACTTCTAGGGACCTTCAAACACTAAGTATTTTACTTTGTTTCTCCTTTTGCAGTACTCTGACAATTCTAGAGTACAGTGCAATGTATGTTTAGTGTGGAGATCAAATGATTTTGTTTTGGCAGTAGCTCTTTGTATGCATCTCGACACAAGAGGTATTTTTCTGCAGTTGAGGTGTGTACTGGAAGAGCCCTCCCTTTCATAGTTGTATCCTCCTTCCTGTTTTATTTGGGTTTTGTAGTGGTTCTGCTGGGCTTCACAATGCTGGGTTTACAGTGGGACTTGACGATCTCAAGGGTATTTTGTAACCTAAATGATTCTACAACTCTCAGAGCAGCAGGGCCTGTAGCCTGGTGGGAACAATTATATTCATTAGAAGCTGTTCCCTCCATTAAATTGTCTAGGGGGAGGCAACTGTATGAAAATGTAACACTTTGCAAACATGTAATGCTTTAATTACTTATGTAAAAGTTCTACTGTACTCTGTGCAAGATAATGGCTTGGTTGATCAGGCTGGGGCTGTTTGGGGCTGTTGGCCATCCTTTATTTGTGGGACCTGGCCACTGAAGCTTCTATATAGAAAACTTCCTTTTTCCAGAAAAAATTGACCTCAGTATCAGAAAACATTTATCACTGCTCTACATTGGAATATATTAAGTGACATTTCTTGAACGCGAATGTATTTGGGTTATGTGCCTCTCATTTTACCTTACAAGTGAGGGAACAAAGTACTTGTTATAGGATACTTTCTGGGAGGCTGTAATTAGTTTAATTTCTTTTGGTTTCATAATCACATTCTTTCAAAACATGTGGTATCTTTTGTATCTCTCAGTAATTACTAATCTATTCAATGAATTTAAGAGGAGAAGTTCTTGCATTGTGGACTGTGATGGACAGTATCAAAAAATTTGGGAAGATGGAGCAGGCTCATTGCTACAGAATGCTTTTTGTATTTTAAATGGCTCCTGATAGAGAATCAGCTCAAAGTGAGATTTAGGTGAGTGCAATCTGATCTTTTTTTAAAGGGAGATAAAAATCTTAGAGAACCAGTTTGCAAATAGGCATCCTTTCTGTGTATTAAGGTTGACATAAATAGGTAGGTAGCTATGTTTGGTATGTTGGAGTTCCATTGAAGCTTTTGAGTCGTTTGTGTAGCCTTTTGGAGGCACTGAGCTAGGTGTTGTGGCAAAAGACTATTGCTGAAAAGAGATGCAGTTTTTTTACCCAGATTTTCTTGATGATCCCTCTGGGAGGAAGAGCTCTTTAGATTCCTTTTTTCATCTGATACCTGTTAAGAAATCTTTTCCCACTTCAGTTCTTTACAATCTTTCTTTCCATTTTCTCTTTAACATTTGAAGTTTATTAACCCAGTATCAGAAATGAAAACCTGTAAGTGTTCTTTCCAGATGAATGCGAATATATGCATAATTCCTATTCTTTTGATGGCAGTTCTCTGCCTTTTCATCTCTGTCTTCATGTCTTTGCAGCCTCTTATTGGGTATTTGGGCTCTTGGTTCTTCTACTGAAGTTGTGTCAAAGCAGGCTTTCTGTACACCACAGTGTGTCAGAAGCTGATATCAATGCCTGACTTTGCCCCTGCTTCCATGGAACTGGGCAGGGATTCAGTTGGCTTTGAGTGAACTGTGGCTGTTTTGAGTTGGTAGCGAAACTGGAGACTAGGTAAGTTTCCTGGGGTTTTGTGTTACTTTTCTAGCAGGGGAGTTTTCTAGACAGTGAAATGTTGCATTGCAGAATGTGCCAAAACAGAATCATTTCAAGCCAAAAAGATTGAGGAGGAGTAAGAGGGGACTGAGAGGCGTGACAGCTAATAAATCCAAAACTATAAGCAGTTTGGCCAAATAAACAGAGCTCGCTATTTGAATTCCTTTAACCAACATATCTGAATGCATACACAAATATAATCACACAAAGCAGTATGTGAAGGTACACATGTGAGTAGTATAGAGCTTGCACTTAAGCAGTATTTTTTTGTACTTAACCACATCTTGACATGCTTTTGCTATCTAATAGGCAGTATTCCTGCAGAACTGTTCCGCTAATTACAACATTACAATCAGCATTTAAATTCGAGTTCAGATACAAGGCAAAAGTAGCTGAGACATTGGCAAGGTTAAACCTGCAAATTGAAACCTTACGTTATTCTGGCTAATTTGTACTGAAATGCTATAGCCAAATGTTTAAAACTTGCCCAAACAATACCAAGAACAAATTGGAAAGGTACATGAAACTGCAGTCTTATTTGATCTGCTGCCTGAAATGTGAGAGCCACCAGAGCAAATGCACTTACAGTACAGCTAAAGAGAAATTATCCCAATTTAAAAACCTGGCATTAGCTTTTCCAAGTAAGGTCTGATGCTTGGTAGGAGTGATTACAGTTTATTCAATTACCTGTAAATCTGATTTTAAGGAATCTAAGACCCAAATGTAATTCTGTAGGTAAAATACTGTACCAAACTACTTAAATACTGTTATCACAGGGAGGTTCTGACACTTAACTGTTCATCTTGTTATTGCCTGTGATAGCTGTCTAAAGTAGTTTCTTTCTCTGAAAAGTGAAGTCATCTCAAAGGATATGAAGAATGCCCAGCATTTTTTAGTCAAAACCCCATCCTTCTTGAGTGTTAGACTGTCTCCTAAGACTTTTTGAAGAATATATACATCCTGATAATGCATATTTAAATATGTCAGGTTTATCCATTTTTCAGAATTTATGAACTGAGACTAGAAACTTCTTTCAGATTAGTTCTAGTTCTTGATTGAAATAATGAAATAAAATTGGAACAGCATTTTTTTTTACTATAACTTCACAATCCCTCTTAAGATGCTGTAGTTTAAATTTATTGCACAAAATATCCTGCATTATGTTCCTATATCTTATCTTTTAATGTCAGTTTGTCAAATGACTGTATAATTTTTAAGACTGATACCTCCAACAGTGCCAAAACTAGCAGCATGCTTGAGGAATATCTGCTTAGAGTTGCTGAGCCATTCTGTATTTCTCTTCTGGCTATTGTACCATAGTTCCTGCTACTGTGTCTTTCTCAAGGTTGGCATCTCCTCGTTTCTGCCAGCATTTCCCAGATTTCCCTTGAGAAGCATGTACTGGGATTGGCTGATGAAAATGGGTGTTCAAGAGTGGATAATGATAATTTCTAAGCTCCTCTTAATTCTGACTGCTGGATCATCTTTGGCTTAGGCAGTTACACCAGACTAGGCTGGAAGTATAAGGAGAAGTTGTGAACATGAATATAATCTGACAATTTGCCATTTGTGTTCCTCTAGCCTTGATCAGCCACACCTGAACACAGAACTTGTGGTGTGCTTGGTCACTAACTGACCATTGTGATACTTCTTTCCTATTTAAGGATAGTTTTCAACTTGAGCTGTGATGGTGGATTTGGGAGTTTGTAACTCTTGAGCCTCAAAGTAAAATTGTGGAATTAACAGTTTCAAATTTTTTTTTTTTTGAATAGAGATAGAGTGCCCATAGCAACCTGTCATCTATACTGGGGTAGGAGGTTTTTACTTCCTTACTCTGTCCTCTTGGGTGTACACAGGTTTGCCAGAAGGCAGGCAGGATTTCTTTAGACATGCATTTTCAATGCTTGTTTGCAAGATCCTGTAGTCAATTCAGATCAGCTAGTTTGAGTTACCCTCCCACAAAGGGAAGTATGGAGACTTTTCATAGGCATGTCACCTATGTGGCATGTTTGTGCTGCCTTGGACATGTGAATGTGTGGCTGGGAAGAAGCTTGATGGCTTTATTGGATGACTGTAATCCAGCATGCTGCTTGCAGTGACTTGGATACATCATAAATCCGTTGTAAATTTTTATCACAGTTATCATAACTACGTTTTGGGGTTTACCAGTGCCTAATCTAATGTATAGTGCTTTTAGTTTTCCCTAACATCTTGTGTCGTTTTCCCATTTCCATCCTGTGTATCAGAGACAGTGAAATTTTACAGCACTGTGAGGTATTCAGTGTTTGTGGGAAGTTTTTTACCTTGTTCATTGTAGGTTAATAATGCTGTTTGGGAATCTCTGAAGGACAAACAGTAAGAAATCTTAAGGATGTGGGCAGTAGGAATAAATTATTTTTTCCAGCTGTGACACTTACTTAATACGAATATTTATATGCCCATGTAGGCATACGTAAACATTGATTATTTCTTTGTTTATTAGATACACCCACATTTCCCACCTCCACCCCATAAGATAAACATTTGTAAGCCTTGTCAGGTAGAGTTTGAGCTTCCATTTGAGCAATAAAAACTTAGTCTGGCACCCCGAAGTTCAGAAACTGTTCACTGTTCAGAGCAGTCATTTACCTTGGTCAAGGAAAGACTTCTGTGGTGGTTTTCCTTACAGAACAGGCACACATGTAGTCTAAATGATAAAACTATAATTGGACTGTATTTTGTGAACTCAATCTTGGAAAACTATTGACTCTTCTTTATTGTGGGCTGGAACAAACCGTTAGCTTGAACTCTGCTTTCTGAAAATGCTCTCTTACTCTTGCTTTTCTTTCACTTTAAAAACAAGACTTTAGTAACTTCTTGTAATCTGAGGAAAAATTACAGCTCAATCTGATTTTAGCTGTGAGTGTATTTTCCCTCTGCTATTCCTGTAGAGTTAACTTTCTCAAATTTCTTTTAATACCCTTGTACCTCAGATTCAGCTAGGTTATGGGTTTTCTGTCCAGCCTTGGGTTTGTCTTTTGAAAGCTTTTGCCATGTAAAATATGTGGAGCTGATCAAGAAGCTGATGTGCCTGGTTTTAATGGGAGATTATTCTGGATCTGGCTAAAATTCACAGTATTCTGAATATGCTTTGTTGTGTTCCAGTAAAAAAAGCTGACATCTGTGGGTGTCAGTTGGTGCTGTTAATTTGGCAGACTACTTAACAAATTTGGTTTTGGAAAAGAAAAAGCTATCAAGGAATATTTATTTTTCTTTCTTCTGAAATGGCATTAGATGAATGATAATTCTGCTTGTATCCATCAGTGTTTCATAAAGATCACTTCTGCCACTGTCTAATTAATCCCTTAGCATTTAGTGAAATGTGAATGTTTGCTGGACTATGCTGAGAACATCACTCCCAATGAAAGTGTATCCAATTCAAAATAGCAGCACTGCCATTCAGTCACGGGGTTCAGATTTTACCAATCATATTAAATAGCTATGTGGAATGAAGGAGAATTGGTATCTTTTCACCTTGATGTGTTAATGCTTTCACATATTTTTAATTCTGTTTAGAATGTATGCTTGTATATGGCAAAAAAAACCCCCAAAAACCCCCAAAACTACACACAAAATATCCTCAGCTACTGTTTTGGGGGTTTTTTGTTGCTGTAATGAAATAGTTGTTTTTAAAATATTGTTCATAAGGAGAAGGCTGTGAAGATTCTGAAGCAAACATGAGATTTGGTTGTGAGAAACTATGTCATGATTATTGATAGATGTCCATTTTCAGTTAGACAGCTGGCAAACTCTGTGAACTGAAAAAACAAGGCTCAGAACTGATGTAATTTATCTAATGTCCTGATTTCTGTTATTGGTTATTCCAGTTTTGATATGAACTAAAGCAAAGCCTCTTGAATTTGGTCTTAGTTAATTCCCAGACTATTAGAATAAATTATTATTATCCTTCATTTGTGCTTTAACTCAGAACTGTAATGGCTTCAATGCTGCTTAAATTTCAAACCTGCAAATTTCACAGAAATAAGAATGTGAAATATTAGATGAACTCCTTATATATTCTTGCCAAAGAGAAAGATAATTTCTCATGTAGCTTGGAAATAAGATGAGTGTAGATGGACAATATGCCATGTACTTTTACTGTTGAACATTTCCTGATTCTAAATTGAAGCAACCATATTTAAATAAGTGATATTCTGTAGTGTTTTTGAAGGAAGAATAATAAAACCCTAACTAAACAAAAATGCAACTATTTGCCTAATAGGAGAAAAAAGGAATGTAGCTGAAACTGCAAAGAGTAAAACTGGGTAAAAGAAACTGAAAAACAGTATCTGCAAAATCATTAAAAAAAAAAAAAGAATATGTTTAAAAGTTGAGTGACCAAACCTTTGAATTCTACTGTCTATTACTCAATATGATATATTATGCTTATAAAGTTAGCAAGCTCAGATACTGCAGAAAGGACAAAGTGTTTCCTTTGGGCCCCTTTGTGGAAATTGTGACTTTTTGCTTGAATGGTTAGCCAGTGCGTGCCAGAGAAACAAGCATTTTGTAGTAGATGGTTTAGTTAACAGCAAATGTAATCACAGTGAATCTTTGGAATCCAATGTTATTTGCATGTCGAGATAGACTTCCTTAACCCAAAAGATTAATCATCTACTCCATGTAAAACTTAGTGATATTTGTCTTGGGATTGTGAGTGTGGTTCTAAAAAATAGTTGACATACCAGTCTGAAAATGTTGCTTATTGTCTTGGATTGAATTATACTTTATGCTAAATTCAAGAGTAAGTGTCTCTAATTTCAAATCCTAAGAGAGGCCATATTTCTTCAAAGCTTTGAAGGGGTTCACTTGATATCTGAGCTTCATTGAACCTATGGATATGTCCCATCAAGAAGCTGCCCATCAAAAACAGCTTGAGCTGTTCTTAAAAAGACACTCACTGGGATACTGAGATAAACTGGAGCTAGTGATCAATCATTACACAAAGCCTCTATGAAAAGAAAATAGTTGAAACTTAAGTGAAAATCTGAGGCATGTTTGTCAGCTCCTTTTAACCTGAGGACAAGATCATCTTTGCTATGAAATGCACAGCTGTCAGTGATGCTGGTCTCCATTTAAGTCTTGACACATTGCTCTGTTGCAAGAAAAATGTGTGTATTTTAGGTGCTAGGGTGCTATTTATGTGTTGGAGGGTTATTTATTTCTGTTTGTGTTCATTTACTAGTGTCCAGGAAACTAAATTCAAGATCTGGATGAGCTTCAACTCTTCCCATCTGTGCGTGTATTGGAATTTTCAAGAAATTTGGCATGGGAGGATGCTAAACTGCGAACACTTTGTCAGTCCTCACCTCATTAACACTGTACTGCAGTAGTTAGTGGTGTGTGCGTGTTTACTCAAAAGCTGGAAAGGTTCTGTTGCCTTGGTTGCTTCTTGAAAATTAAACAAGTAACATCAATTTTGTTCTGACTTTGAGTATTTTTTAATACGAATGTGGTTCAAATATCAACGGAAAAAATTTACTTCTCCTTGGACTGTGATCTTTTCAATTCTGACCCAGTTTTGTGGGCAGGCTTTGTGGTCTGGTAATGGTGCGTTCAGCTTAGAATTAGAGCTTCTACTGGGCTTGGAAGTGTTTAGGCTCCTGCACTGTTTTATTGACATGCTGGCTTAAAGTCCTCATTTGTACATCATGTATGTGTTAATTTGATCCAAATGCAGGACACTCCTGCTCCCGGTTTGTCAAGGCATCCTGTGCAGAGCTCTGGAAGTGTGACTTGATGCCTTTGCTTACCACGCCAGATGCACTTAATTTGATTCTGCTTAATGTGGATGTACAGGTTAGCTGGAGCTTTTGAAGCTTCAGGTATCCTGGTCAGAGCCATTGCCATTTAACATCTGGAAGCAGTTGAGAAATCATCATTTTCTCTTTTTCCTCAAGGAAAGAATTGTTGGCTGACAGAACAAGGCCAGGGAAAACCAGGTGTTTAACTATGTTGCACCATCTTGTAAATGATGTTGTCTTACACATCCAGAGTATGATAGTCTTCAGATAGCCATATTCATACCATGAATCACTTGATGGCAAAGGCTTAAAAGTAAAAAATAAAATTATATATAGGTGTTGAAATACATGGTCTTATTCTTGATATTTGAAACTTCCATGCTGAATCTTGGGCCTGGGTGAAATACTGTGCAGGAAACTGACACTGATTTTAAACAGATTTTATCCCCCCCATCCTTTTTTTTAATGAACTTTTGACTGTGGAGTTGAACCTGATAACTCCTGTTCATCTGTGTCTAATTTTTTAGTTTTAATGGAACAGTCATACTTAGCTCTGTCATTGAGCTTGTGACTGAGTCTGGATGGACTATGTCTTAATTTTTTTTGCGATTTCTGCACAAGTTATTTTGGTTCCCTATCACAGAAACACGAAACTGAATTTTAGGAGGGGAGGGGCTGCTCGAACTAAAGGCCCTGAATTTACATTGGGAAAAGGGAGCAGTGATGTTAAAAGGTAGTAAAGCCAAATAAATCTTCTGTGGTGTATAGTATTAAAAAGGTAGGTTTAGGTTTCATCCGTAGGGATAACACACTGCTAAGCAGTGATAATAAGACATTAAGGAAAATGTAGGCCATTGCATTCCAGCACTTGTCTCTTTACAGAAAGCTTCCAGTGGAAGCAACAATATAATCTTGACAGATTAAGAGAGAAGTCTAATAAAAGGAACCCTATCAATTCTAGGTGCATGGAAATTGAAACACTACAAGACTAGTACACTATTGAAACAGTAATGGGTTGTGATGTTGTATTATTTTGAGTTTGTACACAGTGAAGAACCCTTGTGTGCTAGAAAATCCTTGAAACAAGGTCTGTGTCGGGACGGATGGATTAGTTTTCTCCAGGCAATAATGTCTTCTTCACTCATAAATTGGAGCTTATGACTGCAGGGAGGTACCAGAGAACTCAGCTGAGCAAATGCATTTCTGCTATATAGAAACAGCATGAATAAGCTAAAAAGAAAGTCCTTGTATTTAGCTGGTATGTAGTAGAAGCTGTTTTCTATTGTGCATAGAATGTGTTATAGATTAGGAAGTATTATCCTAGAAGCATGATTTTATGATTACATATGAATAGAATATTATGTATCTAGAATAGCATCTTATACATGCTTTTAACTTTTGTGATGGACAGCTGTTGGAATAAAAGATGAGACTGAAATTTGTATTGTTTAACTGACACTTAAATTGGAAATGGTACAGTTCAGAGTTTATTACTATTCCTCTCACTGGAAAGTATTATGGAAAATACTTACTGTTTTCGTCAATCTAGCATTATGCTCAAGCATGCAAACTGGAGCACCAAAATTCTTAGTTTTCTGTGTGCTATCCTGTGGCAATAATACCACTTTGCATGGCCCTGGTTTTACCACTGCTCTGGGAAGCTCTGGAAGGTACCAGTAACCAGCACACTAGAAACCTGTTGGATGATGGAAAGGCCTTTAAAGATACCTGCCACCTCCTCTGTCATGATCAAAGCTTGTTTTGCTGAGCACTGTGTTCCCTCAGTCACATGGATGATATCAGACTCCATCCATCTTAAATTTACCTCCTGGAAATGTCTTGCCTTTCCTTATTCCTACACTATTTCTGAATGTGAGATGAAGCTGTCCTCACTGCCAGCTTATTTTTCTGAGTATGCTCGCCAGGCTGAAATGATATACATCATAGTTACGGGCTTCTTGCTGCCAAACTTTGGTCGTATATATATTGCTCAAGCTGCAAACTTCCAAAGCAAATACAGAGCGGAAATCAAAATTAAATTAATCCTCTCCAAGGATGTATAAAGTATGGCTGCACTAAGGTTTACATGTTGAGGGTGAGAGGGACTGTTGGTCATGTGGGAGGCAGAAGCCACTTGGTATTCACAGCCCTGTTCTGTTGCATCACTTGTCTGGGCTGGAGTTGCTTAGTGTGACAACCTTAATTTTTTTCCTGATAGCTAGACAAATGACTTTGCTAAGCCATGGTGGACTGTAGGACCATAGGGCATTCCTGGCACTTTGCATTCATAGGACTAAAGGCAAACGAGTCACTAGTTTCTCTGGAGCCCTCATAGTTGTGCATGTGCTTCATTTAATGTAGTCAAAACTTCTTTGCTGAGACTGAGCAGAGCTCTGGAGTCTTCAGGTTTGGACAGTGTGAAGGTTGGGTTTGGAGACCTGCTGTCTGTTGACCTCAGCTGAGAGGACTGGTTTAGGACAATGCTCAGTTCTGTTGTGCTGCTGGGTTTCAGCTGGGCAGCAGGAGAAATCATCTTGAAGGCTTTGATGCTCTCTCAGATGATGTGAGGGCTGGAGGTATAATGTAGTGGCTGATGGCTTTCTCGAAAAAATCCCCACCTACTGGCTATACCTAGTCCATATTCAAAAGGAAAACATGGATGAAAGGAGTACTGCCTTCAGGACATGAAAATGAAATGGAATTGCTTGGCAGAACTTCGTGCAACTGCAAAGTAAACTTGAATGCTATTTCATCCAAAAAGGGAAAAAAAAGTAGTGTGTGTTTTTCCTTTTCCAGGTTTTGGGTTTTTCATTTGGGGTTTGTTTGTTTGCTTTTTGTTTGTTTGTTTTTCTTTTTTTTCCTGGAGCTGTAGCCTTTGTATTTTGATAGTCTGATCTGAAATGAAATAATACCCCATATTGTTCAGTTATTGAGAAAGAAATTTCTTAGCAAGCAATGGTTTCATAAATTAATTAAGCTACTTCCATAAGCAGAAAAATAGTCTTGATTGCTGGAGTAACAATCATAACTGTTCTTCATCAAATATTGTGCACAGAAGAAAGAAATGAAAACCTTGTCTGTTTTTTCTAGAAGCATAAAAGGGCTTCAGCATCATAAATCTAATATAGGATGCCATCGGTGATCATCTTGATCTACCTTCTGCTTGCTCTGAAACTCATTAAATTATTAGGAGCAATTAAACTTCTGTCTTGGATAATTTAAATGTCTGTTTAAATTGTTTTGAGAAGTAAAGCTGTAACTGAGCAGCTTAATCTCGACTTGTTCTGGGTGAAAAACTTTGACTACACCAGAAGTAGACATGTTCAGGTGTTGAAAATGTGCTCTTTTTGTCCTGCTAACACAGGGAAAAGCATCTGCTTCCAGTCTTGCAATGCTGTCTGTTACTGAGACTTTGCTACTACTTACTCCCTGTTTTCCAAGACAAGACTTTTGGAGTTAGTAAAGCTTTTACCAGAAGACCTCCTGTGGTGGGCAGTTACTGATGTGTGTCTTGCTGCAAATTATCTGTCCCATCTTTCGTAAGCTTAATCTTTGTACAAATCCCATGTTTAATTTCTACTGATAGGCAAACAATTTTCCATGGCTTCCCTGCTAAATATGTCGATTTATGTTACTGGAGAAACTTGTCAGTCATTAATCAAGCACATAGTGTGGACCTAGAAGGGAAAGGGTAAGAATTATTGTCTGTACTTCTTGATGACTGCACAAGGACTGACTCCTTGCCAAAGTGGTTAACAGAGCTGAAGTAATGTACTGTGAATGTCAGCTCGTTGATCTGCAGATCTTGAAACTTTTCCATGAAGTACAGAGTGCAGTCATGAACTTAAGCTTGCTGATAATAGGTTTTGTTTTGGGTTTTTTTGGGTTTTTTAGATTGATAGTAAAAGTTCTGAACCCTCAGGTAGAAACTTCTGATGTAATGACATCTCTACTGAAAAAAGGCTCTGTTCTGGGGAGAATCAAGGAACGTGTAGCTCTTAGAAACCACTCATGTTATTTATAATTTCAGGCCATTTCCTCACCCGTGAATGATGCAGGATGGCTGCCTGCCATGAAGGCAAACTGTAACAAGATATAAAATAGTGAAGGTTTTTTTTGTTTGTTTAAATGGTGTATGTTAAGTTGAGTTATTAATGACTCATTTATCTATACTTTGGTTTGTTCTATATGTAAAAAACTTCTTTATAATTTGAATAAACAAGTATCCATCAGTGTGATACTCTGGATAAAGTTAAGGCTCTGACTTAAATTGTATTAGTCTTCAAAAGCTTGGAGCACAAGACTGACTTAGAGCGTGTGCTCTATTTGATATTTGATAGCTATGTAGCACACAGAAAAAGCAGGAAGGATGGCATGTATCTTGCAATAGTACTTAAAAATGCTCAACAAAGTTGCTTTGGGAATTTCATGATCATAAGAATACAATTTCTTCCTTAAAGAAGATTACACCATTGAAATTACATCATTGAATTTATTGCAAGATGTATTTATTAGTGGAGACAGTTTTTAAGATATTAGATGTCATTCCAGTGGCAATGTTTTCTCATTGCTTTTTTATTCTTGCTTTTGCCATTTGGTAGGTGTAAGTATCTGCCAAACTAAACCAGATTTTAGAAGCCAAATGCAGGCCCTAGTAAAAAGGATTTGTGTGATTTTTAGGTAGTTATTTTTCATAATCCATTAACTTAATTAAAACTGATCATAACTTGGTTATGGTTTACTGAAACACCTGAGAATAAAATGGAAGCTGAATTTTGTCCAAGTTAAATTCCAAAATAGAGTAAGGATGTTGTTTTCATTATTCAAGTTCAATGCATGATGGTGGCTAGCCAAAACCTTTTCATTTTTCTTAAAGTTGCTATAGAAGTTCAGCAATTGGGAAGCTTTTCTGATGTGAACAGGTGGCCAAGTGTACATATTTAGTAACTCTTTCCTGGTAGTATCTAATGTGAGTATTGGTATTGTAAAAACGTAGCTTCCCTTGAAAGACAGTGTAAAGTGAAGTTTGGCTTTTACTTGAAACACAGAGTAATTTTATATTTCCATTAGCAGATGTATGCTGGATATATGATATGTGTGTAATTATAGCCATTTTATTAATATATAAAAATATAACATGCATAACTGGAAGCTCATCAGTCTTACATGAAGCACTAGCAACTGTCTGATTTAGACTATGGAAATAAGTATATATCCCTTTTCTAGCTTAATTGAAAATTATTCTGAGATATTATGATGACATCTTTCACAAGAGTAGGTTTTCATATTTGGCTAACATTGCCTTATGCCAAGTAGCATGGCTTGAAAAGTAGTTTTTTGTGTCTTCAGATTTCATGTGATTTTTTTTCCCCCTTGTCTACCTTGCATTTTTTGTCCTGCATGCATAAAACTATAGTGAGAAAATTGTTAACAGTATTGAATTCCTTTTCCCTTTTGTCCCTGTCTTATTTTAGAGGCCAACTTAATGCTCCACCTAGGTAGACTTGATAAATGGAATTGTTCCAAGTCTTGTGTGTGAATACAAGGCAAGGATAGACTAGGGAGTTGAAAACCTGCCAAAACAAATCCGAGTGAAATAGCTTCGTTTGTCTGGTGCTGCACTTTCTAACACCATGGGGCTCTTTAAAGGTATTTCCGTTCTCAGATGTATGTGGTCTATCAGGTATCACAGGAGGGAAGTGCCGTTGTGATCCATGAAGTCCGTGTCCTGCAGCACTTAGGTGGCATTTCAGTCATCCTGGTAAGCAAGAAGCTTACCAGCTCTGCCCAGCCATCCTGGCTGACACCATAAAACTTGGGGTATTTAAAGTAAAAGCTGCTGTTTTATATAGAGGTGGCAAGAAGTACTACAGTGTCTTAAAAAGGCAACTTGATATAAATGAAGTTATTTTGAACTTCTTTCACATTGGCATTTCAAATGCCTTTCTTCAGTTTGCAAAGCATTAAAGTACAATATAGGAGCTCCTTGCTAGATCAAATTTCAAGAACTTTGTATTCTAAGCTGTGTTTATCTTTAAGAAGCGTCTTGGTAGCTGTTTTGAGGATTTGTGAATGTATTTCATTACAAGTGTAATGATTTGAGTAATTTCAAGGCAATACAAGATTGAACCTGCGTTCAGAAAACCTGACTTGTAAAGGAAATCACTGAATTATCTTTATTTCCTTAATCTAGTATAAGGTTGGTAAAGGAAGAGGACATAAGCGTGTCTTGGAACATAGAACAAAATTACTGCAAAGAGAAAGGATTAAGACCTTGTCCATGCTTGGTGTGGATGAGAGAATTAGCTTTTAATAGTAGATCAAATTTTACTATGAGCATTGAACTAGCCTGTGCTAAGTTCTGGTGCCTCTGCTGAGTCGTGAAAGAAACAAAGATTGGCCTAGATATTTGTAGGACTGA
Source organism: Leptocoma aspasia (assembly GCA_013399835.1). NCBI lineage: Eukaryota > Metazoa > Chordata > Aves > Passeriformes > Nectariniidae > Leptocoma > Leptocoma aspasia. The sequence goes on along the minus strand of VXAX01002273.1, from coordinate 1,041,323 downwards.
TACATAAGTCTTGTACATACACTTGTAACTAACTGCTGACATTGCTGTGAAGTAGAAGAACTAAAAATGAAAAGGGAATATTTATGACCTTTCTCAGACTCTATCCCTTGTCTGCTCTCATGTTGGACTTGTCCACAAACGAGTAATTTTCCTGGTGCCAGTTTTAATCTGCAAATTGGAAATGGATTGTTATTTAGGAATTGAGTGTATTTGCACTGTGGACAGACTGCCTGGTGATGCAAAAGATAAAATCTTCCCAGTTTTACTACAAAATGCTGGATTTTTCCCTTTGGACAATAGTAGCCTAAAGAAAGCCAGGATGCCGCACAGGCTGGAAAAGCATCTCTGATGGTGCAACTGCCAAGGGAACTTTTTTGAAATGTCCAAGAGGTTTTGTAAAGTGTCTCCAGAAAGCCTTATTTAAATATACCTGTTCTGTTGTAAGGTCAACTTTTGTAGGCATTAAAACATCAGGAAAATCTAGCAAAAAGGCAGACTGGGGAACATGCAGGAACATGTGAGATAAAGCAGAGCTTAGATGTTCTCCTGTATGCGGGAAGGAGGTGAAGCATATGGAACTCGTTCAGGGATTTTGTTGAAGGTGTGACCCATAGTGAATGAATAAATTATTTTGCTAGAGCAAATATCTGTATATAAAAGGGATCACTGTTTGTTATAGATGTGAAGGTCAGGAGGTGCCCTGTTAGAGTCTCCACCTCAGTTAATAAAATGTGCTTAATCGCTGTATCAAAGTTTGTAGGCTCTGACTAAAATAGTGTATGTCTTGGGGTGTTAACTTCACTGTGAAGTTTGACAGAGTTAGAATTAACTTCCAAATTCTAGATGCTGAATGACATTTTCAAAACATCTCAGTTTTCTCAGTGAACTACTAAGACTGTAGGCTTAGGGTATTTTCCAGATATGGTTTCTCCCTTTTCACATTGATTCTATAGGCAAGTAACAGCGTGTTTGCCAGGAAGAATAAAAACAAACGGCAACAACAAAAGCTGAAAATTTTATTTCCTGGAAGTGAAATTGGTCAGTAATGCAGATTATGCATAGTAAATATTAAAGATCCCTGAAGGTAAACAGAACAAGCTTATTTTGAAGAACAAGCTTATTTTGAAGAAAAAAGAGATAATTAAAATTATGAGAAGATGTCCTTCGATTTTTCAGTCTTGAGAATTAATTAACAATTTTAGTAAGATAACTGCCTGAAAAAGTATAGCTGTTACCTAGTTTTGAAATTGCTAGGGCTGCTAGAAACCAAGAAGAGGCTAGATATGAGTAATATCTAATAAAAAAAGTAATGAGATGAAATTAAACTTCTATTCCTTACGGAAAAATCTAAGTATTTTTTAAATAATTCAGGTATAAAATGACATTGTGCTGTTCATCCCACTCCCCCCCTCTTCCCTTTAAATATGTGGTGATCTTATAATAGTATAAAATATCATTTTGAACCTTTTAAGAGGAACAAATGAGTTTCTTACAGTCTGAAGAAGTGCTCTTAAAAGTGTGTGGTGAAGCTGCTCAACCATAAAGATAACTTGCACAATACCTGTAAAAATGATCAAAGAAGTTTAATTACATCACTTCTTGGTGTGTCTGTAGCAAGTGCTGTTGATATTTAACTTCCTTTTAGCCTTTTTCATTGCAGCATATTAACTATTTCTGTGAAGACTGAGAAAATTATTTTGTAGTCACACTATAATTTTTACTGAATTTGTATTGTTTATTCCTCTAACTGTGGAATACAGAGTCCCTGGTTTGAGTCAGGCTAATTTTTGTCAGAGTCCTGTACCCTTGGGGTGCCTGATCCAAATTATGTTGAGCTGTAAACCCTGGAACATTCAGCCCATCTCTGTTTAATGCGAGTTGTGTCTTGAAAACCTTCTGTGTCACCATGAGCACAACCTGAGATCATTTGCAGGAGTACTAGAGCTGGCCAAGAAACTGTTTCCTGGTTTTTCCAGTGCTATCCCTCTTCTGCTTGCACAGATGCTGTGGTTTGGACTGAGAAAGTGGAGAAAATAAGCAAGCAGGGATGAACAACCTCTGAAGAAGGAAAAAAAAGATCACAAACCTTTCCACATTCACATCCCAAACCTCCAAATGCTAAAACGTTAGAAGCAGACACTGGATGAGGAAGTGTTTGTTCTTACAGCCCCCTGTAAGAATGAAAAGGAAGTCTGACAGGTATTTGATAGGGGAAGATAAAAGTCTGAGTGGTGAAAGACCTTCCTTGGTCAGGAAGAGTGGGACAGGGTAGGAGATCTCCCAGGTACATGGCTGGTGCCTTCTGTTTGTAAATGCCTATGAAACCCAGTGGTATTCCAGTCTGCTCCCTCCAGTGCTGGTTTTTAATTCTCTGCCTGCTTGAATAGCAAAGGTGTGTGTAGTGGATCAGAAAGTGGTCAATAATTGTTGAAACAAACAGGTTTCAATGCAAGACCATAGTCTAAAATTTTATTTTAGGTTTAATTTCTTTTAAATAAACTTAAAAGTGGTATATGACCTAAGTTGAAACAGTAGTCATGGTTTTGAACCCAAGCATTATATAATTAGGAAAGTCTTAAAACTTTAGCTTGCCTTTGTCATGTTTATGAATGATAAAAAAATCTTCTTTTTGGACCTTTTCTGCCTCAATTGATATTAAGACCAGACAATGCTTATTCAAAGACTTACCATTTATTTTCTGTGGTCACCTTAATTGTGGTACCAATATTTCAGGTGTAGTGCTCCCAGCATATTTTGGATAGAGTGGCATTTCCCTGTCTTTCTGACGTGCCAGGACAGCTTTGGGGCAGCTTGCATGTAAAACCTCTGCAGCTGCCTAAGGGTTGTTGAAGGTGAAGTGATGACCTAAGAGCTATGTAATTATGACATTGTTGGGTGTCCTGCATTTAACCTTAAGTTTTACCTTAAATCAGGTGTGAAAACACATTATGTGCATGCAGAAAGATGGCCCACAGTTTTAGGGACTTTGGTAGGGGATGTCTGGACTTCTGGCATAAGAATACTGAGCATCACAACAGCAAACTCCTATTGTGGATTTTGCTATGATTAAACCATCCCATTAATAATCTCATTACACAGCTCTCTTTGGACAGTGGGCCTCATGCATGTTACTTTTATTTCTCTCTCAAATGATGAGTTAAAAACCAGTATTTTGTCTTGTAAATGGCTGCTGTTTAGCATAGTCCAGCCTGGGAGAAAGACTGATAAGGCTCTGATGTTTATTTTCCAACTCTGACAGGCTTCAGTATCGTTGTGGTTCATGCATTGAAGAAAGGACTCTTGACAATAAATTCAGAAGGTTAAAATGATTTATTAAAATGACTCTATAATTTTAATATATTTCTATATCTGCTCAGCAGAGAGCATTCCATGCTCCTGCTGCTGCTTCGTCTAGGAAAATGTGTCTGAATAGTTTACAATATTAGAAAGATAAAGTAATTTCAGTTCAGTCTCCTCATAGGTAGGAGGAGGTTAACCAATTCTATGTCTTTGAAGAACAGACACAGATATTTTGTTTACAGAAAGCTTATACAGAGTAAAAGACAGCAAAAGGATGTTCTCTCATGGGAAAATGATCAGAAGGCTCACACACAGAGAAACTTATAATATGTTCATAGTAACACTTCAGTTAGGGTTGAACCATGCATATTGTTAAATGTAAAAACAAGGGTGTGGTTCCAATATTGCTCAGTCCAATTGCACAAGCAACTGACCAGAAGAGTTAAACCCAAACTTCTGGTATCTGGATTCAGCTCCTGGCTTTGTTTCAGACTAATTCACGCTGCTTAATTTCTGCAACTCTTTCCCAGTTTTCATGTGGCTGTAGGCTTAGGTTTTTGAGCTAACTCTTAGCATACTTTAAATTTTTATATATATATATATATATTCTGGGTTTCTTTAATGCCACATTTAAAAATATTTTGACTACCTGAATCTCTGTGTCTCCTGTAAGTCAGATGACTTCTTATGGCCATTAGGTGATAGTTTGTGTGAATGCATTTTTTTGCTGCTGAGAGCAGGAAACAAAGTGTATCTCTAAGCTTCACAGCCATCTTCCTTCCAGTTAGCGATGATTTCCGTAAACCTAGGCTCCCATTTACTGTGACCTCTCTAGGTAAGAGAAAGGGAATGGGGTTTGTAGTTTGCCTTACTGCTGAACTCAGGCCAAATAGTGACTAATGAACATACCAGATGTTTCTGCTTTTGAAGGCTTTTTTTGGAAAGAACTATATTAACCAATTTATCCTTCCTCCCAGGAGATAACAGGACAGCAGCATAGCTGAGATCTGACAATTCATTACATGAGAAGAAAATATTAATGTTGACCCTTGCTATGTTGACAGTAGGGTTTGAATCTAACCTTCTGCTCTTTTTGCACAGAAAAATGCATGCAAGTAGTTTTCTTCAAATCTTTCAGCTACTGTGTTATGATGTCAACCACATTTTTAGCAATTTGGAATACAATGAGCCAGATTTTTTGTGCAAATCCAGGGGATCTCCATTTACTTAATAGTGTTACTCCAGATATTTATTCATCTTACCATGAAATTGTAATCTGACCTTTGTTTTTGAAGAATAAACAAGCCATGTTTGATTTGGTTTGATTTGGGATAGGAGAGCTATGGAGCTGAAAGGTTATAGCAAGTTCCTTCTCTGCCTTTGCTGATGAGCTCTCAGAGGCATTCATCTGTAGTTAATTATGTTAAGTATAAAAGAAGATGGCTCTGTTGAAGTTTATCAGAAACTACTTGCAGCCAACCTAATTTCTAGAGATTTTGGGATTCAGTGGATGTTCTACCTTTTGTCCCTGGCATGAAGGTAAAAGTAGCAGCTGTGAGGACCTCTGTGTGGGACAGCCAATAAACAGAAAGGAGATGGTTGTAGTGACTTTAGTTTTAGTAGTAGTGTTAATTTCTGCAAGAAAACAATGAAAAAGAGAATACGAGCATGAAGGTACCTTCACAGGCATTGTTCTTTGAGCAGGTCTTCCCTAGGGACTCCCTGTTTGGGTGAAAGGAGACCTCACTTCTTGGTACCTTGTCCAGCTGGGCTCAGGAAAATGGGAGGAAACTTCTTCAGGCAGTGCAAGGTTTTGCATGGCTCCTCTCCCTCCCTTTCTCTCGTTATGTGCTTCCATTTCCCCAAAGTCCAGCACCCAGCTCTTACTCCAAACGCTTCCGTTGCCTCATCCTGCCCTTGAGGTCAGGATGCAAAGATATTTTGTGCACCTCATGCAGGTGGTCTGTGTGTCAAAAACTTAGGACCTTGAAAATTGATTTCCTTTGATTACCTTCTGTTCCATTGTTCGTGAAATATGCTTAACTGCAAGGGATGAAGTCAAGAATGATGTAATAGTTATGGAGCCATTAATCAGTACAGTCACTGTGAATATCCAGGTGGAAAATTGTAACAACAGTTTATGCTCACATCTGCATAGAATATGTACCATAAATTATGCACAAAATGAAACATCCTTTAAGTGAAGAGCATTATTTAAGGCACACTTCCAGAAATCAGAAGAACCAAGCCCCCTTGATAAGCAGGTAGTTGCATCATTTTTATTGATTGCTTGCAGATTTCTGCTTGAGGCAGAACGGAACAAAAGGAATGGAGTGATGTGGGCTCACAAACCAGCTTGTTGTCATAAGCCACCCAGTTAATGTGGGAATAATCTCCTTAGGAAGCCTTTTTCTGTACACATGCACATCACCATTTCTGTAGTTTGTTCATTTCATCTAAAAGATTCAGGAAAAGTTAAGTTTAGAGGTCAGTAATTTTTCAGTTCTGATTTCTCTGTGGTGGCAAATCCCTGGCTAAGATGGCTGTAGGAATTATATGTGAGAATGTGCTATGCTTAAATTTCTTTTGAACATCAAATTTTAAACAATAGGTTGACACTCTTAAAGGGTGATCTGAAACCAAACAGAGGCTGTTCTTGATGTTCAGATAAATCTCATTTAATCCATAAACCTATCTATATCTTTCTGAAGCACTGTAGATTTCATGTCCATTGGAAAAACTTCATTTCTAAGCATCAGAGTTGCTTTGCTTTTGTAACTAGACATGTGTTCCCCTGTAATAACATCCCTGTAATGATTTTCATGTGTGCTGACTGCTCCCATATGCAGTGTGGGCTGGAGTCCTTTTTAGCTGAAAATTCAGAGCTTTCCAATGTACATCCTTGTTCTTCCATGCAATATAGCTTATTACAGAGCTGTGTTGATAATGTGCCCTGTGGAGGCTTGTGAAAGGGCAGAGTCCCCTGTTTCTGTGGCAGGATGCTCCGGCTCCAAGTTGGAGCAGGGAAAAACGGAACCAGACCTGACAAGAAACTGAATCTGGTGTTTCAGTCTGTGGTCATGGTAAATAGAAGCTGTTTCAGTTTAATACCCTATGTGGCAGGAGGGGTGGATGTAATTGGACAGCATATCTAAATCTACGAATTTTTGTCTCTCGTTCTTAAGCTTGCTTTATAGCAATAAATGTGGTGGCTGCTTGTAGGTGGGTCAAATAGTAAGATTTAACTGTATTTCTTCTTTCTTCCTGCTCTCAGTTCTTGAACTGAGTGTTTCTGTCAGACAGTTAAAGTATCATTCTGAGCACCCCCGGTCTGATCTGGGCCTTATTTTGTGAGCTGAAATACGTATGGGCCATATAGTGATAACTTACCATAAAGAGCTTCTGAGCTCCTGCTGTTCTTGTGTGGGTTTTGTTTGTTTCATGTGACTTGAGGTCGGAAGGAGGCTCTTGACCTAAATACTGTATTAATATTTCACTGTCTTCTCATTAGATGTTTTCATGAGGTTGTAATTGTACTGGGAGACAAGAAAAAGGTTATAGATGAGTTCTGAAGTTGTTTAGTTGAACTTGGAATATCATTCTTGGAGTGAGACAGAGAAGGAAAGAATAGTGGAAAAAAGGCAGCAACTGAAGGGGGGAAAAAGTTGGATGTGTTTTATAACCATAAATGGTAAAAGTAACCTTGCTCTGCTGCCAGCAAGCAGAAAGATGGAATAAGGTTTTGATTTACAAGAACAGCTCAGCAAGGGCCTTGTAGAGTGCTTCATGCCTGCTATAAAAATGTGATTAGCTATAAAATGGGAGAGATTTAACAAGAGTTTCAGCATCGGCAACAGCACTGTTTCATGCAGAATGTGGATGCCTGCTTTTAGAGTTTTGTGAATACAAGCTAGGTTGGAAAACATTACATCTTTCAAGAGAGAATGTGGATTATTTTTACATATTACCTGAACATGTTACATTTTGGTTCTTTGCCCATCCATCATGAGGTCTCTAAAATTAAGCAACATTTATCCTTATAATTGTTCCTTTAGATAATTGGAGAGGACTTAGGCTTTTACAGTAAGCTGCCTAAGGACATCGAGGTACATATGAGATGCTTTCCCTTAATTCCAGTATTCTGTCTTGTTATATAACCTTTGTGGTCTTTCCCTACCTGTATATTACTGCTTTACTCAGGAAGGTGAATTTGTCAGCTTTAAGCTCCAGTGGTCAGTCCAGTAAAGCTTCATAGTTGTGGATGGCAAAAGCCTTTCCCCACTTTACTGTTCCCTAGCTTTCAGCCCTGGAGGGATGGAAGCTCAGAGTTTAAATTTTCTTAACAAGAAGGTTATGAGCAAATGACTTATCAGCAAACATGCCAAGTAGAGTTTGGGGAGCGGAGGAAGGGGAACAGCAGCGCTTTTGGGTGCCTGGTGTCATTCCTTGTGAAGATTCCACTGGAGGGAAGTGGAAGAGAGGGTATGGGGATTTCTTTCTGAAAAGTGAAGTATCAAGTTGACCGTGAAGATTTAGCTGTTTTTGTTAAAATCTGAGGCCAAATGTTTCTTTTAAAGGACTCAGTCAAAGGCAGAAGAAGGGGAGACTCATTTGGACAGCGCCGTATGATTTAGGCTTAAACTGAATGTTGAATATTGAATATTACTCTTAATTAGGCAAATGTAAGATACCTTCATTTGGTTTAATTGCATTATGATAATATTACTGCCACTTGAGTTAGTTCAGAAACAACTCCTAAGAATGAACACATCCCTGAAAATTTGTAAGAAGCAAACTTAAATTATTAATGCCGATTATTTTCTTTACATTAAATTGGGAAGCAACTTAAAGATTGTGGGATACCAATGTAATAGAATGTATATCTTAAGATACTTAAGAATGGGTATCTTAAGATACTAGTTTTGTTTGTTTTCAAATCAAAATCACTCTCCACGACATATAAATATTTCAAATAATAATGTTATTTTAGCAAGTACAAAAAATAAATGCAGAGACTTTGGATACGATATTACACTGTCTATTAATTTGACTTGAATGGTATTTGCTCAGTAAACCCAAAATTGTTTAAAACTTACTTTTCTATGTATTTTCACTCAAGGATCAATGAGCAACAGTTTCCAACTGCTAAGTAATCAACCTCCTTAATTTAAGAGAGTATTTAAGGGGATCCATACAGGCACAATTTTGATATTCTGTGATGTTGTAATTAATATAAAATCACTTTGTCAGAAATTATTGCTAAAATCTCTCAAGGAAAAAGTAATTCATTTTTTCTCCACTGAGGATAATGTGTTATTCATTAGTATCATGATACAGTGAGGAACTGTTGCACTGTAACATTTTTATTGGTGTCTAAATATGCTTACATCAGGTTTATGGTACAGATGCAGAATGCAGAATTGAATTTGGAATGTATTTTCTTTAGTGAAATGTAAAGGAAGCTTTCCTCCCTGTATTACGTACTCATTAAATATTGGAGGTTTCAAAACTGAAAATTTAATTCAAAGACACAATTGTTTGTTTGTTAATTGGTTGTTAAGTAATTATTAAATGTGAAAAAGCCGTTTTTCGTAGGCTCTGAATACAATTCTGGTTTTAACCAAGAAAAAAATTGTGATTGACTACAGTGCACTCACTGTCAAAGAAGTATTTAATAGGTTAAATTTTCAAGGTAATTGTATTTTCTTGGTAGTTCAGAAGCAGAAAAAAAAATTTGGATAATTGTACTAACACTGAAGACTTAACTTACTGATGACTGAGTTTAATTACTGGCTTTTGCATGTGATCAGCTAGCTACCCATTGAGGAAGCTGATTTTTGGAAACTGTAAAAGAAAACAAAACTGGTTGCTGCATACATCCAAAGTTGAAGATACATCCAAAGTAGATCTAGGCTCCCATGGCTGTATATGATGAGATTAACCCTGCCAGCATCTGTATGTGCACTGTTGATGTATGTTAGCTGAAATCTCACTGTATGTCCTGTATGCTGTATGGGGCCTTTTGTTTGCAGATCTTAAATGAGGATGCATTCACTTCAAACAACATATTGACTTAGGGAGAGGAATTGCACAACTGTGCCTTTGGGTTTTGAAGTCCATCCCCTTTCCCCCCAGTCATTAAGTTGTGGTGGGAAAATTCCACTATTTATTTTGCCTTTAAGTCATGGAATTGTTAAGTTTGAAAAAGACCTTTAAAGTCATTGAGTCCAACCATTTAACCCATCACTGCCAAGTCTACCACTAAACTGTGTCCCTAGGCACCTAAGTCTTTTAAAATGCCTCCAGGGATGGTGACTCCACCACTTTCCTGGGCAACCTGTTCCAGTGCTTCATAATTACCTTGAAAAAGATGGTCACACAGTCACACTGTGTTACACTAAGTAACTTCTTGCTATGTTGTGGGTGTCTTCTGTAAAACCGTGAGTTTGATCTGCTGTGTTCTTTTTCTCATCTCTCATTTCCTAGATGTAAAGTGAAAACTTTTTCTCCAATGTTAATTACTTTACAAGTAATTTCTTTCTTCTGTCAAGTTACAGAACTCAGGTAGGATTAGGTCAGACTTCAGGCTAAGGAAGTAGCTGCTAAAAACACTGTTGCCTTGTCCAAATTTGGGAGTATGTAAAGGTGCAAAACAGAAAATGCAATTCCTGAACTGTGATTAAATCCTTCTTGCCTTAATTGCTGCCCTCTACCCTGCAAATGAAAAACTGCTAAGCAATTAAAAGCTTGACACCTCTGCTTCAAATCTGTTGCTGTGAGTTAGCTTTCTGCATTTTTATTTTCAGGGCTGGCTGTTGAGAGAAATACAGTCATACTATAGTAGAAGCTGGTTTTCCTCTGTTTATTCATGGTGTAGCATCTAAAGATGACCTCTCACTGTAAAGTAAAAAGATTTTGTATCTTCTTAGTTGTATCTGTGTCTGTAAGCAGTTTTTCTGATCCTCGCCTACATGAAATGGAAATGCAGCTAATATCAGAGCTGATTCTTGCAGCATGGATAATTAATTAAGTTTGTGAGCCATGCCAGCACTNGCCTACATGAAATGGAAATGCAGCTAATATCAGAGCTGATTCTTGCAGCATGGATAATTAATTAAGTTTGTGAGCCATTCTTAACACTGGTGCAGAATTTTCTTTTCATGAACATGATTCAGTTTCAGTCATAGTCAGTGCAGAAGAAATTACTTGGTCAATGTTAAGATGGGTGGTCATTTGCAGAAAAGAAGGTGCTCCTGTCTGTTCAGATTACCTTATTTGCCTTACCAAGTCCTAAAGCATGATTTATCCTATTCCCTAATTTTAGTGAACTTAGCTTACTCTTTGCACCTTTGGAGGCATTTTGTCAAATGTTTTGGGGCTGTTTTTTCAGCTGTAAACTCATGTCTTAAAAATACTGCTGTGACTAATCCCTGTCAACACAAGTATCAGCACACAGGATTGCTAGTTCAGCAAGCTCAGAATTACTCTACTGCAGTGATGCCTTAGATGACATTGACTTCCCTTTAGACAATGTTCTTTCCTTTTGTAGACAAAAACAATTTGATGTTTCTGGTAAACACAAAATGTCTGTTTGGCACGGCAGCATTAATCTTAATATTTTTATGCTTGTATTAAGTAACCTGCAAAATGCAAATGTGAATTTATGTCAGACTAAAGAAGTGTTTGTAAACTTTTATTACGAAGGCTTAAATGTAATGGTCTAATTTGGACACAGGAAAATATAATTGCCACATCACAATAATGTGGAATAAACATGTAGCATTAGAACTTAGTCTTGTGCAGCTTTTTCAAAATTTTTCTTGTTTGTTGATGTATTTAGCATTATAGATTAAAGCTTTTGCCCTGAACATAGCAAACTGCTCCACTATGCACATTAATATTTAAAATTCTTTGTGAGCAATACCACATACTTGACATTTCCTATTAATCAAGTAATGAAGTGTATTAAGAGCATGGGTAGCACTAACTCATCACTCCTCTTTAACCCCTGAGGAAAAAATGAGAGTATCTCTTTCTGCACCAAGAAGAGGAGTGCTTCATGCTTCCCTTGCTACCTTTCCTGTATCTGAAAAAGATAAAAATGTCTGAAAGACTTTTCACCAGTGGAACCTTGAATAGCTGCAACATGTTGTTTGGACAGACAAACATATTGACTGAAGCAGTACTTTTTTATTGAATCACTGTAATAAAACCTGACCAAAGGTGTTTAGCTGTGTTGCTCCTATTTAAAAATTTTTCCAGGGTTGACTTGTATCCTAATTTTGATGCTCCTGTGTACTCATGTTTTAATGCCAGTAGTATCTGAAGAAATGAACTGAAGATTTTATGTTTGAGAAAGAGGGAGTGGAGGGGGTATTGTGTATGTGTACACACATATATGTGTATAGTCTTTTTAAACAATTGTGCCCTCTACTAATTTTCTAGTCTGAAGGAGGTTTCATTGGTAGTGGGTAAGTTGTAAATAGTAAGGTCAGGGCCTCATTTACAGCTAGAGGACTTGTCCTCCATGAGAAAATGTTCCTTACTTTGTTACATAGGCTCATGAAGTGAAAAAGGCACTGGTACCAATTTATTTACAGAGAGCTGGGCAATCACCAATTGATTGAAGTTTAAGAATGAAGTTTAAGAAGGGCAAGTGCTGCACCTGGGGTGGGGTTGTGTGTATAGACTGGGGAAGGAGAGGCTGGAGAGCAGTGCTGCAGGAAGGGACCGGGGGTCCTGGTCTGTGGCAAGTTGAACATGAGCCAGCAGTGCCCTGGCAGCCAGGAGGGCTAACAGTGTCCTGAGGGGCATCAGGCACAGCATCACCAGCCGGGCAAGGGAGGGGATTGTCCCACTCTGCTCTGCACTGGGGCAGCCTCACCTCGAGTGCCGGGGGCAGGTTTGGGTGACACAGTATAAGAAGGGTCTAAAGCTATTAGGGAGCATCCAAAAGAGGGCCACGAGGATGGTGAAGGGTCTGGAGGGAAAGCTGCATGAGGAGCAGCTTGTGTGTTCAGCTTGGAGAAAAGGAGGCTGAGGGGAGATCTCACTGTGGTCTTTAATGTCCTCACAAAGGGAAGAGGAGGAGGGAGACTCTGATCTCTTCTCTGTGGTGACCAGTGAGAGGACTCAAGGAAATGGCCTGAAACTGAGTCAGGGGAGGCTTAGATTTGGTATCAGGAAAAGATTTTTCACCCAGAGGGTGACTGAGCACTGGAACAGGCTCCCCAGAGAAATGGTCACAGCACCAAGCCTGACATAGTTCACAGAGTTCAAGAAGCATTTGGACAATGCTGTCAGGCACATGATCTGATTCTTTGGGTGTCCTGTTCAGGGCCAGGAATTAAATTCAATGATCTTGATGGTCCCTTCCAACTCAGCATGTTCTATGGTTGTATGATAGGTACAGGTCTCTTGGCTCAGTGTAAAGTATGGAATTGCTGTCATAGGTTTAATCAAACCTGGTCAGTTGATGGGTCAACCCTTGTGTGGGAGCTTAATGGTTATGTCTCAGGGTGGGCTGTTGTGCATCAGCAGCCTTTTCTGCAGAAGGGTGTTTCTTAGCTGGTATGTAAGTGTACCACTATAATTGTGCCCCAAAAGGTATACCTAGGTAGCCACTGGCAAACCTCTTTGTCTGCTTAGTATGCAGGAAAAAAAAAAAGAGTGATGATCACCTTCAGGACATGGGAACATGAAGCTGAAGAGAATGGAGCTGGTTCTGCTGAGTTCCGAAACTCTACAGAGAATTTGTTCAAGAGTGTACTGGAGGAGATTTATATGTAATTCTCCCAGAGCCTATCTTTTATCCTAACCCAGTTAGGATGTGTCCTCGGCTAGTAACCTGCTTGTAAATATGCTGAAATTAATTCTGCTGGGCTCTGCACAGAGCACTGAGGGTGGGAAAGACAGTAACTGTGTAAAAACTATTGAGTGATTCCACATGTTGAATTGCCTTCCCCTTGCCATTCACATCACCACTAAACATTGTCTCTGGCAAGCACATCCCTGCTTTCAGGTATTTAGGCTTGGTGTTGAGAATTAGAATGTAACATTATTTTTTTCTGTCTTCATGCCTCCCATAAGTCTTGTATGTTTACTGTACTCAGTTGTGCCCTTTTGGATCCTTAAAACTCCCAACTTTATTTGTTCTTGTCTGCATTCCATCTTATACCTACAGAAATTAATTTCATTTCTTGTGCATACCTAACTCACCCATGTGTTTTCCTGCCTCCAGTCTGCAAGTTTATGCTATTTTTCATTATCCTGTGTTGCGAGGCTTTGAGAAAATTTATGAAGGAAAGGGGGTTTAATCTCTGTGTTAGTCTCCATCACCCAACTCCCTCTACCTCTGAAAAACAGCCATCTTTAACAGACAGTTAACTGTGATCTAACATTCTTCGACAAAGATTACTTTTTAACTTTTAAAGTCAGGTCCGGTGCTTGATCAGAGCCAGTCTTTCCTCTGTGGTGTTCCTACTCTTTGTCTCTCCTTCTTCATCCATCTTTCTTTGTGCAGGAGTTTGTGAAGCTATGTAGAGCCAGATTTCTTGGACAAAGGACAAGCATAGCATTACCTCACAACCATGGTTTTACTCGGATTCTTTTGGAGGTGGCAGTTCTGTGGGATTCTATGGGGTACCTCTGGGTTAAACTATTGTCTCAATTGTCCAAGTTCTACAGTATAACTTGATTTTTTTGTTTATTTTCTTAATTTTTCTGGTAGATCTAAGCACACGCCACATAAACTTGCATTTTCCTAGCCACAATGAAACCCCAGATGTCTGTAGATGTTGAAAAATGGGATGTTTTCTCTCCAGCAGTGATGTCTCCTTGTGCTAGCTGCAGAGAGAATCCACATCCAGTCTGAATCTGTTTCTTTTCTTTGTTGCCACTTGTCATGAGTATGAGTTTGAAATGGGTGTACTTCAGAATGGAGAGTCACCAGGCTTTTCTTAGTAATACTTAGAGGTATTGAGGAAAAGTGTTTCCGGTTAAGCTTTTGAAATACCTTCTTTTGTCTGTAGAACTGAAGCCATGAGCCTAGTTAATGGTCTAGAAGTATGTGCTGGTGTCTTAAGAATCCAGTTTGTGAAATTTCATTCTGGGTGGATTTGTTTTGGATAAAGCTGAGAAATTAGACTTTCTCCATAATAGCAACTCTAGTTATTGTCAACTCTCTTTGGACAGTTTCTTCTGTGAAGGCTGTACTTGTAGGAAAGGACTTCTCATCTGATAAGGATTGTATTATAGCTATTAGTCCAGTGACATCACTTTTCCTACTCTCAATGTATAATTGAGATATACACCCTTGTATAATAACCATTTTATAATATACACCCTTGTATAATAACCATTTTATGACAATGAGGGAAAAGGGATAAAAGCACTGAAAGACTTCAGCCAGGCATGACTTGTAGGTGTTAATGTTACTCATCAAATTGAGCTGATAGAAAAATAGTAAGCTGCATTTTCTGCTACTGCATTTTTTCTCAGAGTCAATTCTGCCACTTTTGAGAACATTATGTCCTCTAGGACTTAAACACAACGACCTAGTCCACCAACTTGCTATGGCGTTTTTGGGGCGGGGGAGGAATCTTTCCACTATTTTCATCTCTTCCTTCTAGAAAGAAAAAGGTAAGAGCCCAGCCCATTCTGTTTTTCTAGCTGGCTGCATCTGTAAACGTCTGTGATCTGCCTGGAATGTCTTTTGTGAAAATGGAGTTGTGTTCTTCTCTGACATCTGGTAGAAAAGAAAAATCTCTCAACGTAATCCACTTTGCTATCATTCTGTTCAAATTAGCAAAATCTAGTGTAAGTCCTATCAGCAGCTGAAAAAGTAGTCATTGTATTGTGGTGAAATGTCAAGCAGAGAAAAGGACTGTAATTAATGTAACCTCCTGATTATTTTCTGGACAGCTGCATGTATTCTGCAGATATCTATTTCCCAGATAGTAATGAATCTATATTTTATGACATTCTGTGCTCTATCAAATTTGCTTCCATCCTTCAGGCCTTTGCCTCTGATACATTTTGTCCAAGTTTTCAAGCATTTCAGTAATAGACTAGTGCAGGAATCATTTGCCATTGCTCTGATATGAATGAGGTTCAGAATATTTACATCTGTGTAGGCACAAAATTGTGAGAAGAGATTTGGCTTACTTTAGGTTATCTTTGACAGTATGATTACTGCTTGGTGGTTGCTTATAAGAACCAGCAGAGGAGAAGAGCCTGTATGAAACCAAAATCTTTTCAGTTAGCAGAAGTCAGCCTTTAAGAACATTTAGGGGAAAGATGGTTCTTCCAGAAACTAGCCTCTGATTTGTGCCTTTTATGAAGAAAAATATGATCATTGCTATGACCCAGTAGGTAAGACTTCGAAAGATGTTCACATTCCTCTCCCAAATGCTAGGAGAAAAGTGCTTTTCTTGCCCTTAGCACACTTTTCTTCTCCTAAGCACACTTGTGCCAAATGTGAACTCTGTTAATGGTACTTTTTGGAGAAACTGTACATACTTTGAAGAGCTTATTACCTGTAAATCTCTGTTCTAACACACACCTAAATTCCATCTTCTTTGCAGATGGTTGTTTGTGGAGGAGGGGAACAAAAGAAACCCAAACAAAATAACAATTGAGCAGCTTGGTAATAATCAGAAGTTTCTTGTTTGGAAATACTTTCCCATTTAGAAATTATTGCTTTCAGCTGTGAAAATAATGGTCTTTTCCTGCAGAGAAAAAGAGGGAGGATGCATTTAAGTATTTAAAATAAATATCAATTCTCTTTTGTAAGTATGGAAAAATAATGACTCTTGTTTTAAGATCGCATAGGGATTCTACAAATATTGCTTGCATTTGTAGATAAGTTATTTTATTAAGTCAGGTCAAAGAAGCCCTGCTTGAAAATGTATCTCTTAATGCTGAGGCTGTGCTGACACCATTTTTGAACAACCTCTTCAAAACGAGTATACCTTGGGGGTTATATGTAAACAGAAGCTTCAAATAAGCTTTTTATTGGTTGCACTGACATAATCTAGCAGTGATAATTATCTTAGGGCTGGATAACTGCAGAGTGCTTGGAGGTACTTGCTGTCTTTGACTTAAGAACTGCCAGTCTAGAAGGTGATGGGGTATTTCAGACACTGCCAATCGAGTTCATTTCATATCTGCCACTGTTTAGGAAAAGCAGCCTGACATTTATTCATGGTCATTTTCCCCGAGACTGCTGTTAAGGCTTTTTTTCAAGTATAGTGAAATATTTTACAGCAAGATATTGTGATCCAGCTAAGCACAAGAAGATAATCTGAGAGGAAGCCTCCAGGGAGCACACAGTGTCGGATAACTAGACCATAAAACTTCTTTCTTGCATGTTGCTTTCTCTGACTGTTCAAGCATTACTGAAGGAGAAAAACAAAGCTTTGCATAAAGGGTCTACATGTGCCACCCAGTGAGTTTCAGGCTTTTGGGGTTTTTTTCTGCTTGTTTTAAGAGCAAAGGTCAAATACCATTTGCTTGGTTTCTTCAAACCCTCCCACTCTCCACAGAAGTGGGTCCATTTCAGACTGAGACTTCCATTGAGAGCCGTGCTCCAAAAACAGTAGTACCTGTTGGTCCCTCACACTGAAGCCTGGAATTCCTCTGTCCCACTTGGGAGAAGGAGTTTGGGGGGAGAAGGGCCAGTGTTACATTGTTGTTGTAATTGTTTCAGGCAGCAAAGATGGAAATGTCTTGATGTAGGGGCTGCTTTGAAACAGAACACAGAACAGGTAGGTATTGTGCCACGTGCATGTTGCTGGGCAGTGTTGGTGGTAGCACTGCTTTAAAGAAAGAGGACAGTGTTTTTCAAAAATTATTTAATTCTCATGCTGAAGTATCACTGAGTTAAAGTATTGTGCAAAAGCTGTATTAATACAGCATGTCTTACCAATTTTTTTATTATACTAGTCAAATAATGAATTTTTGCCAGAAATGTATTTAATTGGCAGCCATTGATTATGGCTTTCGAAGGAATTGCACAAGTACTGCTTGAGAATAATGTTTACTTACTCAGCCTTTCCTGAAGGTTGTACAATAAAAAAAAATGCAGCTTCACTTTCATACTAGTTCAGTTTGCAGAGTTGACTCTTTGAAATGCTTAAACCTATATGTGTGATAAGAGAATGGAGAATTACTCAGCATGCTGCTTCTTTTCAGAAAATTTGATTAAATGTTAGATGAGGATGAACCTGCAAACAGCAGCACTTGTAAAGCATATTATTGTAAGTGATTCTCTCCAAATCCTGAGAGGAAATACAAGCAAGACACATGTGCAGAGCAATGCTGCACATTAAAGCATAAAGAGTTCAGGGCTTACCTTTCTTGTTTAACATGAATTGAAGAAAAAGGAAACTCAACTGTATTTTGGGTGGTTTTAGCTCTGTCTTTAAAACAGCAGTTCAAACTTAGCTCAGACTGCTACTGGCCAAAAATGGTGAGTGGGTAGAGTGTGTTCACCCTGAAGCGCCCCGCACAGAAGAACTGTATCCCCATTTGGCCCTCAGTGGGCAGTATTGATCTAATGGAGATTCTCCTTGAGGATGGAACTAAAGATGCATCTCCTGATATGTCCTGCTATGGTCAAAGTCTTGCAGAAAACCAGTAGTGACTATTACTGCCCTACTCAGGTTGCCTAGGAATAAACATTAATTCATACCATTAATTTTAAAGAGTATGCATCTGTGCTTGCTAAAGTTTTACCAGACATTGCCACTGAGTAAGATGGGGGAGGAAGGGGAGCAGAAGACATGAGCACAAACTACCAATGCTAATCTGAAAGCTTCCTTTAAACTTTTTATTAATTCTGTGGCACTGGTACTAGAAAAATATCTTTTGATAATTTTCCTATTTAGTTTTTTCCCACTGTTTTCAATGCTCTGGCTCATGAGATGCAATCAGTTGCTTTCTGTTTTCCTCTGATTTCTTTTGGATTAGTTTGTTTTGGAAGGTAAGCAGGCTGCAATAATTAAGCAACTACATTGTCCACATGAATTGTGCTTCCTATTCAGAATAGATTCAGCAAGGAGGAAACGTGCATGGCAAGAGAAGTAAAAATTTTGAGCAGCTCTGACATGGAACAATAAGCTATTCTGCTCTTGCCTCTTTCTTAGGTGATACTAAGAGGCTTGAAAGAATGGTAGGTTCTTGGAAGTCAAGTGCTTTGTAGTCTGGAAGTCATCGGTTCTTTCTCGAATCTCTCTCCAGATAACATGCTTAATGCAAATGATGAGACTTTCTTACACTAAATTAAACCTGCAGTTTGCCTCTGGTCAATTTTAGCTCAATTTAGAGTCTAAAATCTGAGACGTCTTAAAAATTCTTTTAAGAATATAAGTTATTAATTAGTGGGGGTTTTCTAATGGGGATTTTGCTCATGGAAAGAGGGGATATTTTATTAAGGAGTCTTCTTTTAAGATATCTTTGAAATACTGAAGTAATGTTGTGTCATTATTTGGGTGCAGTTTGAAATTGTATTTGACAGCTCCAGTTCTTGAACCACTGAAAACTCAAGTTTCACAAGAATCTGACAGTGCAGTAGAAGCGGTCATATTCATCAGATTTAATGCAATTGTCAATGAATGCAGGGTGAAAAAAATATTGATGGGATGTAGTGATGCAAAATAGTGATGCAAAACTACATGGCAAAAATGCCTTGTGACAAATTTTATTAATCAGCACTCCTCTCTTATCAGATTTCAAAACAGGCCACGTAGATGCAAGCTCCCAACTCACTCGGGTTTACACACGAGTTTTGAAGTAATGTCTTTGTTGTACAACTAGTAAATTATTTAAATGAACAATATTGTTTTAGTAGATGAAATACTTTATGTAAAAGTTTTTGCTGTGTGGCTTAGCTTGGAACCTATCTTCATCTTTTCTGGTGGGAAGCTAACAGGATGTGTTTTCTATAATTGTGCAGCAACTTGTGTGTGTAGAAAAAATGCTGTTTGGATTATCATTGATGCAGTTCTCCTGTGGTGCACGACACAATGGATGGGCTTTCTGAATATGACAGCAGAGACCAAAGCAGTCTCAGGTCTATAAGAAATGAAATTTGCATGTGCTTTGAGCAGAAAAAATAGTTGAAAATTTTGTGTATTAATAAGCTAAAGTCTTATTTTGGATAAAGAAGAAAACAGTCTTAAAGAATTTGGATTGATTTGGCAGAGTTAGCTGGAAACAACAAAAAGTTCAGTGACTCCTACTATTGTTTTTTCTCTAAGATCAGCTGGAAGTTGTGAACTCCTATCTCACCCTCTGTTTGCAGAGTAATGTTCAGTGTTTTGTAAAAACTGTTGTATCAGGCACTAACCTCACAAAAACTTGTGATGTAGGATTCAGTCCTAGTTGGAATGAAATGTGTCCCTAAATTCATTAGTTTTGGTTAGTGCTGCTTCTAACAAAAACTCTTTTTTGTCTTAATGTGGAGACCTACATTACTAAATATGCATCAGCCAAATGATGCTCCCTGACCATATATAGTCTGCCTGAGAAAATGTACTGTAGTGTAAGTAGTATAGAAGTTATCTAAACATAACCCTCTGGCTTCAAGAGCCTTGGTTCTTCATGTGGAGAGCACATACCTGCTCAAGAATTGGCAGGTAACTTACTTTGCTCCAGTAGCACAGCTGGCAGACTGGCTGATACCAGTCTGATACCCATATGAAGCTATTTGGTTCAGTTTTGTTCATATTATCTCAGTTTAACTCAGGGCTTCCAAAGCATCACTTTGATGTGAGAGGAAAATTTGACCTTTACACTCAGAGTGATGGCACTCACTCTACAGGAATTAAGATGTATCTAAGCATTTGCTAGGAATGTAATGAGTGTATGAAATAAGTATTGGAGGGGAACCTCTAGAAGTAAGAAGGTAATATTAGGCACAGAGAATTATTCTTACTAGTACATGACATTTTTGTTGTTTCTCGTGAAGGTGAATTATATGACTTGGTAATGAGCTGTGATTTATTTAACAATGAGATGCAATTTATTCTCAGAGGCATTACAGGCAGAAGAAGGAGTCTGTATGCATTGCTTCCTTAACTCAGGAATTTCCCTGGTATCAGTCTGTGTGTGCAGCAGCTGATGCAGTTTGTTTTGCTGTGTTTGAAGTGGCTGAGCAGTGCATTGCTAGCATATTTCTGTGTGTGTAAGCTATATAGTGACTGATGGGCCTGGTTTCACTCACACACACACACATGCCTTTTATCTAATGGACTTACTTGCATTTATACAAAGTGGATATAGCATAATGATGTAAGACACTTGTTTTAGTCACATTGAGGTAGTAAAATAATGGAAAAAACCCTCCTTTTTGTCTGCTTTTTGATTTTGGTTTGTTTGTTTTTAAGACTCTAATATTGACTGAACTTGAAGTAGTTTAAATTTGAACAGTATTGTTATGGTTAACTTTTTAGAAGCTACTAGGGCTAACATACTAGCAAGAAACTGAGGAGTAAAATAAGTATGCCTATTAGTTATGTGAATGGCATGAATCTTAAGAGAGTTGTTTGGAAAAAAATGGTGCCATTCACATTTAAGCTGTATGATCAGATGAGTGATATGTATATGAGAAGCAAAGACTGGTCCATTTAAAAGCTAACCACACATTGTGCTTGGAGGAGGATCATATGGATATGTTAACACCATAGCTTGCTCATGTCTGGGAGTGCTAAAATGGCACCAATCTACACTTCCATATTTTTATTTTCTGGTGTTTCTTTACATTTTGTAGTCGTTACAACCATGCAAGATTTAAGAGGGATCCCTCTCGAAATACTGGGCAATCAATGGACTTTTATAGTTATAGCTCAAATCCACCTGTCACATCTTCAAGTGATGAGGCCTGTGTGCAAGCCTCAGTATTTCTTATATTAATATAACATGCATCTTAATTTTCTCTTATCACCAGACGTAAAACTTAAATGTAAGAAAACAGGCAATAGAAATCATTGCAAATTGCAAAAGTTAATTTAGAAGCAACTGTTCCAACTGCAGCATGTCCTTAGCAAACTAAAAGAAATTATTGCAAATTGCAAAAGTTAATTTAGAAGCAACTGTTCCAACTGCAGCATGTCCTTAGCAAACTAAAAGAAATTATTGCAAATTGCAAAAGTTAATTTAGAAGCAACTGTTCCAACTGCAGCATGTCCTTAGCAAACTAAAAGAAATTATTGCAAATTACAAAAGTTAATTTAGAAGCAACTGTTCCAACTGCAGCTTGTCTTTAGCAAACTAAAAGATAGTGGCACTGCAGCAAACCAACACCTGATTTTATAGCAATAGTTCGATATTCTGCACACATTAGTGAAGAACTCCATAGGAAACAGCATAAAAAGATTGGAGGAAAAAGAGTAGTGATTCTATCAGGGTTTGGTTTTTTTGGTTTTTGGTTTTTTGGGGGTTTTTTTGTTTGTTTGTTTGTTTCTTTATGGAACCTGTGATGTATGCATGAACATATAAGTGTTGCTCTTTCAATCTGCTCCATTGTGATAGCCACTCAAGACAGGAGTACCATGGAGTCCCTTTTCAGTGCTATTTAAAGGTGGCAGTATTTCAGATTGTATTTGTTGATCAATGTTAGAGAGCAGTCTTTCTGGTTCGTGGAGATTCACAGATCTGCAGAGCAATACTCAGCCTTCTGGGAGCCTTCTGTAAATGCCTTGGCTCTATCTTGGGAAAAATGGATGGTTTTCCAGTGTTAACATGGATGCAACTAACATATTCTAATTTAGTCTCTCTCAGGAGTGTTCATTGTGTTTCCCAGTTCATCCTGGCTCTAGGAGAAATGGCACTTGCAAAGCTGCCTTAAGGCAGGAGGAAATGTGAGGTAAGGCAGGTGTATTACCTGCATTCCTGGTATTGTCCAACTGATGTGAGATTTCAAGGAGACTGGGTGCCTGAGGAGTGCAGGACTAGGCGTGACTAACTGTTGGAATCTCCAAAAAAGTCTTAAAGTGGCTCCTGGGAGGTGGTTAAAATTGGATGCCCAGGTGGTGCCGGCATGCAGTCTGGCAAGGTGCCTTTTACAGATAACACAGAGCTCAGTTTTGGGGTGAAACAGTTCCTGGTCAGACCTTGCCTGCCCATGAGAATGTGAGTCAGTGATAGGAATGCTGAGTGGGCATTGTAAATCCACAACTTTATTGAAACAACTAATGGATGATCTGGAAGTTGCTAAGTTGGAGCAGTTTAAGAATTCTAGGAACTGAGCCTTGGAAGAAAAAATAAAACTGTAAATCATTTGAGGAGAAAAGCATTCAAAACAAGCATAAACAAAGGAGATCATAACTCTCAGTGAGTATGTTTGCTGCATAAATAGTATTAAACCCCAACACTTAGTGTTGATTTAGAACAGGCTTATTGCAGCATAATCATATTTTTATGACCTAGCAAATATTGTTATGATCAGTGGTTTCCTTATGCTGCGATACTTCTCTTCAGTATTGGCTACTCAGCCATAAGTCAGGTGAATGAAGTCCAAAGTGCCTTTACAGTTAAATTGGTCAGCTGTTAGGCTTAACATTGAGTTTCAAAGTACTTAGTTCACTTATCTGTGCCAGAAGTTGAGTCCTTGACATATATTTGTAAACTCAAGCAGCCAAGCATCACTTTAAATTTTTGCCCCTGCTTCTTAGATGCTATAAAAACATCTTTACAAGTGTTAAGCTCGCAATTAGTCTCCTTGAAGGTCAGATGATGACAATAATTCACCTGAGGCCTTGTTTCATTGCAGGATTTGGTTGTTTAATGATTTTAGATTGCTTTGAAAGTTCTAACCTAATTGCGTTGCTTCTGTACGGAATTAACTCATGATTTAAATGAACTTGCTGTTCTCAGATTTGTTCCAATTCCCAGTACCACTGTTTTTATTTATCCTAGAAGAAACTCTCTCTGTTTTGACCCATCAAAAGCTAAATCTATTTGGTACATCCAGGCAGAACATCATAGAAATACAGGAACCAAACTGGAAGCAAGGATTCCCACTCATATTTTTGGCCACCATGGCCTTTAAGGGAGTTTCCCTGATTTCTGTTTGCAGTGTTCCGGTTCTGTTCCATTGCCTGTAATTTTAAATGCACCTCAGGTGAGGTTGGTATCCTTGTGCAGCTGGCAAATGCTGCTCTTTCACAGCACTGTAGTGGTAAGGAAATCTCAAGTTCCATATTAATGTTACAGTACCTGACGAGGGATGGAACTGTGGAGCTGGATGGGTGAAATTGAAATAAATTCCATGCTGAAAGACAGACCTCGGCTTTTTTTACTTGCCCTGTGCTTGAGGAGGTTTCAAGAAGGTGCTCTCCAAGTACATTGCAGCTAGTTAGAATTTCAGGGCTGTGTTTCTTCTTGCAGAGCTGTTGAATATAGTGAGGTAACAGGGAAAGAAACAAGGGGTGAATTTGTTTAATTGGCAATGACTTCTTCTGGCACACTAGCGTGCTCTTGATGATGCTATTTATGGGTGCCTATTGCCAGCAATAATAATCATGTCAAACTACACTTCATGGTTGACAAAAAAATATCTCTCCAGCATGTTACCATATTTAAGCCATTTGTTCACTCTCTGCTGTTATGGTTTATTTTAAACCCTATTGGTGAATCTTTTAAAATCTTTTTCCATTTTTGTATTTTCTTTTGCTCTTCAGAAGAAAAAAGTAGATCTATAATTCAGTATTGAAGAGTTGGTTTGGGCAAATATAGAATAAGAAGTCTTATAGTAAATTTGCAGCAGTTTGGTTTCTATTCCTAAACAGCTTTCTCTTTCTCAGACATCAATGACTAACTCTTCCACTGTCAGTCAGCTACTTTTCCTTTTGTTAGATATGAACATTTTTCTGATGGGTAGCATGTGTTTTTCATGGAAAGAGAGGACTTCTCTGTTGTCCAAAACAAATGCAGAATTCAAGTCTTAAAGCACAGATCTTTAATCTGAATTCAAATTCCCAGGTTTCTTGTCTGGTGGCAGTATTCAGCTGGCATCTGCGTTGAGCAGCATGTTTTTTGTGCTCTTCTGTTTAAGTTTTATTTGAGTTTTGAGATTGTTTGAGTTGCCAATATCTAGCCCTAAGAGGTTATGAATTACACATGATTATCACTTTTTTATTCAAAGCTTATAGTTGAATTTTGATGGGGAATCCCATGGTGGACTGCTTTTGGTTCGTTCTGTGTTTTTTTTTTCTTTCAGAATGAGCATCTGTTACAGATAAGATGAATTATGATGGAATTTTGTTTCTAAGGGAAATTAAGATTCCTCTGTGCCTTTCCAGATGTATTCCTGGGGATATGTATTGTAAATATGTTAAGTTTTTAAGGATAACTAGTTTTCTAACAGTCAACACTGTCAACTGGAAGCAGCTGTCTCACGTTTTCTATGTCTGCAGCTGCCTGTCTTGAGTAACCAGATGATTTTGTGTTCTCACCTGTTGTTTGTGCATTTAAAAGTTGTGGCTGCCATGCTGACTCCAATGTTCTTTTTCCCTCAGGGTTTGACCATATGTGGCCATCATATCGTAGTGGTCAGCTGCTGAGACCGATTAAGTCATTTAGCTGTTCAGGTCTGAAATAAATTAAGCAGCATGAAATAAGTTGTCAGACTTGCATCTCTTTCCAGAAGAAAGACATGTTATTTGCTTACATAGCACATCAGATGGCAAATATGCTCGGGTTTTTGAGCTTGCCTTGGAAGGGCTGCAGTCTTGGAAGGCTTGGAAGAGCATTGGGAGCCAAGTGAATTACCCAGAACTTCATGGGATTAATTTTTGCAGTTCATCTAGGAGCTGGAAATCAAATCTGAAAGGCAAGAGAAACTTCCGTTGCAAGGCAAGAGTCTCTAAGAGCAATGCTACATTGTGCTAATAAAGTTACCTGTAGCATTTTTTTATTTAAAAGAGGAATTTATTTGCTAAAAGTTTGGGGGTTGGTGACTTGGCAATTTTTGGTTTCTTTGTGTGTGGCATTCTTTTGTTGTTAGGGTTAGTTTTATTTCTTGGGGGGTGGAAGTTTTTTTGTAGGTTTGGTGATTTTCTCTTTTTTCCTTATTTTTTTTTCTGCTATAATAGGAGACACAATCCTAGTTCATGAGGATGTACAGATATAGGTACTCCATGCCAGGTTACCCCTATCTAGCCAAAAAGATACTGATAGAAAGCTTTCATATCCTGAGGCAGACCTTGTCTGTTGGTTTGAAACAGAACAGCTGTCTGGAAATGTGCAACTTGTTGAAATCTGAAGTGAGGTATGATTCTTTTTGTTTCATTGCATATCAGACCCTTTGTATTTTTTTTTTCTTTTTCTTTCTTTATCTTCTGGATTGGTAGGTAAAGTGGAGAGGTGCTTCTAAACTTTTCTCTTTTGTTTATTTATTGGTTTTGTGGCTTTTTACTGTATAGTTTTTTATTACTTTTTCCAGAAAGATGACATTGTCTATATTGTAGTAATATCCCCTTATCCTTTGCTCCTTTCTGCAGAGGAAAAATAAGCATATTGTTAGTGTTTCAATGTGTTAATAATTCCATCCACTAATGGGTAGGTCAAATGATCATAAGAAAAGAAAGATACTTTCTGTATCCCAGGAAATTTGGTGCAGAACATACCAAGACATGCATTTTGTGTTAGGAAAGAACCTGAAGGTTTAAGTATCATAAATAATTTGGGTAATTAACATCTCACTAGCACATAAGATTTGCCCATCATGATGTAACCTGCAGGGATAAACTAATAAAATAGTGTGATTTGAGATATGGTGTATTTAATTCCCTTTCAAACTTGCCCTCTCATTTCTGGCAGCAGTATTTTAAATAAACAGCATGCTGCTGGTGCTCTCTGTGCCTTCTTCGTGGCCACTGCTTAAAGATCAGCATCATTTACTATCTAACTTAATTTAAATTTGAAGTGAAACAACAGTGGCTCCACAAATCTGATGATAAAATATTGTAGGAAAGCAGACTGGGTTGTAAGTGGATAAATGAAGAACTTAAATTTGCTAAACAATTTGCAGATGTGAGAAGCACAGGGGATTAAAATGAGAACAGCAAACTTAAGACTAACAAGTATGCACACTGTGGGCCAAGTTTGCAGAGGCCTCTACTTGGCATCTTACATGCTATTTGGTTACTTCCACCCACAATTGACTCGTTGAAGCAAAACTGGAGCCACAAAAAACAAATGTGAAGTCCTTCTACCATAGTGTGTACAGGCAAACAGCGCCTGTACACATAAATCAGGTGTTTAACTATCTGCAGTAACTCGAATCTGCAAATGATTGAAAGCTTCCTTCTCCCTCCCACGTGATGGAAGTAATGCTTTTTGAATGTTTTTGTGCATAGAGTAGGCAGCTCTGAAATAAAGACATGTTGTCACCTTACAAAATAGCTAAATGTTACTTTAGACCTTCAGCTATAGAGTATTAAACTCCACCAATGCAGTAATGGCATAAAAAGTTTTTGCCACTCAGATCTGCACTTGGAAGTGCAATTCCAGTCCTTTTGCAGAATGAAAATCTGGATACTGGCTTTCAGAACTCTGATTCCAAAAGAGCTGTTGGGGTTCTAGAAAATACCAGTGGGAATGTGCTCACTGTAATGTTGAGCCATGTCAGCTGTTTGAATTTCTATTAATTCATATTTTTAGGCATGGCAGGTTGAAGTCTTCTCAAAAATTGAGATATATTGACTCTTTGAGCTAAGGAACAAAGTCCATTTACATTAGCAGTATCTTGACACTTAGAATAAAACTGAATTACTGGTGTGAGATTTTCTGGCTGCAGATAAACTTGCTAAAGCATTTTCATTTGTTCAGACATCTTTCTGGGAGATCAGTGACAGCTGGAATACTCCACAAGTGAGTCATTTTTCTAGATAGCTCCCAAACTAGTGGCTGCTCAAACATTGCAAATGATGTAAATGGAAAATCTGTGGATCTAGGAATCTTTTAAAAGTCCTTGGTTGGAATCTTCTTACCTCCCCCATTTCCAGTGAAAGTAAAATATTGCTCTGTCCCCAAAAGACAACACTTTCATTGTGACAGTAAGAAATGGTGTCTTACATTTAGGATTGCACAATATATCAACAAATGCTATAGAACAGGTGTGTTGCTAAATGCTGTAGGATTCAAAAAGGATATAGTAGTATAGTAGGAAGATAACTGGAAAAAAGGTAAACAGGTACAGCCTGTTTTAGTCTCTTCCAGATGGATTTGGTCAACGCCTTATGTGTTCCTCATTGAAATCCAGAGTGTAGACTTGTCCTTAATGACTTTGTACTTAAATCTTGTGTGCACATTTCAGTCATGGATGCTTTATCCCTTGTAGTATGAAGTTAGTTACAGGGAATATCTTGTGGACCTCAGTATTCAGTAGGGGTAGAAGTACAGTCTAGTGCTTGCATCCATGAGGTAGTAGTTGCCTGGCCCTGACTTGGTTAATAAAAGCAGATGAGAGGGATATTCTCATAAATACCTCTGCTGATAAGAAGCCTTTGGATGAATTAACTAATACAGCATAAATGGTAGAATCTGGTGGGTCGTACAGACCTCCGTCACGTTTTTTGATCCCGCAGCATGATTGGGATGCTTTGTTCACATGAAATAACTTTTTTTTATATGGGGTAATAGTATGAATGATTTAATGTCATGAGGTGCTCCTGAGTTTTATTTCTAGTTCCTTCTGGGAAATTTAGATGGTATTTTTTTCAATGAGTTTGATACAGGTTGTCCATGCTGGGAAAGGCTGCTTTGGAAAAGTTTGTGTACGTATAATAATGAAGGTCTACTAGCAAATCTGTCACATCTCTGAATATGAAGTCCTACAGTGTTGTTTTCCTGTAAAAGAAACAAATAATATTTTCCAAAATTATAGAATAATTCAGGTTAGAAGACAGCTTTGGTGGAGAAGTCCAACTGCCTGCTGTATCACACCGGATTCCCAGGTCTTTATCCTGCTGGGTTTTGTACAACCTCCAAGACCAGTGGCTGAGACTCTTCTTCCACTGACTTTCCCTAGAGTAAACGAGACCTTCCCTTCCATAGCATCTGGATCCCTTGTTTCAATTTATGTTCATTGCTTCTTGTCCTCACACCTTCACTACTGTGAAGAGCCTGCTTATCTCTTCCTGACAACCTTCCTGTAGGATTGGGAAACTGCTGTTAGCCCTTTTCTCCTGCCACCTCCTCAGTTTCTTGTCCAGACTGAAGCCCAGATCCCCCAGCCTATCCTCACAGGTCAGTGCTCCAGTAGCCTGATGACCTTGGGGGACTCCTGATGGACTTACTCCAATTTTGCAATGTCAGTCTGGTATCAGGGAGTCCAGAACTTGGAAGTAAGGGAGATGTGGTCACATGAACCTCCAGGACTGACCCCTCTGGTGCTTCTTACTAGCCTGGGTAGAGTACAAGCAAGTTATCACTACCCTTTGGGAATGGACAAACCATCCAAAACTTTTTTGCCACTCTGGTTTTCTAGTGATCCAGACCGTGGTATACCAGTTTGGTTGCAAAAATATCAAAGAAGCAGAAAAGGCTTTAAAAAGTCAATGTTACAGAATCACTGAAGGCAATCAGGTGGGTCAGACATTATGTCCTCTTGGTTAAGCTTTGCTGATTGCTCTAAATCTCGTTCTTATGTGTGCCCAGAAATGGGTTCCAAGATGGGACCCACTTGAACTGTGAAACGCGAGTCATGCCTCAGATAGTAGAGGTTGCTTGCATAGGATTTTAATGAGCCCAGTTCAAGAAGTTGTTAATTGCAGGATGATTATTCTACTGCAGTTTCTCATATGAAGGACTTTGCCATATAAAGACTTTCATAAGCATCAACAGAGCTGAAAACTCCATGAATTTTCCTGCTTCCCATAGCTAATACAGATTAACAGCACAGTAGGACTGAATAGTGAACAGGCAAATTGTTTTGACACAAAGCATCCTCCAGTACCAGACCCCGGGCTGATGGAGGAGTTCACTGCAGTGACACATGAGAAGATGCTTTGTGCAGTGCAAGAAATGATCTTTTGATGAACTTTCTAAACAACCATTGAATTGCTTTCCTAACAGCTAAGTAGGTGTTAAATATCTGGGAGACATGTTTCTTCTGCAGTTCAGGAAGCATGGAGAATTTCCTCTGCAATCACTCTGTTGCTGTTACTTAAAGTCAGTGTTTGGCTTTGTCGGCTTTGTTCACCCCTTCTAGGTCTAACCCCAACGCTTGCCTGTTTTTCTGCAAAGGCATCCAGGCTCATTGCAGCTTCTGCCAATGACCTCTCTCAATGGTCCCCTATGGTTTTGTCCCGGCAGCACTTGAAAAGGGGTAGTATTCACCCTGCTGTTGCTGTCCTTGCACTTTAAATGCAGCACAAGGTCCTGGAAACAATAGATTTGGGCTGCTTAGAAGCTTGTCCCTCACAGCCCTTCTCCCCAGTTGCCTCAGCATTAGCTTCCTGCCATCATGGGGTGTCATCTCCATTCAACTGTGGCACCTGGCAGCTCCTCAAGAGCTTAAGCTTCCCCCAAAACCAGTATCCCACAACAGTGTTCCTGCCTCTTTCCCATCTGCTCAGTTGATCAGAACTCAAGGCTGATGCCAGTTTACATCATGGTGCTCATGTACCCAAAGTCAGGCTTACTATTTCCAGCAGAGTGATTCACTTAATTTGACTCCTCTACAGGCCTTGTAAAGTCTGTTGTTCTTTTAAAGCATACATGCAGGAGAAAATTTAATTGGTTTTTTTCTATGCTTTTGATTGCTGTTGGCTGGGTATATGCAGCTGCCTAGACACCACAATTTTAACAATTCTTGCTGTGGTTTATACAGATTGACGTATTCTAGCAAGGAATGTAAGCCACAGAAAGCTGAAGATGAAACCAAGGAAGGATTATTAAACTGGTAGCAGGGAACAATTTAATTGCAGTTTAGAATAGTGTTTAATTTATGGAGGCTTCAGTTACGTTGTTCCGTTTTTGTTACTTGACACCCCAGCAGCTGAAAAGAAAATCCTGTACATACATGCTGCAAATCCCTAAACCCAGCTTTTGCTGCCCCTAAACTTGCATCATAACTACATATGCCTTGTAGCATAGAAAAAGTGATACATTCCTGAAGACTTCCTCGATTTCTGCTTTTTTTTCTAAATTCTGTATTGAGTTTACTTATTTAAGTGTGTGTCTAACTAAGAGGGTCAAATTTGTTCTTTAACTGAGGGGAGAGGTCTTCCCTTTGTTTAGCTTATATTCCCATTATAATACATCTAGTAAGCTTTTTTATAGAAGCAAACTTCTGACATTTTGCAAAGAGATGAGCCATAACACAAGTTTAGAAAAGTGTGGGATTTTATTAAGTCTGGAAATATAGATGACAGAGTAAGACAGAGATCAACATTTGTTGTAACTAAAAAGATTATTTACATTATAAGACTATTCCAAACAAGAAAATATTTTCATTTGCTTCTCAGAATTTTAAGTTGTTTCCTGTGATTTGAAACTTTCTGTTTACACTTTTAATGCTGTTTTCCCAAATGATGCAAGAGAAAGCATTCATCTCACAATGAAAAAAAGTGACATTTATTTCTGAAAATCTTCAACTGTTGTGCTGACTTCTTCCCAAAACTGGGCAAATGATTGGCCATTATACAGTTATCTCAGAGACACTCATTTCAAGAGAATCACATATTGATAAAGTATTTGTAGTGAAGCTTTCCCAGCCATTTTTCTCTAAAACTGAGTTAACATTGATACACTTCAACAAACTGTGCCCTGGTCACATCTCGGAACTGTGACCAAAGTCATTAGGGACAGAGGAAATGCTTTCTGTGTCTCTTCACTTGTATAATAATTTGGGATTTTAGAACCTTGATTTATTCCCATACAGTTCAGTCCATTTTTGGGATGGATTAACTATACTTGGAAGAGAAAAGTCTTTGTAGAACAATGCTTTAAGGCTTTTGTTCTTTAGTAACAACACTTATTTCTTCAGCTGGATTTTTTTTTTTTCACTTAGTGATGAAATGACACTTGAAAGGTTAAAAAAGGCTTGCAAATTATTACAGTGTTTGCGTGTTATACTGACTCTTGTAATAAAGGTGGGCAAGGATTTTACTGGCTCTTTCTGAAGGACAACAAAAGAATTGAAGGGATGTCTCAGGACACTGGGACCAGCTGCTCTGCTCTGGGAGCAACTGCCTCATGCAGTCCTTTTCATTGACTTGCTGAGCCCTTTTGTAAGCACTTTGTCCCCTCCTCTTCATTTTTGTGGGAAATTGTTTTGAAGCTTTATTTCTCTAAGGATCCAGAATATTTCTTTCAGTCAAAGCCTAAAAGTATTCTAGGCCAAAATGCCTCTTTGCTCTTCAGCAACACTCTGTCACTCCCAAATGATCTTCATCTACATTTATTTCTGGATAATGCCTGTACTAGTTACTTATGATATTATTTTTTTCTTTTTTAATTTTTAATACAGCTGAAGAACTTCTTACTAGATGCTTTAACCTTTCAATGTCTGGTTATGCTTGATTTTGGGAAGTTTGTCTTGTTCCTGTGCTTCTAAACTAGTGTTTTCTCCTTTGATGTTTTCATATTTCTTAACATCACCCTTCTGTATTCCAAGCAGATGCCTAGATGTCATCTTTCAAGGAAATCTGTGGTCCTTTCTTAGAGACTTCCTTCCCTTCAGGGCACTCCTTATGTGGGATAACTTCCTGAGTTTAAGCGCTTCTGAAATGGAGCCAGCCCTCCTGCTCCATTTACTGCCTTTAAGCACTTCTGTCACTGTGCCATTGTTTGTGCCTTCCCAAACTGAGCCCTCTCCTTCCAGGTTGACTCATCATCTCATTGGGTGGCTGTAGGAGCTTATTGGCCCTAGTGTAAGTGGAGTATCACTTTTCCAGGTATCTATACTGCCAGAGAGCTTTGTGAGCAGGTGCAGATTCATTTGGGTTTTCAGCAGAATCTCACCATAGACTGGGCATGAATTTCAAGCTCAGCCAGCCATAGGGTGTCCAGTATTTATGGAGAAAGGTGACTGAATTATAGTCATATCTACATACCAAGTACAGATGTTCAATTCTTCTAAGCTTGGCTAGAGTTGGGCCTTGACCAGCACTACCATAAGGCAAACTCACTCCCATAATCCAAGTTCTTAGTGAAGACGTTGAACAGTATTGATCTTAGTTTTAACCCTTGAGAGTTTTAATCTTAAATTCTGTAGCTCATTTAAGATGAGAAATCTATATGCTCTACATAAGTAAAGATGAAGCAGGAAATAAATATAAATTCAGCAATTAAACTGTGTGATGCCATCAGTCAGACAGAGCCAGCTGGCTTCCAAAATATTAGGACATTTTCAGTGACACTGCAGAAATAAGTGTTTATTTATAAGGAGTGAACAAAAGATACTTCTGCTTATGCAAGGCTTAGAGGAGTCACTTAAAGTGTGGCAGGTGCTGGTTTATATCTGCCGTTACGTCAGATAAATGGACACCTTCCTTACTAGGAAAATATGAAATTGGATTTGGTAAGGCACCATGTGCTTGTGGTTATTCTTCAGTTCCTTCTGAGGAAATGAAGGAATCTGTTCATCCCCACCCTGCCCAGCCATTTTTCTTTCTCTTGGAAAGCACATAGTCCTTTCAGATGTTAGGCAGCAAGTTGTTGCATAAGGTACCAGGCTGAGTCATTCAAAGTTGCTTAGAGGGTTGAAATGACTCTGTTCTAAACACACACAATAATTGCAGGCTTTAAAAACGCAATTGTTTTAAGAAAATACACTGGTTCTCTGTAAAATGCTCTAATAGGAAATCTCTCCACCCACTTCCATCAATTATTTATAGGAGCATGAAGCTTGATATTTAGCTTTGGACACAAATGCAGCTGCAACTGTTCTCACAACCTTTCCTCCAGGGATGCTGCTGGTTAAGCCCTGTCCAACCTCAATGCCCATTCTGCCTGTAGGAACAATCCCTCCTGTAAAAATCCTAGTGAAATCTAGGCAATTGTGTTGTGATTTAGGATAAACTAGATGAGTTCAGTGATTGTTTGTGGCCCATCTAAGGTTTTGGTATGTTGTCCCCTGGTGATAGGCTTTGTTTTCTTTCTGTGAAGCAACTAATTATTAAATGCCACCAAACAAACCTATGCTGAGTAAACTTTGTAGCATTGGCAGCACCAGTGGTCATGCCTACAGGAGCCCAAGATAAAATAACTACCTAACTGTTCACCCATTCTTGTGGGCGAGTTTTGCCACCAGCCAACAAAGAAAACATATATGAAACTGGGAGTTAATTTTTAAATGGCAGATTCCCCTTAACCTGCTTATTTACAGGTGTTTTTGTTTTGTTCTCTATTCTTCCCACTGTGGTGAAGTACTAATTTGCCTTTTTAGCTTAACAGAAGAGTGGGATAAATGTATGGCTTTAAACTGTCATGCGCTGGCCAGAAAAGAAGGAATCAAAAGGTCAGCAATGAAAGGAAATAACAAAAAGTTATTTTGCTAATAACAAAAAGCAAACAAGTTGATAGAAATCTTGCAGGTAATAATGGGATTTGTTACTTCTTCACCAACCTTGTTTCATTACCATTCTGTTCCTGAGATTATCAAAATGCAAAAAACAATTTCTATTCAGTTTAGGAAAGCAAAGGATTTTTTTATCCAGATTGAAACACTAAATGCTGAATAGGACTGTGGGTAGATATTACTTGTATGTATCCAGGATTGCGCAGGTGTGTGGTTTGAGGAGTGTAGGTTGCCATATCTCAGTGGGAGTATGCCTGCACTTGTAGTGATGGAAGAACGGTCCATGGAAGATGTTCTGTCTGGTTTAATGTGTCCACAATATTATAAACCCATGAAACAATTGCAGTGAGATTTTTTTTTTTAATACCACCTTAGCTCCAATTTCATGTGATTACAAAAAAGCTTACTTAAAAGTTTGTTACTGATTAATTACATCAGTTGGTGTAAGAGAAATGGAATGGTACATATCTGACCTGAAATCTGAGTTGGTAATTATGTGGTATTTACTTCTCTTCGTTTGCATGGCCTTAGCAATAGCCACACTTTACTATAAAGCCCAAATTCTTCTGATCTTAGCCAGGCTGGATTATCACACTGCTCTGAATGATAATTATATAGGGCTTGGAATGAGCACATATGTCAGCAATGCGTTTTAGGAACAAATAAACATAATGTGTAGCACGTCCAGTACCCTTCAATTCTCTTGTACAAATAGAATACATCTCGGTGCACAAAAGTTGTTAAGCAATGACTTCTGGCACTTAGCAAGGCAGGGGCTGTCAAACTTTGTGGCAGTTTAAAAGCAGCCCTGATGATTTGCTAGACCTGATGAATCAAACAACCTTCAATACACTGTAAAGTTCAGTGTTTAAAATTTGCATGTATTCATTTAATTTCTCTGTTAACTTTTTTTATTAAATATTTGCTAAAAGCATCTAACCTGTTGCAAGATGTCTAAGAATATTAACTGTGTCCTAAACAATAGACCAGAATCAATTACTTGTTTGGGAATATTGTTAAGATGCACCAAGTGGTCTCAAATCCTATTCCAGATTTGGCATTGTCCAAGGGGCTGCCTATTGTTGGCTTAATGAGAAGTAACCGGGACAAATGGGACTATGGGACTTTTTCCTTTCTGTTGCTTGTTCCACCCTTCATTTTTTTCTCCAAGGAAGTGAGATGTGCAGAGATGTCACAAGAAAATGTGAAGTACATAACTGTAAATGATAGAAGCAGGGAAATAGGGTCAATCTATATGTAGCTATAGGTCTCCTTCAGAATTATAGAATTGAAAACTGTCCCATATTGTTCTGGGCAGGAACAGCAGAAGGTGCACATGGAGGGAGGGTTATGACAGGTAGCGTTTTGCAGCAGTGTTGGAAGGAACATGATTCTTCAATTTCCTCTCCTTTGTTGCAGTGTGCTGCTGAGTAACGTGCAGCATTAATTTATTATGTAGGTAATTTTCTTTTCTCTCCTTTTAAAATAATTGTAACAGAGTGTGCACCAGGAGTATTTCTGCTTTCTGTCTAGGGTTGAGATGGAAAATGGCAATGATACACTGCAGCTGTCCAGCACAGGGCCAGCAAAAATTATTTCTATTGTGTGTAAATGAGACTTGGGTAATATGGGAACTGTTTTCTACATTGGAAGGAGCTCGTATTTTCTGGAACGTGGATGCAAACATTCATTTTTTCTAGACGGTGAACCCAGTTGACTTTGTAGTAAATCAGTAGCCTATTCAGTGTTGTATCTAGGTATGACTTTGGCCCTCTGCCTGAGTGGGAGTCCTGGAAGGCTTCACTTTATGTGTTCTCTGAGCATTGTGAGCTCCTGTTGTTTCTCTCATCTTTGTGAGAGACTGCACAAAGCTTCATGAAATCATGTTGCCCTGCTCAGCAGCAAGCTTACAGGCTATTAAAAGTCAGTTCAAGTAAGGAATCAGTCTGCATCAGTCTCCTCTTCTCAAGTAACATGTTTTTTTTTCATATCTGTTTCAGGGAAATGGATATTTTTCTTAATTCTATTGAAATTCCAGGTGTTTTTCCTCATGTTAACAAGAACCAGAAAATTTTTCCTGGATACATACTTTTTTTTTGCCACTGGTTTTCTTGAGCATGGAAGGAGAGTATTATCAGACCTAAAGGAATAATATAATTACTTTAAAAATGAATAATTAGATGTCTTATTTGGGGTTTTGTTTTCAGATTTTTTCTTTCCAAATAAATTGCAGTATGAAGACAAGAACTCCAGATGTTAGGAACTTGACTTCTCAGTACACTGGGGAAATTACGATAAGTGATCAAGAAACTGATGAAAATAAGGGCTCCTTGTATCACTGTTACAGAAGATGAACTTGTCTGGTCACACATCATGTATTTAGTTGGGGAATAAAAGAAGTCCTTACTAATTTTGAAAGTTCTCTGTCCTGAAATATGGTGAATCTTTTTCCTAACATGACTGGTGAGTATGCAGGCCTCTGTAAAAGATCACTTCAGTTATTTTTGTTCCCCTAACCACTCTGCATTTCTCCATTAAAAAGGCCATATAAGTAAGCCTCTCCCCAATCTAGAGTGGCTGAAGGGCTGAGATAGCAGATTAGTGTTCTTATAAATACCTTTGTTTATGCATGGATTTATACTAATATGTGCTCCAAAAGAAGATTTTAAAAGAAAAAAATTGTTGTTCTTTCCCGTGTGGGAAACATACCTCTCGTGTGGGTTTTCTGCTTGCCAGACGCATCTAGAGGATGCTGCTTTCTGCTGCCAGGGCAGCTGTGACAATATTTTGTATCTCAGGCAGACGAGGATATGTGTCCCTTTAGAGAGACAAACTGGTGCTCATCTAAGTAGGGGGATCCCAGAAAAACTACCAAATGCCCCTGTTTCTACATTTTTGAATGTAGTAGAGAAACTTTGTGGGGGTGGAAGGATGTGTGGGTTCTAGTTTAGAGGAAAACTGGTGTGGACAGCACTGTAATTATGGGGTGGCTTATCAACTCTGATCACATGTCAAATTTCACTGTCCTCTGTAAGGGAATTATTTGGGAAAGGTGGAGTAGCATGGGGGTGAAGAATAAGCTCCTCATGCCAAGGCACAGTTGGCTGCTAGCCACGTTTTTTAATGTTTTATTTCCTTCATGACCTATTGTTGTCTGCCCTGACCTCTATTTCAGCTCTTAGGCCCTGGCAACAGAGAGATGAGATTAGGTTAACTACTATATTGTTTAAAAACCAGTAGACTGATAAGTACAGCAGCCTTCAGTGTAGCTTTCTAACAAGATTTTCAACCAAAAACCAACATGAAATGTGATCTTGAACAAAAGTACTTCATTGTTTCCCTCCTCACTGCTACCATAGCATAAAACTATCACTAAATTTCAGATTTATCTTTCGAGGTTAAAAATCTCTGATTAGTGCTAAGCACCACTTGTTAATGTCAAGGATTTAGTACATTCTATCTTTATTTGTTGATTGCTGGAAATGAATATATTCCTTTTTAAGAAGGTACCATAAATCACTAAATTGCTTGGAATGCATGTGTAATTCTTCATTAACCCTCCCAAAATGTATCGGCAAATTCTGCTTTGTTACTCCAGTGCAGTTACAGGGCTCTGTTGCCTCACACAGCTGAGTAGCAGCTGCTGGTGATGCCCTGTATTTCCAGCAGCACTTTTGAAAATGTTAGTCAACAACTAATTGTGAATTAATTCAATCTTGAATGTACTTTCTTTTGTAGTTGAGCCTGCTGTGAAATTCCTTCACTAGTGCCTTTTTTGATTCACAATAGATTCAGCATCTGAAGTGATGGAAAGTCTGTTGCTGATTTCCCCCACTCACCATGGGCCAAAGTGGTCAGCTGGGTGATCAGACTCAGTGACCTGATATCGTTGAGATGTAGGGTTGTGTAACAGACTTAATTTTTTTTTCAGTATCAAGGACAGGACAGAACTAAATCAAATCTAAATTCTGTGAAGTGATTACTCCCTGTACTGGGTTTGTGTGGCCAGATTTTGGTAGCCAGTGGCTATTGGGGTGGCTTCTTTGAGAGCCACCAGAAGCTCCTGGTCCCAGAGAGCCAATGCCAGCTGGCTTGGCTTGGCCCACCACTGGCCAAGGCTGAGCACATCAGTGGCAGTGGAAGCACCTCTGGGATAACGTATTTACAAAGGGGAAAAAGTTACAGCACAACATCAGCCAGGAGAGAGGAGTGAGAAGATGTGAGAGAAACAGCCCTGCAGATCCCAGTAAAGGAAAGGGAGAAAGTGTTCTAAAAGTTTGTGGAGGATGTTTCCCATGGAAGGGAGCCCACAGTGAAGCAGAGGAGGAGTGTGAGGAGTCTTCCCTCTGCGGAGAAAGCAATGACAGAGAAAATAGATTATGAAATGACAGAAACCTCCATTACCCATCTCCCTGTGCTGCTGGAGATCTGGAGGTAGAAAAATCAGGAGTGAAGTTGAGCCCAGGGAAAAGAGGGCTTGGGGGGAAGGTGTTTTTAAGATTTGGTTTCATTTTGCATTATCCTACTCTGATTGGTAATTAGTTAAGCTAGTTTCTCCAAGTCAAGTCTGTTTTGCCCATGACAGTAAGTGTCAGTGAGCTCTTCTCCCTGGCCTTATCTCAGCCTTTCAATAGATTTTCTCTCCCTTGCCTGTTAAGGACGAGTGATAGAGTGGCTTTAGTGAGCACCTGGCACATAGCCAGGGTCAACTCACTGCATTCCTTAACAGACTGAACAGTGCCAGGTCTTGCCCCTGCAGGAGGCAGGCATGGGGTGGAGCAGGCCTGCTCCATCTTTTACTCCCTTGCTGGGAATCAGCACCTCCTGTTTTCTTGGTGTGGTGCTGCAGCTTCTTAGTGGTCATCACCAGAGCGTACTCAGCCAGTTCTGGTTGGGGGCTGAACTCGGTGAGCTTTCCCAACAATTTACAAAACCCACATGAGTATACAAAATGTACCAATCAAAGAGCTAATCTATGCAACCTTATTAAGGAGTGGTGCACATTCATGGTGCACTGGCGTTCTCTGCTCTTCCACTAGGAATGCTCTACTGTATCAGGAAATCTCCCCTCTGAGACCACGCTAAATGCACTGCCTGTCAGAGTATGCGGTTGCA
This sequence comes from Leptocoma aspasia, assembly GCA_013399835.1. Classification (NCBI taxonomy): domain Eukaryota; kingdom Metazoa; phylum Chordata; class Aves; order Passeriformes; family Nectariniidae; genus Leptocoma; species Leptocoma aspasia. The sequence goes on along the minus strand of VXAX01002273.1, from coordinate 1,002,379 downwards.
GAGGATGAAGTTGCAGGAGAATTTTATCTTGGGTTATGGAGATATATGATCAGACACAGACTATATCAGGCCACTGGAATAGGCACTTGAGGCCTGAAGAGATTTTCTGTGAAAAACAGCACAATGCTTGCTGTTTCAGTCAAAAGCCATCCTCACACAGTCACAGCTGGTTGTGTGGTAACTTGGCAGCATCAGTGTGGTCCTGGTTTGCCTTGTGCTGTTGAACTGTTTGAAGGCTGTACAGTTCCTTATTGTTGGTAAGAACTTTTTCTATTATATTATTCTTCTTCATCCTTTTTGTTTTCTCATGGTACACCTGTTGTTTTTATAGTTCTTTAATGGAGAGGTACTGTGTCTTCTATTCTGTTTCCATGGAAACACCCAATTAGAAGAGTAATTTGAAGAGATTGAGACACAGCTGCCAAAACTCCTAAAGGGGGAGAGGGGTGGAGGGAAAGGGATTTGGGCTGGCAAAATGCAAGCAACATTGCCTCTCCTCTGCCAGCTATTTCCTAACACTTGTCTGTAAATTCATATCTGACTGTACATCTTGCACCCATTTGGTTTAAGATACATCTGTAATGAATTTTAAAACTATAATTGAGTCTGGTGCTCAGCATATGTGATGTTAATGCTTGGAATGTGAAAGTTTTTTCTTGTTGCATTGCTTCTTTCGTATGTTTTTTATCAGGCAGTGGCCAAGACTTGAGACCAGAAAGGGAGGGGAGAGAAATTAGAGCATCTCTGTCTTGCCAATGTCTCGTGTAAACACACATGTTGAAAAGACAGTTTTCTGTCCTTCCTTTGACACAGAATAGGCTAACCTAGGTATCAGTGATTCAGTGGTTCTCAAACCATTTATAAAGGAAAAAAAAAATCCCAAAACCAAACATTCCACTGAGTTAGTTTTCTGGTAGTCAGATGATTAACATACCTGCCTGTCTTCTTTTGACTCAGTGGAGGCAGTCAGGAGCTGATTCATATGAGAACAGGAGAAAAGAAGAAAAAATTAATGAAGCAAAAATTGAGTACTACATGTATCCTTTTCCATAGGTGAAAAAGCTATTATTTGTATATATGAAAACATACCCCAAGAATGATCTCTATACTTAAAGGGACAACTTTGCTACTGCCTTTCACATATGAAAGAGGATGAAAATTTAAATCTCTCATAGGATGTTAGGCTTTGTTCATACCTGCAGAAGTGTGTGCTATGATGACAACTTGCAAACACCACTTGAATTTTTGTTTTCTCACAAAATAATGGGGCTTTCTCAGTATTTTTATGAAGTATTATCTACACTGACCCTAAGACTCCTTACTGCCTTCCTGACTATAGGTCTGTCTTCCAAGACTCAAAACAACAACAAAGAAATCCCCACCAAATCTACTAAATGAGCTGAAGACAAACAAAAAGTCCCCCTCTCCCTGAAAAAACCCAATCCGAACAAACAAAAAACCCACACATAAAGCCCACCCTCAAACCCCTACTTTTATCAGAGAAGCTTTGGCACAGGAGCATGTTAGAAATCTCGTGTTCTTTTAAGGAAGGCAATTGCAGAAGCCAGCCAATATTCATGGGTAATTCCTACTCCTATCGTCAGCAAGATAACTCTGAGCCTCTTGGTTGACAGATTTTAGCTATGCCTTCGAGTGTTTTTCCCATTTCCACCGGCTCTGCTGCCTTTTGTGCAGCCAAAGGAATAGGTTCGTGCTGCCTTCCTTTCTCTTCTGTGACCTTGTCCTGTGTTTGTGTCCTTACAGCAAAATGGGCACTAGGTTGCCTAAGAGCATCACCTTCCCATGGCATTGTGAGTAATATTTTTAGCACCTTAGGACTTGGCAGAGCAACTGCTGTAGTGCCTTCTTGGGCATGTAATCACTCACTTTGCCACACTGTCAAACTGCAGTGTTCATGAATATTTTAGATCTGAAAGATCTCCTAATTGATAAAGCTTCAGTGTTCTGGGCCTTCAGGAAATGCTTTGTGGGTTACTGAAACCAACTTTCATTACAAAAAGTAAAGGCAACATAGTTTAACATTTTAAATTCAGTTAGTTGAAATGGAAATCTTACAGGAATCTCCTCTGTCTATTGCCAACCAGGTGCATGTTACATTTAACCTCAGGGGAAGCAAGGATTCTCTAAGAGTTCATGCAATGCAGTATTGCAAGAAAGCAAATACTTTGTGTTGCTGGTTAAAGAAAACCATCATTCAGGCTGAGTAACAGGTGATTGATTTGTGATTTAGCTGTTGTTGCCTTTTTGCTGTAGAATAGATGGGAGGTGAGTCTCTTTCTGTTTAGGTTGTCATGTGTGTTTTCCACAGAGCAGAGTTTCTCAATGTTATCTTGGTGGAATGAACAGTCTTAAAAAACAGAAGAAACAACCACCCCGAGGAAAGAAGGTCCCACCAACAATGTGGTAGAAAACACTTACTCAAAGACATCTGCAAGAAACATGGAGTGAACTGACAAACTTAAACTCTTCTCTTAGAGGAGACTGACAGTATCATATTTAACACCACATGTTTATATAAATGTGGATATATATGCATATAGGACCTTATTAGCCAGCAACTCAGATTAATACTGAGTGCTTGAGCAAAGTGTTGACTAGTGTGTGTAGTTAATTAGCTGTAAGCATCTAACGAACCCTGTCAGCAGTTGCTTTCTATTAAATCATTATCTGTTACAGGAACATGTTGATACAGTTTTCTTTCAATACTACAGTTGGAATAGATATATGAAAACTACATTTGTTGAGTAGATTTCAGGTCTGTGTTGCTTAGGTTTTCTTTTGAGAGAAGTGGATGGTATTAAATTTGTTTTAGTTGCTTCTAATAATGGTTATAGCGATTGCCATTGGGGGTTTTGGCAAATGGTAGTATTTTTCCTAACGCATCAAAGTCTAGACTGAACATGGAGAGATTGAAATGCCTGAGCAAGTAACATCATCTTTTTAATATCCCTCCCTATATTTGGTATGGATATGGAAGGCAATGTAGCTTGGCATTAGAATTCCTTTTTAAAGGAATTACCTCGTAATACTTGCCTTTTTTAATGGCCTTCTTTAAATGCTTCTAGGTTTACAAGAAAAATACAGTTTCCCATCTTGACTCTGCACCTGTAGTGAAGAAAGAGCTGTGAAATAGTTTCTTGTAGTTCAACCAGCCAAAATTAGCAAAAAAACATGCCTTCCACAGAAACAACCAACTAAATCACAAAACCCCCAAAATGCTTTTATGACCAAGGCCTTCTAGAAATGCTACTATTTTGCTTGTGTGATGTATCTTCTTCATACTAACTTTTCTGCTTGTAGATCTTTAAGTCTTTGCATATGTATGTCTTAAGCCATATCACATGAGCTGTCTGCTTCCTGCTTCTTCCTTTTTATCAGCAAGGGTTGTGCCAGTGTCAGTCTTCCAAGTTTGCTTTTTTCCTTCCTGGTATTCTGATTAACTACAGCTTTGCTAAGTTTTCTTGAGAGGGATTTTTTTATAGAATTTGTTACTGATGTTTTTGTAATGGAAAGTTTATGGTCTAAAATTAATTGTTAGCTGATTTTATTTGGTAGCAGTGATTTTCTGCAACTTCCCAGGCTATTTTGGGAGACCCCCAAAAACTTGGTTATGCTGTATTTATTAACTCCTTCTCTGCATGTATGGCTCAGCATTCTTTTATGGTTTCTTTATTATGAAATAATAAAGTGTTCTTTTTTATGAAATTAGTTTGTTTGGGGGTTTGATTTTTGTTGCCTTTTTTTTTGTAATAACATTGTACTTAAACAAAAAGACTGCTTTATGCAATGCTTGATTGTAATGATTTTTAGTCATCACTCTTAAGGACAAGTGAAGAAAGTAGCAGAAGCCAGACTCTGAGTTTGAACTCTGAACTCTTTTTCAGCATTTGGTTTTGGGATTTGATCCCGGTGAATATTCATGTTGTCCTGCTTCCAAGGCTGCCTTTCAAATACACCTTGTGCTGGCTTTCTTCTATTCCCACTGACATGACTGAAAGTATCTTTAAGCCTTCTCTGAATCCTGATTGGTATGAGTAAATAAATTAAGAATGAGACTTGTAGGACAGGAGTCTTAAGCTTGCTGTTAGCCATTTTTTACACCATGTACACACTTAATTTATATCTAGGATGATCTTACCTACATGCCCTCTGTTTGCTTAATTGTGAAAAAATGAAGAATTAGTAAAATATCTGCAAGTAATCAGCAAATCCACAACAGATCCTTGCAGTGGCAGATCCTACAAATATACAATAAACCAGAATTATAGTAGTGAAAACCACGAAGTTTAAAACAGCCTAGAATTGCTTTTTGAAGGGCAGTTTGTAGTTTGTCAGTTGTTGAAATCTATTCTTTGTCCTCAAAGCATTTTTGCAGGTGCTGGAAGACACATTGAGCTTATCTGATGAGTGACAGTTGTTATTTAAAAAAGTCACATGTTAGAAAAGCAGGCGCCACTAAACAAGAAGATCTGACAGTTCCATCTGTAATGTTTTTGCTGGCAAAGTAAATGAGATACTGTTCCAAAGTCTGTACGAAGCATGCTGCAAACCTCTAACACTGGAAAGAACTTAAGAGTTTAATGTGTTCTGGCTTCACGTTACATAAACAGGGGTCCCTGTGGTCCTATATTGATTGGGCTTGTGTTCCACCACTGTTTTTGTGGGTATATGCTAGCCCATAAAATCACATTTTTGTTTTTGCCTGCCAACTCCCTTCTATTACTTTCTCTATTAGGCTACAGCGGTGAGTGCTACAGCTGGTGTGCTCAGGGATCCAATGCAGAACAGTCAAACCACTAAATTTTAGGCTGATAAGCCTGAGAGAAACCCTTGCAATTTTGATAGTACAATTAAAAGTATGTAACGAATTGTCAGAACTGCTTTATGCTGTTTGGAAGAGGATACCAGGGTGTATCCCCTGGTATCAGCACAGGCTGACATCACAAGCACTACTTTGCAGTGAAAAATACTTTGCAGCACATCTCTAGCAGTCACAGTCTCATAAAATGACTACTGTAACCCAGAGTTAGTCAGATGGGGAGAAGACCTCAAGTGAAAGATCATGTTTAGTATACTCCATTTTTTTTTTTCATCTGTTCCTTCTCTCACCATACAACTTTTGGGTTTTGGTAAGCCTTTCTGTCGTCCTTGCATGTCAGTGTGGAACATGAAGTTATGGTGAAATTGGGAAGCCTTTCTAGCTTTTTTTGACAGGTTGTCATTTGACTTGCACAGGAAGATATAAAGAATCTAAATGTTTTACCTTAGCAGGCAGCACCTAAACTGACTTAACAGTCCTTGTACAAAGGACGCTGCGGCTTCCACTGCCAGCTCCAACACTTATGTGCTGTGTTTAGACTTCATTAAAATACTGACAGAGATGCCTGATACCTGTGTGGTGGGTGGAGGACTCTGCAAACTGACATCCTTAGACTCAGGATTCAGTCCATGCGGCCATTCCTGTCACATCCACCTCACATCCACATGTACATCTCTGATGGGAACTGACTTTTTAGAAGGGCCTGTTGTGTTAGGACAAGGGGTAGTGGTTTCAAACTAAAGGTGGGCAGATTTAGACTAGATAGAAGGAAGAAATTGTTTACTGTGAGGGTGGTGAAACACTGTTATAGGTTTCCCAAAGAGGTGGTGGATGCCCTGTGCCTGGAAACATTAATGATCAGGTTGGATGGGGCTCTGGAGAATAACTGGGTGTTAAATTTTAAAACCAAAGTATTTTACAGTTTTGTTACCACCCTGATAGATCACTATATTATCACAATATCTATTATTCTAACTTGTTAAAATATATTGTGTAGTAGTCTAGAATAACTTGGAATATATTATATTACTATTTTTCTTTAACAATATTTGGGTGTTTTTTTCTGTTTGTTAGTTTTGCCAGGTGGGTCAAAGTCTATTTTTAATTGAGTAATGCATAACAGAACACCTTCTATCATTTTATTATAATCTGAAGAAATTAAGGAGCTCCTCCTGAATATTGAATGAGGTTTTTTTACTTCAAAAAATTCTACCAATGTCTTGCAGGGCAGGAGTACTGCAATGGAAAGAAATGAGTTGTGAAGGAAGTAGTAGAATACTAGCTTGGGTTTTTTTGGGTTTTTTGTATGTTTGTTTGTTTGTTTTGTTTTGTTTTGTTTTGTTTTGTTTTCCCCCCCAAGAATGATAGAAGAGGCACACCCACCACCCTCAGCCCCAAAAAATGACGAATACAGTGTGGAGTTCAAAGGACAGTGAGACTGTGAGACTGAGATTGGGTGACAGCTGTACTCACTTTAGGATGAATCTTCTCTTCCCCAGCATTTGATTTAGAGACTACTTTGGATCCCAAGGAGCTGAGCCATCCAATTTGAGCAGTGTGAGTTGAAGCAAGCCACTTGTTTTCATAGTATGTTTGGGTTTCTCATTGGCCATTTAATCTGTATGGCTTTGCTGAATGGAATATACAGGGTTTAGCATGATTGGTAGCCGTGTACAAAACAGACCATGACTAAATCATGGAATTATCTCAAAGTAACAGATCCACTGTTCTGATGAGGCTTGTGTAATTGTGGTGATGAGTTTTACCACTAAGCATGGCAAGGAGGTTACTCTTGCAAAGTGAGGGAGTGGGGCTCCTAGCAGCATTTTGCAGCCCTGCTCCTACATTTGCTCAATTAGTTGCAGAATTGCAGAGATCGTGAAAAGTTGTCTAAGGGTGGACATCATCTGGTTCTCCCTTTACTGTTGTGCAACTGGAACAATTTCGTCTTCTGAATGAACACAATGAAAATTTCCTACTTGCTTGTGTGTCTCTGACCTACTGAAAACATAAAACACAAGCACAGCACATAACCATTATGTCTGCTAGTGTGATGGGGTGAGACAGTGAACTGAAACTCTTTGATGCTGCAGACAAGAGGCACAGCTGTAAACCAGTTGAAAATCTGCACAGCCACTTCTGCTGTGCACCCAGAAGGCTCTAGTTGTAACGTAACCAGGCAAAAAGACTTCCAGAGAAGTGTCTTCATTTCTGGAATACTACCTCTGCCCTGGCTTGTAGATTAGTTTTGTTACACAGGTGTCCTCCATGGGGACTACATGATCTGGAGCTGGGCTTTTGTATGTTGGATCTACCTCAGAGTCGCCAAGCAGGGCAGCATCCGGATTTTGGAGCCACAGGAATAAACTACTTAGTGTCTTGGACCCTCCTTCATGTTCAGGGACATAAAGTTGTGATTATTATGGCAAATAAATGTTCCAGATCTAGGTCACTGTTCTCATTTCTCTTAAGAATATTTATCAGAATAATTAATCATTTAAGCAGTCAAAGCTGACGGTAGTTATTTGATGTAGGAAATCGCACAAGGAAAGAAAAATTGGCAAGAGGTTGTGGGAATACTGAAGTGGCCTTCTGCATTGTTGGAAGTGACAGTTTTGTTCATTGTTTCCCCTGGATCTTCTCATTAGTCAGCTGGATAGCTTTGTGCCTGCCGTGTTTCGCAAAGGTTGGGACACGGGGCTGTGCGATGATCACACAATTGTGCACGGAGCTTTGGCTCCTGTAGTCTTGCCACAGAACAAAAAGGCCATTGTTTCCAGCATAATACTAAAGCAGGAAAAAATCACAAAGGTCTTTCCTCTAGATAGAAGGCTGACTTAGCAGCAGGCAGGAGAGAGCTAGCAAGGAGTTTATCTGCTGGAAATGGCTTCTACAGTTTGCATTTTTGTTTCATCTTGATTTACTGATGGTTGGAGAAGATACTTCATGCTAAAACTGCAAAATCAGTTGGGGTAGCTATCTGACTGGAAGCTGATGATATGAGTAATCTAGCATTGGAAACTGTTTTGGTTTTTTCAGGCTGTGTTATAGTTCAGATTTTAGAACCATTAAATCCTAGTGGAGGAGCAACTGTGCCTTTGTATGTGTACATTCCTCTGGCAGACTGGGAGCTCTTTAGTCACTTGTTAGCAGCAGAATACATGGTTAGAAAATACTTAATGACTTGCCAAAGTACAGTAAATAGTACACATTAGTCCTTTCTGGGAGGCAGGTTCTGCTTAAGTAAATTAAGTTATGAAGCCTTTTCATGGAAAATCTACTCTTGAAAGGTATCGATGGAACAAAATATCTCAAATGTCAAATCTAGTTTTATTGGGTCGGCACAACTCAGAAAAGGAGCGGCCAGACACCTTTTTTTTTTAAATTTAATTAATTAAATTAATTTAATTTAACTTCATATCAGACTTAGCATATCATCCCTTACTTCATATCTCTTCAAAGGGGCTGTGTAGCAGGCTTGAGCAGCACTATGTGTGAGAGAGGTAATTTGTGTTATGGTGACTCCTAGGATCACCTCCAGGCAGTGGGATTGCAGCTTCACTATTGATCTACATGTTGGAGGAAGCATCTACAATAACTACCTTCCTACATCTGACCTCCTACCATTGCCAGTTTGGACTCTTACTGTGCCTTATTCTGCTGTCAGTAGCATTGCCTGGTGTTGAGCCAGAGCTTGTATTAGCAAAATGTAAATCTATATTACTCTTAATATACATATTGATAGGTACCTGCACACACATATATAACATATGATATAAATGATGAAATAATTGTTCTGTAGTTTCTAGTGCAAGCACTTGTATTATTTGCATATAGACACTTCCCCTTCTAGATGAGATCACTTGTGGCTTTAATCAGCTGCCCAACAGGTAATAGGATATTCAGCAGAGCCTGTATTTAAAAGCTGTTAGGAGTCTGCCTTCTGGTGCAAACTAGATTTTATTGAATGGCTTGCACTAACTTGGTAAGAGGTGTCTTGTTCCTGGAGATGTACTACATTGAAAGCATAAGTAAAATATTGTTTCACGGGAAATAATAACAACTTTATGAGCAGTCTGCAGTCATCAGTTATTTCTTAGTGAAACTGGACTTTACCACTTCTACAGTGAGAAAAATGAGGAATATTTAATTACCAGGTAGAAAATATTGCTTTAGTAGGTTTAGGAAATAAGGGTGACTTTTTTTTTTCTTGTAAATGTTATCAAACATACTGAATATTGCAAGTGGTCTTGCATTGCCAAGTAAGCTAGGAACATGTTGGTTATTTTCCCCTGTTGGTTTCTCTAACAGTGAAATTTGATGGTGGGTAAATGAGAATTATATCCACAAGACCCAGAAATGGGCATAATAGACATAATAGAGTCAATGTTATAATGGCATAATAATGGAGACATTTGAATTTCCAGAGGAAAACCTGCCAAATGGATATGCCTCATTACACACAATGATGGTGGTGATAATACCTCAACAACGAAGTGTTCAAAGAAGAACTTTGAGAGCATCAAAAACGTAGCCCATTGTATGTAAAAAAGTTTTACCAACACACTTTATTCTAGTGTCACAAACAGTTCCTGCCATTGCAGAGGGAGAAAGTCTTTGGAAATTGAAACAGTAACTAGAGAATGAGTTTTGGTAGCTCTGTGTTTAATAGGAGCTGCAGCTCATCAGTGCTATGCCTTGAAATAGAGTTGCATTGTTTGACATGCCTGCTACACTAAAAAAATTTAGCTTTTTTAAATATAAAACCTTTCAGAACAATTTTTCCAATGTTCCAATTCCCCTGATTTCAATTTTCTCTTTCCCCCCCATATCAATTTAAGTAAGCTCTTCTTCCTAAGTTTTGGAGAAACTTAGGGCTTGGACTCCCTAATCTTTACATGCTGCCTTATCTGAATATCCCTGGCAAATTTAATAAAGCTGGGAATCTTTTTAAGTAATTGATGGCAGGCTCCAGAAGGAAACAAAGTAGCCAAGACAGTGAGAAAATTTATGCTGAAATTTATATTTAAACACTGTAAACCTGTAAACAGAAGAGTTGGACTTCTTCTAAGAAGTAGTCAGAAAACCCAAGAGGAATTTTTTTTTTTTTTTTTTGCAAAAGGAATTTGAGGTAGAGATGTAGAGATTCACAAATCTATCCTTGGGATAGTGAAGTGAGAAAAGGAAAGGTCTTATGAAATAAAACATGTATTAGAAGGAAGAGTAGGAACCAGGATGGCTTCTCATCTTGCTGAGATGTAATCTGCAGCCCAGCTGGTAAAGCAGCAAGCACTGCTGAGGCAAATGAGGCGGGCTGTGGCTGGCTTATGCCCAGACTGCCAGAGAGTTCTAGTCAGTCACTCGGGTTGTGATAAGCCAAGTGATGATGGATATACCTGTTGGTGCTGTTTTCTGGAAGTAAGTCATGAGGTATTTATTAACTTCCCTTCAAAAGCAGGAGGCCAAATTGTCTGGTATCTTCATATGTCGGCTGTTGCTTTGCTGGACTCCTGGAGATGCAGATAAATAGAGAGTCCTGGTGTCACTTCCCCCCTTAGCTTAAGAGTGGCTGATCTGTGCCATCGGTCCTGCTGACTGCTCAAGAGAGGCAGAGTCACTTTGTGGTTAGAAATCTTGGCAGTTTCCCTATAGACTGGAGGAGACAACAGGACAGTGCTCCCCTTGTTACTGTCTCAGGAGACTGGGCAACCCTTCAGCGATGCTGAATTCCTGTTTGAAACAGGAATGTGAATTTAGGTGACTTAATTTGACCTTGTCCTGGTTTCAGATAGGTTAGAGTTCATTTTTTCTTAGTAGCTGGTACAGTGTTGTGTTTCAGATTTAGAATGAGAAAAATGTTGATAACACTGATCTTATCAGTGATAAGATCAATGTTATCACTAATATTGCTGATGTTTTATTTGTCACTGAGCAGTTCTTACTCTAAGTCAAGGACTTCTCAGTGTCTCAGGCTCTGCCCATGAGTAGGTGTACAAAAAGCTGTGAGAGAGCATGGCCAGGACAGCTGACCCAAATTGGCTGAAGAGATATTCCATACCACAGAACATTATGCCCAGTATATAAACTGGGAGGTTGGCCAGGAGGAATCAAGGTTTTCCATTGTTAATTTTTAATCTGGTCCAGAAACAGCTTTCGGCATGGATTATGCAATGGGAACATGAGGCCAGTCATGCAGCATGTGTATGTTCTCCTGAAGTGGTTGGTGGGAAAAATGATGCACAAAACAGCAGGTCCCTCAGCACTGCTATGTAAGTGGCTGCTGTTTTGGCAAAAGTGTGGGAAGTGACTGAGCTTTGATAGGGAGGTCATAAGCACACATGAATTCAACTCCAGCACAGACAAGCATTGTCATTTTCATGAGAGATCCAGATGTCTGGGAGAGATGCACAGAGAGAGTAGAGAATGGTCCTCAGGACACAGTCCAAAAAACCCAACCTAGTCAGTCTAAGAGCAGTGAACCAGCTGTCAAATATCACTGCTATCTGTTTCCAAGTTTTCAAAGTTGTTTTTTTTTCTTTTAACTTTAACTTTTTGATCCTTTACTTCTGCAGCCACAGTTTAATTTAATTTCAAGGATAGCAAAGTTTGGTGACTCATCAGAGGTTATCTTACCTGCTGAAACTCAGATGTGACAAGCAGCTGCAGCTTTGTTTGGGTAAGAGAAAAAAGTTATTATAACACAAGCAAACACTTTCTACACTTTCTAGTCATTCCGAAAGAATATCTCCTACAGCTGAGTTTCTTGGGAGGGGCTTTGTTGCTGATTTTATTTGTTTTGATTTGGTTTTTGACAACTGACTAGTCTGAGCAGTAGTTGGAAAGAATTGTTGTTTGGATCATTTTACACTGCTTTATGGCAAAGATTTTACTTCCAACTGTCTTAGAAATGACAAGGGCAAGGTGCTGATATTTTGTCCTGCCAAGTCATTTTAGTTTGGATGTGAACTAATGAACCTTGTCTGTAGGCTGGACTGGCCTTGAGTTTTCTTTGTTAGTGGTTTTCAGAAAGACCATTAAAATTTTGTGATTGAATGGACTGCACATGGATGCTGATCTTCTTCTCCCTCTTCTGACCATATCATGCTCCTAATCAGCAATTTAACAAGGTTCTGCTGTGGTTTAGCTGACTGCAGAAGGCACCTGTTTTTCTGCTTTGTGTGCATTAATGTAAAAGTTAATCTGCTTTCACTTGAACTGTGATATAGTCATGGTAGGTAAAGGGTGGTATTTTGTTCCTCTTAAGCTAGCAGTAGCTCCAGGCATTTTTAGTTTTCTAGTTTTTAGTACTTTCAAGTGATCCTGTAAAGCTCGACCATGTGGAAACAAACAGATCATACTTAGTCTGAGAGTTGGTGGTTTGTAAAATGATAACCAAAGCAAGCCAATGAAGTTGATGAGCTTCTAGATTTGAAGTTTCCTTTTTAGCACACTTTGAGTGTTACTGTGGAACTCTTTACTCCAGTTTTGGGTTGGTTAGTATTATGTTGCAAGAAACCGTAGCATTTTCTTTCTACTTTTGACACAGTTTCTGTTTTGACAAGTGATTGTGTGATTAAAGGCCCTATAGTGACATACCAATGACTGAAGCCCTGTGGGTTTTCTGTATGCCTGTAACAGACGTATTTATCAGATATTTATCAGAGCAATTTTCAATAGCTCAGCAGGCAGTTGTTCTGCAATGCGAAAGTGAAGCAAGTGTTAGAACAAAACCCTGCTGTCATTTGGCAACGCCATTGTGAGCAAAACCTGTAGCTATGTAAAAGACCACTAATGTTCGGTATGTTGCTGGCAAACTGCTCATTTTATTTTTGATGGCAGATCCCCAAGTGTCTGTACACGCCAGCAGATGTAGCAAGAATTCACATACACACACTTCTGCCTTAAAGCACTTTCTCTCTTTTCGTAGAGGGACAGTTTAGGATAGGAGCTCATTGGTTTTATGCCTCTTTTCATCCTATCATATTCCCTTCCTAGCCCTGTATATAGTTCCCTGTTCTTTTGCATGCACATGACAAACATTAAGATATCTGCATTGATTAATCTTAATCAAATACTGTTGTTTTTATTTGGGGGCCAGGTTTGTTATTTCTTAATGTTTTCCCAGAATCTCTCCTTTCTTGGAAAGTTTTAAGAGCATTTAGTGACCTGTGATAGGAGTAGTTCTGTAAAATGCTGACTGCAATTTTATATTCCTTTTTCTTTATTTAATTTCTTTTCTTTGTTAGAGTTTGGAAGGTCACGCAACAGCACTGAAAGTTTACAAGTGTAAGAACTGAAATCCTATATTTATCTTTGTCCTGAGTCTCTTCCAACTCAGAATAGTCTGTGAAAGAAAAAATAGTTCTGTGAAATCAGAAAATGAAATGTAATAGGGAAAAAAAGAATAATAATAAAAAAGCTTTTTTAGTTTCTAGCTTTATTTCATAAGCTGTAAACACTAAAGACCCAAAGTCTGCTATGGTTACTTAAATGTGGTAGTACTATGTGTTTTTGTCTCTCCTTGCACTGGAAAGGAGCTGCAGTCAGGGGACTGAGTACAAACTTCAGTCTGGTATCCAATCCTAATCTGAAACTTGGTTTAGGAACAGAAGATCCCCATTTCTCAAAAATGATTTTACAGGATCTGTGGCTCAGTGAGGCTCTGGTTTCCACCTTAACCATTCAAACTTGTGATTTTCACACCTTTGTGACCCTTAAGTCAAAATTAGGCATTTCTGGCTGCTTCCTTTGTGTTGTAATGCAGGTCAGAAAGCAACAAAATTCTGGGAGTGGCAAGCCTGTGAAGGTAAATGCTGCCAAGTTCCTCACAGCCTTGGTTTGAGCTGCATATGTACACTGGTGATTGAGATAAGTACAAGCTGTCCTGGGATGCTTGCAGGAGAGGAGGGAGTTGCTGCTTGGAGCATGTAACACTCTAATGGCAAGATTCTTTTTTCATTACTTTTTGCATTAAAAGTTCTGCTCTAGAAGGAAAGGAAAACAAACGTAATCATAAATCTGTGTTATAGGAAAGGAACAAAGCAATCTGATTTTCAATAACCATGTGTTGAAGATCATGGAAAGCAATTGCATGTAAAAATTCTTCATTAAGCACTGCTCTGAAGTTGTATTTAATCCATTTTTTTGACAGTTCATGGAAACCTAGAATGCATCTTTGCATGGCACTGATTTAACTGTGTAGCCTCGCTCAAGCTAGGATTTTCTCTTTGTTTTGATCCATAAAGCGAAGTCATTGTAATCCAGCTAAGTAATGTAAATTGCCTATTTGTCATCTGTGGCATACCCAAATGGCGTTCATCTTTTCAATCTAGAGTATCACAATATGTTGTGTAAAGCAGGATTCTTCTCCAAATTCTTTGCCAGTCTTCTACCATTCATGACCTTACTCCTTTTCATAATCATAGCTTCATTTTCACATTCCCAGTTATTCTTCCCCCTCTCCCTTCATTGTGTCTTGGCTAAAATAAGAGGATAAATTCTCTAGGTCAGAGTCTGTGGTAATCTACTGCACTAAGAGGTGCCATAAAGTCACATCAGTACCTGAAGGGTAGGTGTGGATGGATGACTTATGGGAGAAAGGGGACTTCAATAAAGGAATGTGTTTAATTGCTTGCTTGGGTTTTAGTGGGATCAGAACAGGTTGAGAGCTCTTCTGAAGAAAATGTGTGATCTTAATAAGATACATCTTGACTTCTGAAGGTAGCTAGGTTTTTTTTGTTTCTTTGTTTGGGAGGCTGAAACTACTGGAAATAATTATTTGTGACTTTAGAAAGATCTGGTCCTCTGAAAAGATGTGAAAGTTGCTTGGCTGAACTTATAGCATAGCAAGGACTACTGCCAGCTCACTGGCAAATGAACAGGTCTTCCAACAGCCAAGATCTACAGCTTTAACTTGAGTAGCAGAAACTGGTGCTCAAACAGATTAGCAATGCTTTGCATAGCCTTATCTTTCATCAGTCCAGGAGAGACTCGTTGCCATATTAACAAATTCTTTTAGGACACTGTTTTGTTATTTAACACAAGCTTGGCAGAGCATCAGACAAAAAGAGTTCTTCTGTTCTCCCTAAGCTATTGTTCTTTCCTTCTAATCTCCTGTAAAGTCTGTTACAGGATCCTGCTTCTCTTCTGCAACTTCTGTCAATAGTTTCTAAGAAAAATCTTCAACATCCCAAAATAAAAGCACAGCACCCTGACCCCTAGCCTGCCATGGCTCTTAATTTTGTGGGCATGGTGTGCTGTTCCCATGCTGCATTCCCTGAGATGTAGTCACCTCTGAATATGCCTGCAGTGTAGTCATCTGCTTTACTGAATGACTGATCTTAGATAGCACATAGGAGCATGTGTTTTGTGTGGCTATAATTTGCACCCATGTGCAGATTTATATAGAAAAGCCACACGTAGTTTCTCACTGCAGCATCCTTCTGCTAGTGGTGCTGGATGTGCCCTTTCCATTCCTAGATCCTCACAGGGCTTTTTCCCCACCTCAGGTCTAGAGACATCTCGGCATTCAGAACTACTGCAGCTCCTTCTTTCATGTGAATGAATAGAAGAGAATGTGAGATGACCCTCAGAGGCAAGAAAACATTAATTAACAACATGAAGCTGCTTTCTGCTGAGGAATAACTTCTCTCCATGGAAAGAGCATTCCTCAATAACCTCATTATATAAAACCACGTTAAGCTCTTTAAAAGGCTCAAGCCTGTGAGATGCCTGATGCTGTGCATTGCTGTGGAAGTCATGGGGAGTCATGGCAGGTGTTGCTTGCTTGCAGGAGACAATAAGGATCTGAGGAGATGAGGGAATTAGACACTGGTCTATTTATTAAGTCAGTTAACAATGCTCACGTAACTGTTACGTGCTAAATGCATATTTTAAGCAAAGCAGAAAATTGATTCTCTTTAATTAGAAATCTGGTATGCAAGGGAGGGAAGGTTCTTCCATTGAGCAGCAGCAAAATGTGCTGTTAGTGTAACTTATTATAGAAGCCTGGTAGTTAAATCTCCCAGATAATGAAAGGGACAGTTGAGGCCACAGAAGCAGTTGGCGACTTATTACAGATACTTTATTTTCCTGTGAGTGCAGAAATACGGTCATATCTTCTTCAGAGCTGTAGAAAGAGCTTGCAAACTTCTGTTAGCTAAATGTGCAGTAAATAGGTTTATCAACTTAGTGTATTTTATTAGTGTCACCTACCAGCAGGTAGGATGAAAATAAAGGAACAAATAAAAAATGTTTGCACCCATTTGGTTTGCACCCAAAGATATGAACTTAATGTAGTGTTAGGTGAGTGTAAGAACATTTGCCTGTAAGATAGTCACGAGTGAGAAGAGAAAGTAGAACTATATCTAAAACTGGTCCTTAATGCTTGACTCCTTCCCCAGCAGTTTGGGCACTGCTGATGAGGAGCACATATTGCTCTGTCTTCCCTGTGGCTTCACAAAGCATGTAATGCATCTGCTCCTACGTCTGAAGGTCTCCAGTTTGCTTGAAGTCTCTGGGAAGTTTGGGCTGGTGTTTATGCTTGGCCCAGGTCGTCCTATAATGTTTCAGAGGTGTGGGGCTTTTTTATTTTTAACTTTAATTTTAATTTTTTTCTAAGTTCTGTTTTTCTGTCAATCACTATTGACATGGAAGTCAGGTGGTTGCCATGGTCCATCTGTTTATAGCAGGCAGTGGGCTTAAGCTGCTTGCACATAGTGTTTCCATTGCCCCCTCCTTATCTGCCATGGCACAGACTGACAGAGGTAATGAATTCAAAATCTTCTGTATAATCCAGTCTCACACTGCTTGAGTCCACGGCCTTTAAAAATGTTGTGTATTCTGTTTTCCTCTATTCCTGTTTCTGCAGAGATTTTTTTAAACTGTGCAAACATGTATGTATGTTTAAAAGAAATACTACATGCACACACACGATATATGTTAATTGCCTATGCTATGAAGTTTCATCGAAAAGACTTGTCAGTGATATACTGTGAAGCTGGAGATGAGGGAGAGCAGATGGTTCACACTGAAATGACATTTGCCTTCTGCATGGGCTTAACAATATAAGATTTGGATGCAAAGTTATGGTACTTGATCCTAGGGCTTAACTCAAAGGCATGGAAGAAGATAAAGCTGAGCATCTTGATTCCAGAGAGAATATCTGGAGAGATATGTCAGCAAGCTGAACCAGGTTCTAGGCTTTCCATTCCCTTTAATCACTTGAAGTTTCATGAGGGATGATAGTGCACTTAAATAGCCTAATATTTTCAGAGATGGATGTCAAAGGCACTATTCTGTCTGTTGAAACTGAGCATCCTTCTGATCAGAGTTCTTTTCTTTGAAAATGCTGACTTGTTGGAATCAAAACTTTTAATAGGTATGCATGTGTGTGGGGAAGCAGAGGTACAGCAGACCATCTGTTTTTGAAATGGCCAGAAGTTCAGTTACTAAGGTTTCTCTGAGACATGGGAGACGTGAGCCCAAATCCAGTCTCTCCTGGAGTAAGGCCAGTCTCAGTTTTCAGGAAAACTTCTTCGAAGAGATGTATTTTTTCTCCCAGTGTGAAGAAGAAGAAGAACATTCTGCTGATTAAACAATTTTTCTGTGACTGCTCAGTATCCAGAACAGAAGGAGCAGCTTGCAGGGAAGACACCTCTGAGTGTCTCAGCAGGGGCATGTTGTGTGTGACATTCAGAGGGTTTGCAGTGGGGCTGCAGACACGGAGCCACAGTGGAGCTGAGCCATCGTGCTCTCTGGTGCCCAGGAGCTGCAGCACTGCACAGTAAAGCTGAGCCTCGAGATGTTTCAGTGGCACCATGAGCTTTGGCGATGCCCACACCCATTTTACAGATCAAAACAATGGTTGCTGACTGCCAAAAGGTGACAGACTCTCCAGGGACAGCTGTCTTCCTTGCAGCTTCCTTCTGCCATTTCATAGCCCTCAGAACCACAAAGACAAAGACATTTCATGTGCCTCTGCTGCTGGAGGCACAGGCCTCTCAAAGAAGGCCTGCAAAGAAGTTGTTCTTTGCACTTTGAAGCAGTGTTTGCTAATAGCATAAATTCTGAAACTAATCTTGTTTGTACATGGTAGAAGTGTATTTCTGTAGAAACATCCACTACAAATAATAATCAAAGTTAATAGCTTTTGATCCCATCAAGAAGCTCTCAAGCAGGGTAAGTATATGAGGGGTTAGATTAGAAAATTTAATTTAATGCTGAAGTGGAATGGCTTTGCATTCTAACCAGGAAATTCATAAGCTCTCTCTACTCCCTGTAGGCATGGTCTGTCAATTTTTGAAGATTAAAAACTCAAGCATTATTAAATCAGTTTATTCTCAGGAAGAGCTCTCATACTTGACATCACTTACAGGTCTCCCAAGTAATGTTCCATGGCAAATGGAACTGAGAGCAGAAATTCTGCATATGCAGCATTCTGCCTGTGGAGAAAAAGCAAGTTTCAGTTGGGAATCTGGACAGTCAGGATTCCTGTCTTACGTTCTCCAATGATTTTGAGAGATGACTGTGAAGCCATTGTCTCGTTTAACCCCAGACAGGACAGGAGCTAGGTACCACATGGCTCCTCACAACACTCCCCCTCCTCCATGGCGGACGGGGGAGGAGAATTAGAAAAAGATAAAACCTGTGAGTTAAGGGCAGTTTAATAACGGGAAAAAAGTAATAAAACCAAAGCAAGACAAGTAATGCAGAATACCATTGCTCACCACCCACTGACAGATTCCCATCCCACAGCAGGCCAAATTCCTCCAGTTTGTACACTGGACATGACGTTCTATGAATATCTCTTTGACCAGTTCAGGTCAGCTGTCCTGGCCATGCTCCCTCCTGGCTTCTTGTGCACCTGCTCATGGGCAGAGCCTGAGACACTGAGAAGTCCTTGAATTAGGGTAAGGAATACTCAGCAACAACTGAAACATCAGTGTGTTCTCAGCATTATTTGCATCCTTAATCCAAAACACATCATTTTATCAGTTATCTGGAAGAAAATGAACTCTATCCCAGCTGAAGCTAGGACAAGCTGTCCACCTCTCTGTGGTAAGCTTGACAGAAAATCCTAAAGCTTGCACTTCTGACAAAGCAGCTCCAAGCAGCTCTTGGTGTAAATATTCCCCTGAACTGTGGCATCACTGAGAGTATGAGGTGCTTCCTGGTCCAGCAACATGAAGTCCTGAACTTGTGCCATATGGACTTGCACTTCAAGGAAACAAGCCTCTGAGGATAAAGGCTGGGAAGTGTTTTCATAAAGAAGGTTTTTAATTAACTTTTTTAAAATTATTTTTTCACACTATAAAATGCATTTCAGAAGTGAGGTTATTGGTTAGAATATGAATCAGCAGGTTAACAGCTGCACAAATTTCAGCTAGCAGCCAATTACCACTGGTATCCCTCGGGCACTGATACTGGGCCAACACTGTTTAAAATCCAAATTAATAACGCAGGTGGATGGTATAGACTGCGTTCTCAGCAAGTTTATGGATAATACCAAACTAAATGGAATGATTGATCTACTTGATGGCAGGAGGAATATCAACTGGCTGGAAAAAATGGCCTGAGGCTGGGCTGTATTAATACAAGTGTGGTCAACAAACTGAGGGAAGTAGTCCTTTCTCTTTGGCACCTGTGAAGCCACACCCACTCTACTGTGTTTGCTTTGAGCTCCTCAGAGCATGAAAGATACTGGCCTAAAGAAATCAGTCAAATGAAACATCATTAAAGAAGGTTGAGGACTCAAGCACTTCCGTGTAACCAAAGGCTGAGAGGACAGGGCTTGTTTTGCTTGCAGAACAGTCTGGGGGAGATCATACTGCTGCCTACAGCTACTTTAATGGAAGAGTAAAGATGAGATAGAGGTGGACTCTTCTGACCATACTGAGTAAGGTGGGTTAACCTCAGTTAGTGCCTTTGAACTGGCTGCTTGATGAGCATCCTGGGCCCTGCTGCTGTTTCCTCAGTAGCAGAAGTTAAGTCCTACTGCCCAACTTTCCATCAGTATTTCCAATACTTGTGTAGTACTGACTACCCCAGAAGTACTTTGACCTCTACCAAAAGGTACAGTCAGTGACATAGTCAAAAAAGTAGCTGCAGTTTATCATCATCTGATATTTTCACACAATTCAAATGGAAGTTTGCAGATTCAGTTGATGGTCTAGATAATTCCTAGTAAGCTTTTAACTCTTTGAAGTTAAGTGAAAAAAAGTTTTACACTTGTGTATTTGTGGCATGAAAGGATAGCTCTAATGTAAAATATTGATTGGAAACAGAAGAAGTACTCTGAAATAAAAATTTCAGAAAACACTGAAATAAGTTGTAATTGATCAGTCCTTATTCGGGTTAGGTTTAATGGGTAGAGGAAAATAATTGGGCTGTTTGCATACAGCTTTCATTCTTGTAGCTCAGCTTGCTGAAGCCAGCAGATTTGCTGGGAAGCCAAGTCATACCATTCGTTAATGAAGGGGGAATAGAAGGTCTTATCCAGCAATACACTGAGGGTACAGTGACCATTCATGGAAAAATCTGAGATCCTTCATTGCTTCACAGAAAGTATTTGGCATCTCACGGCTTGTGCTGTTCAATGAGCTCAGTGGCCATGAAATTGTGGGCTTTGAATCTTTGAGAGCAATAGTATGACCCAAGTACTTGTATATCAGGTTGTACAAAATTACAGAGAGAAAGTTTCTGGCTAAAATTTAATCCAAAAACTAGCTTGTCTCTGCTGTCATTCAGATCAGTAGATTTCTTTGTGAAACACTTTTTTAGTTCCTGTCACCAATAGCTTATGTTCTTTGATTCTGATTCAGTATTTATGGCAGTAACTGTCTGAGTGGGTTGCAGGGAAGAGGCAGGGGCTTGTGAGGTTTTTGGTTGGAGGGATTGAGTTTGTTTGGTTTGAGATTTGGGGTAGGCTGGGGTGGGGGTTTTCTAGATTTTAATGAAGGTGACTGGGGACAAGAAACAACATACAAATACAAATATTTGGAGGATGTTCAAGCAGGACAGCTTTTTATCCAGACATTGGTAAAACTGCAGAAACTTGCAGATCAGAATTGAATGTTAAAGGAGCAGCTGGAGTAGGGCTGGAAACAGTATTAGTAGCAGACTGATCATTCAGTTCCCAAGAAAGAATCTTGCTATCTAAGGCTCTCCAAACAACACACAACTCTCAGTTTCTTTTTCAGTCACAGTGATGGCACTGAGTGTTATTAACCCTGCCAAGTAAATTGATTACATGTACTTGGTTAAGCAGTGGTTGCTTTGGGTAGGAACAAGACTAGGGCAAGAGACTTGGAGGCAGATCTGGACTTCCAGATGAGGAAGAGGAGTGTGAAAAGTCATGTGGATAGTGTCATTTCTAATATCTTAGAAGTGGTTGAATTTTAAACCTGTTTACATTTGACCTATTAGGTTGAAGACATTCTTTTTTCATTAGTCTTGCCTTGAAAAGGTAAGTTCCTTGGTTTAGAGATTAAATGAGCTGAAACAAATTCTACCAAATTGCTTTTCCCGAATATTTATAGGCTGTAATGACACATGCTGATCGAGAGAACATCACCTGCATGTTTCTTTAGTTGGAGTTTGCTTTCTCTTAAGGGTTTATTAGTATGTTGAAAGTGATAATTTTGTTCTTGTTCTTAATGTTTGAAGTGCTAGGGCTCTAAGCAATATTTTTCACAGTGTTTTGCTTCCAGTAATCCTTAAGACCTCTTCTAATTTTATTAATTTTTATTTCCCATCTCTGAAAAGCATTGCGAAAGCATTGCATTCTGGCAATTTTGATTGATTCTTCTGTTTTAACACTTTGCTGCTTTCATGTCTGTTCTGATATCCATCCACTTCATAGCATATCTGTTGCTTCCCATCTGGAAAGCCTTGTTTTGAAGCATTTGTGTGGTGGAAATTTCATGGTCAACTCTGCCCATGGAAGGTTCGTCCCAGATTACTGTTGTTTCTCTTTTCAAGCTAATCAACCAGGCAGGAAGCAGCTGCTGTAGGAATGCTGTTGAAACATGTGGCCTTTTGCATTTTAGTCCGACAGTCACAACTTCTATCACAACCAGCAGGTGACAATTAGTGTCACGTGTTGCCTACTGTATTAGTTGGCTGTGCTGTCTCCTGTCTGATTTCTGGTGGAAAGATGACCAGAGTCTGGAAAAAGGTGGAGGAGTATTTTGCTTGCTGTGAAAATTGGCATGAAAACCATGGGGACAGAGATCTAATATTTGTTGGATGACTCAATAATTATAGTATAAATACCATTGAACATTTTTAAGTTAAACTGTTGTGAGCTGTCCTCTGATTCCTTGCTAAGTCAGATTACCTGAGGTCATGGTTGATTTATAGAGGCTTCATGACTGATTTGGTCTTAAAAGTTCTTGAGTAATTTTTAATACACTGTCCTTGTTGCTCTTTTATTCTCTGTTATTAAAGTTGTTGCCATTAGTGTACATTTCTTATCTCATTGCTGTTTCCAGGAACTTGTTCTTAACTCAACGCATTATCTTTACCTTTTGTGCCTCCAATTCTCCTCTCCATCCTGCCATAGTGGGAGTGGGAAGCAGAAGCAAGAAACAAGCAAACAGCACGTGCTTTGGAGTGTTTCAGTGAGAACACTAAACTGGGGAATACCATTCCTAAACCACAACATATGCACAGTATAGAAAACTGACTCCGGAGAGCTCTCCTCTATTTTCCACTTCAGTAAGAAAATCTGTCACTCCCTCTGCTAATTGGAAGCCTAATTGCCCTTCAGTACACCTTACTCCTTAGCATTTTCCTCTGGATAATATAAAACTGGAATGGTCATGCAACTACAGCAGGTAACAAAGAATTGAAACATAGTGTTTGAGCATGCATTTTTGGTCATGAATTGTCTGAAATGTGTTAATTAGCTGCTAGATGTAATGCTGTTTCTTTCTAAGCTGCTTTTTTGAAGTGCTGAACACCACCCTTAAGTGACTGAACACCTTGAAACCTCACGTAGGGACTAAGAGTTACAAAGTTAATCTCTCTGCCTGGGTGTATTTTCTAGATAACTTCCAAGCTCTCACGTGTGTTATGTAATGCACCATCATGTATTGGCTGGGAGTTGTTTGCATCTGAGATACCTATAATTGGTGTCTTTTGCTGAATTTAAATATTTTCTCTTGCTAATTGTCATTAGGGTTGTATATGTTGGTGGCCTGCAGTGAGCCATAACACGAATTAATAGGAAATGGCTCAGCTGCCAAACTGCACAAGCAGCACGAGGAGTATCAAGAGTAACCTCTACTGACTTGGGGAAAACATAGCTTGCTCCTGGCTGTGTCTTTGGCCTTCAGCTTTGCCAAAGCCTTGCCAAGGTTGTTTTGCTTGGTCGTTGGGTGACTGGTGTTCTCTTGCCACCCGTATCCAAGTTCAGTTATCAAAGTGGAGGAACATTAGCCGTAGAATTGTAAAGTCAGTTGCAAACTCCTGGAAGTTCAGATTTCTTGACTGGGCTTTTAGTTCAGCTCTGCTTATTTGTTAAGATATACTTTTGCTTTAGGAAAAAGATTCCCAGAATATATGAAAACACATTACACGAGGAAACAATGGCAGGACTAAAACTTTTCCACTAGAAAATGAGCATGTTGGCTAGTCTTGTCATACACATGGGTTTAAATACAAACCAGTTTTAAGTTGCACTAATTCTCTTTATATGAACTATAATGAAACTTAAGTGAAAACAAACCCTGCTGCTGTTTGTTTTGTTTGGATATTGGCAAAGCTTGAGGCATATTTCTTCTTCCTCCTCTCATAACTACTTCAAGAAAGTGCAGACAAAATTAACAAAGAATTACCCTATCCCTGTTTGTAAGTGAAAACAGGCATCTCTGAACTCGCTATTGTTAAGGTGTGCACAGTATTTGCATAGTGTAGAGTATTTTATTCCTGCTGTAGAACTACTTTTTGCAACCTCACTTTGGGGGAGATTAACGTGGAAAACTGGGTTTAGGTTTTTCTTTAGGAGAAAGAATATTGCTTTCTTTAGAAGAATTAAAGTAAGCGCAAAAAGACTTTGAAGATAGTATCAGACATCAGTCTGATTCCGAAGAACTCCAGAGTTAGAGTGTTCTGTCAGCATCATTCATCCCTTTTTTTTCCTCCCTCTGCCCTACTGCATGTGTATCTGAAGTCACTGTTCTGGCTGAAGGGCAAAAATCAGTCTATGCTACATGCTGACAGAACTGACAGCCCACCAAACAAAGTATGAAAATACTTGAAGTGTTCAGAATACTTCCTTTGTTACTTAGCCTGTGGCATGGTGTCTTCACGGCAGCTTTCGTTTGCCTTCATACTCTCAACGTCAGGTTACTCTGAGCCCTCTGAGAAGGGCCTGTACTGCTTTAGCAGCATGTTAAAGGTGCTGCTTTGCATTGCCAGTACCTCAGATAACTGTTTCCACTTCTTCCAGAGCTGTGGATTGGCATTGGAGGTATGTCATTGCTTAAACTTTTTGAGGATGAAGTTCTTAGTTAAATTGCCAAATTAATTAAGAAGCCATTGAGCCTCACCTTAATGGTGTATCTTCATATGTGTCTCAAGGCAATGGATCATCTCACAAGCTCAAAAATGCTGTCTTTTATACTGTTAGAGTCTTGTTTCACTACTTTTGATAGATTTTGAATTTCTGGCTTTATTTTTTCTGACTTTTCTCTTACAATTTTACTTCTTTACTCATCTTCTTCATGTCTATCACCTTATATTTTTGCTTGTTTTGAAGTTGCAAGTAAATTTTTTCACAAATGGTTTATTTTTATTGTTGTAGTAAGAGGATATAAAACCAAGGTACATTCACTGCAAGTTCAGGAGCCTGGTTTTAAACCAGATGCTATGCTGGAATGGTGAAGTGGAGAATCAAGCCCAAAATAATGATTGATTTTAATTTATTGTAAACATAGGATTTTTTTCCAAGCAGCAATTTTTGGATGAAAAGTACCCAGAGTGTCGGAATTGACTCTAGCATTACAGCCATCCAAAACATCCATAAGAAAATCCAAACCAACTCAAACGTACTTGTGTTTTAGTGTTTCATTATAAACCCCTAACTCAGCCAAGGTTAGCAACCCTCTGAAAACCTGGCCAGAACTGTGAGAGAATCTAAGAATGAGAGAATCTAGGTAAGTTTTTTCTTTGTGGATGGAAGCATGTAAAACTTGATGTGTGTTATGTGGTTTCAGCTTCTTAGCCGTGCAGAAATTCAAAGTTGCATTGAGCTCCAAGTGAGCTGGGCAGCTAAAATGAGTGGCCTGCTTTCTGCATTGTGCCTACATGGTCCTACCCCTTGTCTAAGCTGATTTAGGTTCTACTGCCTTGCATTGGGTCCCTGAAGAAGAGGACAATGCTCATCACTCATCTTCTATATGGCACACAATAACATCTGTAATTGTAGTCTTTTGGGGCATTAGTTCAGATCACAGGGAAAATGGGAGAGATAACCAAGGGCAGATTTTCCAGGAGAGGACAGTGAGCTGACTCTCCCACTGGTTGTGCTGTGTGTTGCAGTATGTGTTCTCCAGGATCACAGAACGTGGGAGTGGAATTGTCTTTGATGTAATGACTGTATAAGCAGAGCACCCTATCCAGGCACAAGAGTAAAGGGATTTTCTGTCTCCAGCCAGAAGTGCTTGTTTATCCCCAACCTTGACATGTCCCAGTGGCTCTGAGGGAGAGAGGGAGAACATGCCCAGTATGTATGCCTGGCTGTGATTTGGGGCAAAAGCTGTTCCTAGCTGAGGTAGTGGAACATTTAATGTCATCAAGCATAAGACTTGGTGTATTTCTTGTAGTCTTCATCTTTAAGTGTTAGGAATGCATTAATGGGTAGGTAAGTCCGTTCCCAGAAGGGTTAAACTCTGGTGATAGAGAACCCCTTTAGTGCTGGTAGCCTGTTTCCTAGTTCAAATGGTTATCAGATCTGAAACAAGCCTAGTGGGAAAAATGTAGGTGGAAAGGGTGCTGCCTGCATCTTGCCTCATACCTGTTTGGTCCTCTCCTGTTTGAACAGGATGTCACAGGCTTTCTAAATGCAGTGGATGCTCCAATGTGGGTACCCAGCTCTTCTTCTCTCTTCACTGGCCTCCTAAGGCTTGTTGTGGGCTTCGTTGTCTGGACTTCTGTGCAGAGAGAAGATCTTCTGTGGCAACTTCTTAGTGATGATAAATCTTTACTTTTTAAAGGCTTCTATTGTAGCCTCATTGTAGCTGGGAGAACTTAGGAAGTTTCACAACAAAAATCACAATTATGAAATCAGTCTTTCAAAGGGATCTGGACTTAAAAGCATCCTATATCATAAATCACCAGGCTGGTAGACAATTCAAAGTACCAATTATGTCCAGAATTATTTTGGGTACTGTGAACATTATTAGTGATGAAATTCCTCTATTGCCTCAGCCAGCAGAAACTCTCAACAGGTTTTTGTTTGTTTTGTGCGCATGAGAGGTTGTTTAGTTTCTCCATTTGGGTTTTTTTGGTACATTTAAAGCAAACTCATCTTCAGTGCTTGTGTCAGTAGTAATAATTTGCATACTCATAGGACAAAATGAACATCTGAATAGAAATGCAGAACATGAACGTGAAATGGGACTACAACACATCCTGAAAAAGTAGGGTTTTTTTATCAGATGGCTATAAATACACTTCATAATAAGAGTGGTGGGGTTTTTTATCTGTCTCACAAATGTAGTGGGGGAGATGGGATATGGGAAAAGCAAAGTGTAAGAAATGAAGAGTCACTGAAACAAAGGCTGGTGTTTCTAATTTGGTTCTCTGTTTTATGAGCTCCTAAGTAAATGTAGGAATGGACAGAACAGATCTTTGTTTATGTATGCAAATTATGAAGAGAAGAATATACTATATCTTTGAGCTTTGTTTGGGTATTGTTTCCAGCTTAAAGCAGCTATCCACTGAATTAAATTCTTTTTAGTGAGGATTAAAATTATTTTACTAAGGCCAATTACATCTAATTAGGAATGATTTGTAAGGCAAAATACGAGAAAAAGAGATTGCAAAAAAGCTAAAAGGTCAAGTACTTTGGTCCTGACCTTACCTGCAGAAAAAGGAACAGATCTGATTTTCATTCAGACTCTTCAGTTAATTTTATTTTAATTTCTTCTGGCATATTACTATTTTATAGAGGTCAATACTGGATCTACAGCTTGTACTCAGTTTCCAGGTTGCTCAGGCTGTGAAGGTGTGGAGGGAGTGGGCTGTAGAGTTTTTTGAGGTGTCTCAGCCTGCCTTTTAGAGAGGCCCCCTGCTCTTTATGCAATTGAAAAAGCAGAAGTGCCTGCTTGGGCCTGCCTGCCTGCCTGGTCATGCCCAGCCAAGCACACACACACAGAGCTTTTACATCTCAGGGGCTGAGCAAAAGCACATTACTCCATGCCAGGTACTCGGTGTCACACAGGGCAGGGATGGCTCTTGTGTGCACAGTCAGTGGAAGAGGCCACGAGGGCTCAGAGCGGGGTAATTCCAACCACTGGTGCCACTGCTGAAGGCTGGGAGTGGGATGGGGCTGTGAAGTGACTGAAGCATCCCATCAACTGCTGTCTGGATCATTGTGTTATGCATTATAGACATTCTTTTCACCCTCAAATTCATCTACGAATAAGTGAATATGAATTCACATATGAAGAAACTGAAGCTTCCCATTTACACTCTAGATACTGCTCCTAATTTCCCTGAAGTGCATACAAAATATCTCACTGGGATCTTTAGAATGTGTTTTATTTAAACTCTTTTTTTAAAAAACACCATGTCTTGGTTCTGTTGGGGGGGAGGGTGTGGTGTTGGCATTCAAGTACTATTGACTCCCTCTTGTGGCTAACTTAAAAAGAAAGAAGTAAAAACTACATCAGTGATAGTTCTAGTATTGGGGGGTAATTTTACTGTCGTGGTTTAAATGCCTGTTGGATGCAGTGATTTTTCTGTATCTAAAACCTTTCTAAGTTCTTCCCTTGGATGTCCTTTAAATATTTAACATGGGGAGGGGAAGCAGAATATAATAAAAGGCTGCAATTAGATGGTAACTGTTTATTTCATGTACAGGTGGTCATTTGTGTTTAGGCAGGTTTCAATGCAGGAATCTAATCTTCTGGGGAATGCTGGCTCTTACCAAGCAAATAGTTCTTACCCTGCTTCATCATCGAAATATTTCAGTGTTTTCACACTTATTAAACATAAATATCTGTGTTTGGGCACACATGAAGAGTTATAGAAGGTAGCTGCTTACATTTCTGATCATGTTTTTAGTACATCACGAAAATTTTCACTTCCATGCTCACTCAACTGCAATAGAAAGTATAACTGCATGGTCAGTGATTAGAAGATTTCCTTCAGATTTTTCTAAAGAAATAGAAGCTTCACCTCTGGTTCAGTGGCCATTACCTGCTTTCTTTGTTTTCTTGCTCACATTTTTTACTATCCAAATATTAGCATTTCAAGTGTTACATAACACACTACTGCAGAATTGAGCCTGTAGGTATCACTCTGTGCATTAGGCTGACAATAATTTTTTTTCCCATATATCCCCCATTTTCATTAACTTCAGTTAACACTAAATGGGAGGGAAAGGTCTATGAGATTGCTGTGCATTTATGATGTTTCTTTGCCTTGTTTGGTTTTTTTTTCTCTAGAAACTTATCACGAAAGTTATTATTGCTAAAGTAGATTTTGTAATTTAGGATATCCAGCTATCTGATCCTTGTTGCTAAAGGCTTAATGTTTGCAAGTGTCTTAGTGGCCTGGCATGGCTTTTATTTCCATCACAGCAACAGGGGGAATCTGTGCTCTTGCTAGCACATGTTCCCCAGCTTGTGCCAAGGCACTTCTTCACATGTCATTAAACTACTTCATCAGATATTTAATGACTAGATTACACTGCCTTTGTTCTTAAAATAAAGGATTAAACCCCCTTTGTTCATCTGGTTTTAGAAACAGTTGTCCCCAAGACTACAGAAAGCTGTTAAATGAAAAGTTGTGCTGATTGTTACAAGGCTTTTAACTTTTTTTTTTTTCTGGATGCCATTTAAAATGTATTTAACATTAAGTATGAAAAGAACAGGATCTTTCCTGTTGTCTTCAGGACTTGCTTAAAGTACAGTAGACAAAAAATATTTAATAGAACTCTTAACTGGAGTCACTGCATTTAGCATAGTTTAACTGCAGTCTTGATCATGGAAATATTGAAAAGATAGAGACCTTGGTCCTCATTTATCAAGGATCTGATAATGAACAGACATACAAATCTTTCTTAGGGCTGCTCATTATTTCAGTTTTAGTCTGGAGCCTTCCTGCTGAAGCTCCTTCGTTTCGTTCCATCAGAGCACCCTTTCTCTGCAGCAGTGCCCACAGGCAGGTAGATAGTTACATTTGATCCAGCTGGTGACTGCTGCTCATCAGGCTGGTTCTGAAGTTTGTTTGGAACACCTGGTCTCCCAAAACACATCGACAACTGGTGGGAGCTGCAGAGGTGAGGGGAGCTGGGAGTAGACATTTACTCCTCTTACATACTTGGCTGTACTGCTGCACTGCACCAAATGCACCATGCCACCACATGTCTTGGACAGCCCCTGGGTCAGATCTGTAGTTACCAGCATCAAAAAGTCCACAGCAGCAGCAGGGCACAAAAATACAGCTTTTACTTTGATTTTTTTTTTCCCCCCCACCCACAACTCAGCAGTAGCACCAAGGAAAGAATATCACCACCTTGGGTTGTGCTTCCCTGCCAGCTGAATTAGGGATCCAGATGAAAATCTTCTGTCTTGTTCCAGGTGACCAAAGTCCACCTGGAGCAGAGCTGCAGGTCTGTTGATTGACTGACTTTGGCAACTTACTGATTCTCCAGGGGCTGTAGGAGACAACTACAGACAATTGATTTTAAAGGATTTTGGGTGTGCCTTTGTGTGCAGAAGGCCCAGTCGCTGCTGCTGCTTCTTCTTCTGTTTCTTCTTCTTTTGCTGCTTCTTCTGCTTCATTTGCTTCTTCTGCTTGTGCTTCTTCTGCTTCTTCTGCTTCATTTGCTTCTTCTGCTTGTGCTTCTTCTGCTGCTGCTTCTTCTTCTGCTGCTGCTGCATGAGCCCTGAGGCCTCCTTATCCTGCCTGGGAGCAAACCACGCGTTCCTCTAAAGTGCTGCTCCCACTGATACACCCCTTCCCTGTTGGAGAATGCTGCTCCCTTTGAACCAAAGGGCAGCACAGAGTGCTGATGCTTCCCCACATCTCACTTTAATTTGGGAAGCAAGTGTAAATGAGTTTCTAACCACACTGCAAAAATTTTTTAGCAATACCTGCAACACACAAAATTGGTTTTCTTCTGAAAAATCTATATGGCTTTTGTTGCTCTATGTTCTAATACATTATCAAAATTAGAAAATATAAAAAACTCTTTTCAGACCACTATATTTAGAGAATATTTTTACATCTTGTTAAAATATGAAAAAAGCTGAAGTCTAAACTCACAAAAACTTATCTTCCTTTTACAGTATACTTCTTAGAGACATCAAGTTTCTGTATTTTATAGTATTTTAAAAGTCAGTGGGAGAAAAACATTAGCCTACTATATCTTCAAAGGCTAGGTGTTTATGCCTGACTTCTAAGACAAATCTAGATATACATATATATGAGGTAAATTCTGACTCATCACCCAGTCTTTAGATAGTGTAATGCTAGACAAGCCATTTAAATGCCAAGCCAAGTTATAAAGTGGGCTTTGTCAGATCTGGGATTAGAATAAATGTTTCTGGCTTTTTGCTGATTATGCCATCAAAGTAAATTCTGACGCCTTAGACCTTGGTCAGTAATTTCCGTAATGCAGCAGACTCTTGGGCAGTTAATAAGGAAACATCCATTGTTCTTGTCATATTTTTGGGTTTGGTGGCACAATTTTTTTTCCTCACATGGCTCAACAGTATCACATACATGTCTCAAACTTTGGCTTGGTACAGGAACAGGCCTAGGCTTTAACAGCATGTATATTTTTGTATTATTGAGCTGCGATGTCTTAATTTCATGAATAGGGCTGTGTGTTTTTTCTTTTTTCTTGCTCCTTTTTAAAACTCTTACATCATTCTGAAAGTGGTCAATTAAAGACCTGCCCTCCCTTTTGCAAACACGCTTGTGCTGTACAGATTTGTTTGATACAGAACACAGCTTTTGGAACTATTAGACACATAATCAGCAGGGATATATTTCTCCCAGCTCTTTCCTGTGTAGAATGTTGCCAGATTATTTCATAGTCTTTTTTTTTTTTTTTTATGTTTGGATTCTTCAATCTGTCCCCTGGATTCTGAATAGGTGAAGTAATTTCCACATGCAGATGGTTCATGCCTTTATACATGAGGCTGCTTTTCCCTTCTGGATTCCTACAAGTAAATTAACAAGTGGAACTGTAAGCCAGTGACTAGCCAGCAGCATGCTCAGCCTCTCTAGTCTCTTCCAGACTCCTGCTTTGCTCAGTCAGTGGTGTTGGGTTGTGCTCCACGTTGTGCTGGCAGGGAGCTGGCTTCACATGGCTCCTTCTGGCTTTGCACGGCATGAGTGGAGTCTCCTTTTGGTTCGTAGAACTGTGCGTGCCTTCAAACACAGCCCAGCCTTGCTGAGCGATGCTGTCCTTTCCTGTGCTTCAGCAAAGCTCCTCAGAGTGGAAAGGGGTTCCAAGCTGGGTGCTTTCCCCAGGTGTTGGGAAGAATGGAGGTAGCAGCTGCAGCCTATCAGAGAACCTGCATAGTGCAAAGAATTTTCACTTTTCTTCCCCATGCTCCTTTCTGTCATAATTAGATTTCAAAATTTTCATTGGGTTAGTTTGATATCTTGGGTACTACAATTAATAAATTTGTTGCTGTAAAGGAAGTCTCATGGATATTATTTTTATATTTTATAAGGAATATGTTTTATATAATACTGTAACTATAATATTTAATATGTTTATTATCTATAATTTTATCATGCATTATATGTTATAAATATCATTTATACTCAAACTTCACACTTGATTAAAAAGCCAGCAAAACCTCATGCAAACTAGATTTACAGGCCAACTAGTTCAAGAACTAGGAGGTAATTAGGTATTTGTCCATTCCATTTCAGTAACTTTTGTGATAATAATTAATGAAACGTGTCATTTAAGAGTATATTNATAAATATAATAAAAATGAGCTCTTGGGGCTGTTGGTGACCCCTCTGGGTTTTGCTAGGGTATTCTGTTAAGGTCTGACATGAGACTGAGGTACCATATGACAACAGCTTCCTTTCAGCACTCATAGGCTGTAGGGGCTGGAGCTGCTGCATTTGCTCAGGGATTTATGCTG